>BLBF01000006.1:1916563-1928605 GCA_015471245.1 Laticauda colubrina | reverse complement strand
ATAGATAGATAGATAGATAGATAGATAGATAGATAGATAGATAGATATTATTAGAGCTATTATTAGCTCTTATATCTGTTCTCCACTTTCAGAGCTCAAGGCACCTCCCTGGCTATTTCTCCTAATTTTGTCCTCACAACAACCCTGTGAGGTAGGAAGGGCAGGACCTGTGAACTAAAATTACCCAGGAGGCTCTGCAGCACTGCCTGCTTTCCTGTCTACTGGGAGATACATGTGGATTTCATTGGAAGTCTGGAAAGAGGTGGGGCTTGGACTTGAGTGGCAGCTGAAGGGATGGAGCATGAAGGAGGCGGGCCGTGGGACGGAGACTGCTTTTCAAAAACATAAAGAAAGGCGGGGCCTCCATTGAGAGGCAGCTGAGTTAAGTAGCCAATGGGAGAGCGGCGGGGCGGATCCAAAAGGGGAGAGGTTTGGTCCTGAGTGGCCATTGAAACTTGGAATCTGAGGAGGCGGGGCTTCGTGCCTGGGCTACTGAGGGGGTGGGGCTTCAGGACAGGTGACAGTTGGAACCATGAGGGGCCTCAGCAAAATGTCGGAGGGGGAGCACCTCATTTCCTGGTGAAAAATGGGGGCTCCATGTTTCGAGGTCTTGGTGCTGCTCCTCCTCTTCCTCAGTCCTGGTGGGTGCAAAGAGTGGGAGAAATGAACCCCCTCCCATACCAGTTTACACTTCCCGGTGGGGGAGGCTGCACATGTGTGTGTAAATCAGATGCGTGCTAATGACATGTGTAAATGCTCCAATCCATTGTACATGTAGTCCTCACAACCCCAATTGCATCCACCGTTTAGGCTGTTAAGTGAGTTTTGCCCCCTTTTTACGACCTTTCTGGCCACCGTTGTTAAGCAAGTCATTGAAATTACTCAGTTGTTAACACAGTTGTTAAGTGAATCCGGCTTCCCCGTGGACTTTGCTTGTTAGAAGGTCGCCAAAGGGGATCATGTGACCCTGGAACCATCCTAAATGTGACTCAATTGCCAAGCGTCCAGCTTTTGATCACATAATCATGAGGATTCTGCAATGGTCATTAAGTGTGAAAAATGGGCCTAAGTCACTTTTCTCAGTGCCATTGTAGCTTTGGTCACTAAAAAAAGGATTGTAAGTCAAGGGCTACCTATAAAACAGACATTGGGAATGTCTGGTGTAATTTAAAGCAGGATCAGGGGTCTCTTGATAGCTGTCTTCTATTCTACAATTCTTTGGATTCATTCTTTAATAATCACATTTTTAACTTGTCCATGCTTGATATAATCTTACCGTAAATCCTTAGAAGGACTGGGGTGACACTGACACCATAGCAGCATTCCAGTATTTGAGGGGCTGCCCCAAAAAAGGAGGAGTCAATCTATTCTTCAAAGCACCTGAAGGCAGGACAAGAAGCAACGGATGGACACTAACCAAGGAGAGAAGCAACCTGGAATTAAGGAGAAACTTCCTAATAGGGAGGACAATTAACCAGTGGAACTGCTTGCCACCAGAAGTTGTGGGTGCTCCATTAGTGGAGGCTTTTAAGAAGAGACTGCACAGCCATTTGTCTGGAATGGTATGGGGCCTCCTGCTTGAACAGGGGGTTGGACTAGATGACCTCTAAGATATTTCCAACCCTATGATTCTATGTTGAATAAGTCCTTGAAAGCAGGAGTGGGATCCGACAGGGTTAACTATCGGTTCGGTGATTTATGAGGTTTGGTGATTTACGATGTGCTTCCCTGCATGCTGTGTGGGCGCGCCTGTAAATCATCATCAGCATGCTGCGTGCAGGGAAGTAGCCCTTGAAAAAGGACTTTTTTCCTGCTTTTTTAACTGCAGCTGTGCCTCCCATGGCAGCTGAAGTTGAAAAAATCAGGAAATAAAAGTCAGGTAAGAGCCCAGGTGGGTGGGTGGGCAAAAACATCAGCAGACATAGAACCGGTTCTATGTCTGCTGCTCTTCAGAGCTACCAGTTCTACAGAGGTGGGCAGAACCGGTAGAAACCCACCCCTGGTTGAAAGGTTTGTAGAACAGGTATAGCTTCTAAGATGAGTTAGTGCCTCATTAGGAATGACATGATAGCAGCCTTCCAATATCTGAGGGGCTGCCCCAAAGAAGAGGAGGGGTCAAATTATTCTCCAAAGCCCCCTGAAGAGGCAGGAGAAGAAGCAACGGATGGAAACCCACCAAGGAGAGAAGCAACCTGGAATTAAGGAGAAATTTCCCGACAGTGAGAATCATGTCAGTGAGAATGGCTGGAACAATGACAGATAATACCATAACAGATGATTGGGGGGGGGGGGGTACAGCTCGCCCTCAGAAGTTGTGGGTGCTCGTTCTATCAGGGGAGCTTTTCAAGTAGAGACTGGACAACCGTTTGTCCGGGATGGAGTAAGGTCTCCCATTCGAGGAGGGGGTTGGACTAGAAGACCCCCAAGGTCCCTTCTAATTCTGTTATTCTACAAGGCTTCTGTTAAGTAGAAAATTAATTAAAACATTAGAACTACACAGATTAAGGTTTTAAAAACTACACTGAAACCAGAACTAAGGGATGGATGGGATGGGGATAAGGTTTTCTTACCCCATCAATGCCTCAAGCAGTGAGTTGCTCCTCAGAGCCCCATCAAAACCATGCACAATTGCAAATCCTGCAAATATTAATTTTCTTTACTCTAAATTTCTTTCTAGATTCCGTCCACACATCTTTAACATATCTTTACTCAGAAGTCATAGAGCCCCTGCAGTTGGAAACGAGTTCTCTTTACAACAGCAAAGTATGTTTCATTTTGATTCAAATCCTTTACCGCCCCTCTCTGCTCTGAATTGTACATAAACCATTATCCTTAGTTGTCAAGCCACAATGTTCAGCCAAAACAAGAAATAAATCACCCTGAAGGTTTGCAAAGATAACCAGCTTTGCAGGCCATTCTTTATTCTAATTGCTCTTGGAAGACCTTAGCTATTGCCAAGATTTATAAACCATGGTTTGTGTTTTGCTCTAAGATGCAAAGCAATCCTCTTTCGTTTCTGTCAAAAGACAGGATCTGGTTTCTTCAGAACATGGTCCCACTTCTAAAAATCCAAAACATGTAGTAAAATGAGTGACTGAGAACTTTTGAAGCACATCTAAGTGAAAATTCATGTGTAGGTCTTCATTAAGATTTTGTTTTATTTTATATAGAATAGGATAGGATGGGATGGGATGGGATGGGATGGGATGGGATGGGATGGGGTGGGGTGGGGTGGGGTGGGGTGGGGTGGAGTGGAGTAGAGTAGAATAGAATAGAATAGAATAGAATAGAATAGAATAGAATAGAATAGAATAGAATAGAATAACAGAATTGGGACCTTGGAGGTCTTCTAGTCCAACACCCTGCTCAAGCAGGAGACCCTGCTTGATACTGAAGAACCAATAAAAGTTGGAAATAATAAAAAGGATAAAAAACCAATACTGTGCTAGAGCCCAAAATGGCACTCTGGAGACTGTGCAAACATTTAACATGGAAATTTCTTTAGTCTAAAATTCCATGGATTACATTTATTTATTTATTCATTCATTCATTCATTCATTCGGTCGTTCAGTCAGTCAGTTAGTTAGTTTGCTCCCTATCTTGTCACAAGGTGAGTGGGTGGCCAATGCTGTACAACTTTTGTGTGTGTGTGTGTGTGTGTGTGTATAAGTTCTGGAGAACTTGCTCCCCTTGTTTAGTTATAGCTTGTATTCTATTATACACTGTATGTATACATGTATATCAGTGGTGGGATTCAAAAAAAATTTACCACCTGTTCTGTGGGCATGGCTTGGTGGACGTGGTTAGGTGGGCATGGTCAGGTGCCTGGGAGGGCATGGCTTTTTTTGCAGCCACCCCCCCACCCATTTTTGGGGCCTTCTGGGCCTCAGAGGAGCCTCTAGAGGGGCGTTTTTACTCTTAGAAGGCTCCCCTGGGACCCAGGAAGGCAAAAAATGCGGAATCATATGAACAGCTGATTGTCGGGAGGGGAGGGGAGGGGGGAAAAGAAATACCTTAAGGGGCCAGCATCAGGCAGGAGGGGGGAGCGAGCCAGCGACCAGGTTGGGGGCATGGCCAGCCAGAACTTACTACCAGTTCAGCAACCCACGCCAAATCCTTGCTACCAGTTCGCCCGATCCAGTGTGAACCGGCTGAATACCAACACTGATGTATATGTGAATCAAGATGAATCGTTATTCGCAGTGGCACGAAAAAGAAGAACTGGAGGATCAAAATATTAATGAACCGTTCTGCATTTTCTCCATCTAACTTCAGGTGCGCTTGAGTTACATGATTAAAATGGAAGGAGAACACAGAATTGTGCATCTGAAGCAACAGTAAGTGGCCGCTTCCTTTTAATGGATCTTGTGGATTGACTGAATGATTGTGTTGATCTCCTCCTAGATTTCACAAAAGCAACTCCCGGTGGTTTATGACATAAAAACATAAAAACAAATATTTAAAAAGAATCTCATCAATAACCATGAGTAGAAAATGTAAATGTAATGAAGACAGTACAAAGGTCTTCTATTCCAACCAGGGGTGGGTTTCTACCAGTTCTGTCCACCTCTGTAGAACCGGTAGCTCTGAAGAACAGCAGACATAGAACCGGTTCTATGTCTGCTGATGTTTTTGCCCACCCCACCCACCTGGGCTCTTACCTGACCTTTACTTCCTGATTGTTCAACTTCAGCTGCCATGCAAGGCACAGCTGCAGTTAAAAAAGGGCTTTTTCAAAGGCTGCTTCTGTGTATGCTGCCTGCTGATGAAGATTTACAGGCGTGCCCACACAGCATGCAGGGAAGCACATCATAAATCACCCAACCTCGTAAATCATCGAACCAGTAGTTAACCCTGTCGGATCCCACCCCTGATTCCAACCCCTTTGTTCTGGCAGGAGATGCTCGACCATTTCAGACAAAGGATTGTCCACTTTCTTCTTGAAAACCTCCAATGATGGAGCAGCCACAACTTCTGGTGGCCAGCTGTTCCACTGGTTAATTGTTCTCATTGTTAGGAAATTTCTCCTCAGTTCCAGGTTGCTTCTCTCCTTGGTTGGTTTCCATCCATTATGACTTTTGTTACCAGAGAGATCCTCTCACGAGGAAGCCCAGAATATGAAAACCCAGAAGCTCTTAGAAGAACATTCTACGCAGCCAGCATGTTCTTCAACCACATCTGCAATTTATTTTATTTACTTTTATTTATTTAAAAAATGGCTGCCTGTCTCATTCGCTGACACCAGGCAACATGGAATAGTTACCAGAAAAATAATAAAATTAAATCAAACAACCCTAAAGAAACCAATCATCCCCAATTCACAGTAAGTGATGTAACCAATCAATCAACTTCCAGATGCCAAATATCTGTGGAGATAGCCAGATCTTTTCATTTTCCAACTGGTAATTGCTACTTAAAATATTTGTATAATAGACTTTGCACATCTGCAATTACTCTTTGTTTCCCTTTAAATATTTTGGATTATTTTTTTAATCATCCCTCATCCAAAACAATATTCCTTGCATCTTAGCTTGCTTTGCTATGTAATTGCTCTGGTTCGCCGGCAGCCAGTACAGATGGCAGTGGAATCGGACAGTGGAGAAGAAAGGGGACCAGTCCGGGAATTTGGGGAGGACTCGAACGAGGGTCTTGCATCCAATGCAGAGATGGGGCCAGGACCATCTGGGAGTGGGGTGCTGCCTTTGGAGTCTGGCAGCAGCGAGGCAGAGGAACAAGGGGAGCCTGTTCCTAGTGCGTGTGTGCACAGAACTGCTAGAAGGCGAGAGCAGCTGAGACAAAAAGGGCGACTCAGGAGTAAGACTGGAAGATGATTGTCTCTCCCGTAAGGGATAAAAGTCAGGCCAAGATGACAAAACCTTTGCAGGAAGCAAAATAGTTCAATCGGTTCCGAGTCCTCCTTGAAGCTCTGTGTACTTTGGTTGGTTTTTTTCTTTTACTTCGGTTGGTTTCTTTTATAGTTAATTGGACACTTCTGCTTTTGGCTGCATTCCACAGAGCTGAAAGGTGTGTGCTTATCTTGGGGAACTGTTTAACATTAGTTCTGGCTGGGAATGAAAATAATTCCCAGCATTGCAATAAAATAGGTTTTGCTTTTAAAACAAGTTTGTGATTAATTACAATTGATGAAGCCTGGGTCAGAACAGTAATATGCTGCATATAAGGGACCCATTCCCTGCTCAATTCCTTTTTTTAACATTTTCAGATTCTTTGCCACGGAAAATATGCCGATTTATACTTACAATGTGAAGGGAGAGCTGGTTGCAGAATATCCATATATCCAGGTAAATTTTGTGCATGACAATACATAATAATTCTATTGGTGTCTTTTATGGTTTGTAAATCTAGTGCAAGCAGTTCTCAATTTACAACCACAATAGAGCCCCAAATTTATGTTGCTTACTGGGAAATTTGTTCAGTGATCTTGCCCCGTTTTATGACTTTTCTTGCTATGTTCGTTAAGTGAATCCTGCTGCTGATAAAACTAGTCACACGGTTTTTAAGTGAATTTGGTTTTCCCTGTTGACTTTACTTTTCAGACAAGTGACTGTCCAGTCTCTTCTTAAAAACCTCCAGTGATGGAGCACCCACAATTTCTTGTGGCAAGCTGTTCCACTGATTAACTGTTCTCTCTGCCAGGATGTTCTGACCGAGGCTTCCTAGACCGTAATTATGCACATGCTTATTTTAAAAACAAGTCTTGTTTTATTGCAACACTGGGAATTGTTTTCATTCTCAGCCAGTAATAAATCTCAAACAATCCCTCAAGATAAGCACCCACCTTTCTGTCCTGTGAAGTGCTGCCAATAACAGAAGAGTCCAATGAACTAGAAAAAAAAAAAAAAACCAACCGAAGTACACAGAGCTTCAAGATTTAATCTGAACAGAGAGAACGACTTTGCTTCCTGCAAAGGTTTCATCATCTTGGCCTGACTTTTATCCCTTATGGAGGGGCACTTACTCCCAGCCTTATTCCCGAGTTTCCATTTTTGTCTCAGCTTCTCTTGCCTTCTAGCAGCTGTGCGTGCACACACACACACACACACACACACACACACACACACACACACAGAGAGAGAGAGAGACTGGGAACAGGGTCCCCTGGGTCTTCTGCCTCAGTGCTGCCAGACTCCAGAGGCTCTGGAGTCAGCATATAACTCCCAGATAGTCCTGGCCCCATCTCTGCAAGACCCTCGTCTGAGTCCTCTTCAGACTCCTGGACTGGCCCATGTTCCTCCCCACTGTCGGATTCTGCTGCTGTCTGCACAGGCTGCCAGTGAACCACAACACAGGAACTTTCTCCTTAGTTGCTTCTCTCCTTGATTAATTTCCATCCAGTTGCTTCTTGTCCTGCCTTCAGGTGCTTTGGAGAAGAGCTTGACCCCCCCCCCCACCTTCTTCTTTGTGGCAGCCCCTCAAATATCAAAAGACTGCTATCATGTCAGCCCTGGTCCTCCTTTTCTTTAGATTAGCCAAACCCAAATCAGACTTTTGTGGGTTATATAAGTCAGATCAGTGATGGGATTCAAAAAAATTTACTACCAGTTCTGTGGGAGTGGCTTGGCTTGGTGGGCATGGCTTGGTGGGCATGGCAGGGGAAGGATTCTGCAAAATCCCCCACCCCTCCCCACCCCACTAACCTGCTTTCCAATGGCGTTCTCCTGTGCAGGGCAACCAAAGGAGACCCAGTCGATCAGCTGTGGGTGTGGCTTAATGGGTGTGGTGTTCTGTGGGTGTGGCTTGGTTGCTTGGTGGGCATGGCATGGAGTAGCTTGGTGGACATGGCTTAGTGGGTGCAGCAGGGAAGGAGACTGCAAAATCCCCCTTCCCTCCCCACCCCACTAACCTGCTTTCCAGCTCCGTTCTTCCTGTGCAGGGCAACCAAAGGAGACCCAGCTGATCAACTGTGGGCGTGGCTTGGTGGGCGTGGTGTTCTGTGGGCATGGCTTGGTGGGCATGGCAGGGGAAGGATTCTGCAAAATCCCCCCTCCCTCCCCCTCCCACTAACCTGCTTTCCGGTTCCTTCTCCTGTGCATGGCAACCAAAAAAGACTCAGCCAATCAGCTGGGACTCGATGGGAGGCAGAGAAGAGACGGGGGTGGAGCCAGTCAGAAGTGGGCCGGTTCTCCAAACTGCTCAACATTTCTGCTACCACTTCTCCAGAACCGGTCAGAACCGGCTGAATACCGTCTCTGAGTCAGATGTGACAAAAGTCCGAAGCAATTTTCCCTCACCACTGCATAGGACAAATTTGATTCTTCCAAATGGAAAGACGCAAAAATCTTGTCTTGGAAATATTATCGACTCCACCAATTCTTTCTATTTGAATTTATTCTGAACATGTGGTTGTTTTTTGTCTCCCTATCTTTCCAGGACAATTGCTATTACAGTGGCTATGTGGAGGGAGTCCCAGGTTCTCAAGTCATCCTGTCTACTTGCAGCGGACTTTGGTAATCATTTTACTCAACTTTCACCAACCACGACCGAGTTTGGACGGTTGACAATCATTGTCCTCAAATCTTCCTTTCAGGGGACATATACAATGTGGCACCTTAACTTACGAAATTCAGCCAGTAGAAAATTCCTCCACATTTCAACACTTGATTTACCGACGGGACCCACAGGCACAAGAACCCTGCATAGAAACCTCCCAAGATGGCGCCGATGGACCAGGTAGAGAAATGAGAATGGTGAGGCCTGAGGAAGATCCAGATCTTTCCACCAGACAGGTAAGTGGGCATTTTTGCCTCCAAATCCCATGAGAAAAACTGAAATTTGTTAAGTAGAATGCAAAGTTTTTCACTCTAAGAATGTCACTGCTGACAGCCCTTCCAGCTTAAATAATGGCCATGGCAAGGTTGCATGCACACATTGTAGCATTGTTTCTCAACTTGGACAACTTGAAGAGGTGTGTGGATTTCAACTCCCAGAATTCCCCTGTCAACTCATAAAATATTTCTCTGGTCTTTTAGAGTTGCCAACAGAAAGGGAATGGGGAGCAATGCAGCAGTTTGCAAACCAAAAGTGCATTCCATAAATGTTTTCATAGATAGTGTCTAGGTGACAGAAGTTTCTGCATGCAAAATTCTAACTGGAGAGCATGATGGATGATTCTGGGCTATGGATGTGACCCATTGCAGGATATGAATTATGATACACTCAGAGGGGTGGGGGAAAACCAAGGTCAAGAGTGACAATGAATTATGTGTCTCAGAGTCGGCTACACCCAGGTAGCACCGGCATGTCTACTCCTAATAAATCTTCTTTAAACTTTGAAAATCCCCCTAGAGACTCATGATTTACATGGGGGTAACTGACATCCCCAGCCAGCTTCTTCAAGTTGCCAAGGTGTTGTGGCCTGTCAGCCACTGGCCCCTCCAGAAGCCAAATCAGAGGAGGAGGCGTGGGAGTCAGTGTCAGCATCAGGGCAACTTGAGAGTCACAAGGGGGAAGAGAGAATGGAGCTGGCAGAGAGAGAAAGAAAGGTGGAGCCTGGGCCATCTGTTAGCCCTCAGATGGAGAGTCAACAGCCCCGAGGTCTGGAGGTGGCTGATGTGGAAGAGGAGGAACAGATGGATCTTGTGTCTGATGCACAGATGTGCAGAAGGCAGAGGAGAGGAGAGCAGTGGAAATCTATGGGCCAGTCCTTGAGACAGAAGAGCCACTGCTGCTAGCAAAGCCCACCCTTGCTCTGGGGATAAAAGGAAGGGGGCATCTATTCATCTCCTAGATGAACGGACTTGTTAGCCTACGTTGAGAGAGAAACTTTTTGCCAGGGCTGCCAGGGCAAATAAAGAAATCTTAAATCCTAAAGGATAAATTCTTAAATCCTAAAGAATCCTAAAGGATAATAAAGGAATCTTTGAGTTCACTTCAGAGGGTTCAGGAAGCTGGGCCAGACCACAAGTTGAGAATGACTGCTTTTAGCACTTCTAGGTTGCCAGTTGTCTCCAACTTATGACTGGTCACTTAGTGACCATTCGTAATTACGACAAATCCACCCAAAATCCGATCCAAATATGAAGTCCCAATGGCTGCTACTCCCCCAGTCACATGATCACATTTGGTACCCTTGGCATCTGTCCCATATTTATGGGTTATTTTGGAAACCCCAGTGCTTTCCAGTACAATCATTAGTCCTGCCTAAACAACTTCCACTGGCTTGATTCCAGCAAGGTGACCTGAACCAGAAGGGCAACCGATATCTAGAATATTACGCCGTTGTTGACAAAAGCATGGTAAGTTTGTCACCGATCATTGCAGTTTATAGAACTGGAAATTACAGAATCACATGATGAGGGAAGAGAAGGGGAACTTACCAAATTTGCATATGAGACTAAGCTGGCAGGAATAGTTAACACCCACGAAGATGAGCTCAAGATCCAAATGGGTCCTGACAGACTAGAACACTGGGCCATATCTAACAAAAGGAAATTCAATGTAGAGAAAAGTAAAGTCCTACATTTAGGCAAGAAAAACCAAAAGTTTTTCTGGGTGAAACCAGGCTCAATAGCAGTAACTGTGAGGGATCTTGGAGTCTTAGTGGGCAACCAGCTAAATAGGAGCCAGATGTGTGCAGCAGCAGCCAAAAAAGCTAATGCAATCCTACGTTGCATTAACAGAGGGATATAATTGAGATCAAGGGAGGTATTAATACCACTCTATAAAGCCTTAGTAAGACCACACCTGGAGTACTGCATCCAGTTTTGGTCACCACATTATTAAAAAAAAGATGTTGAGACTGTAGAAAAAGTACAGAGAAGAGCAACCAGGAGGATGAGGGGACTGGAGACTAAAACATACGATGGACAGTTGCAGGAACTGGGCCTGGCTGGTCATGGGAAGGGAAGGACCAGGGGAGACAGGAGAGCAGCCTTGCAATATCTGAGGGGCTTCCCCAGAGAGGAGGAAAGGGTCAAATTATTTTCCAAAGCCCTCAAAGGTCAAACAAGGAATAATGGATGGAAACTGATCAAAGAGATATTTTTTTCAACCTGGAAATAAGGAGAAACTTTCTGACAGTGAGAACAATCAACCCATGGAACAGAATTTGCCTTCAGAAGTTGTGGGAGCAACATCAGTTGAGACTTTCAAGAAGAGATTGGACTGCCATTTGTCAGAAATGGTGTAGGGTCTCCTACTTGGGCAGGGGGTGGACTAGATGATCTACAAGATCCCTTCCAACTCTGATTATCTATTATCTACAGAATTGGATGGGACCTTGAAGATCTACTAGTCCAACCCCCTGCCTAAGCAGGAGACCCTAGGCCTAGAAACTTTTCAGACAAAGAAGAGATTTGCCCAATCTCTTCTTGAAAACCTCCAGTGATGAAGCACCTCCAGCTTCTGGTGGACAGCTGTTCCACTGGTTAATTGTTCTCACTGTCAGGAAATTTCTTCTTAGTTCCAGGTTGCTTCTCTTCTTGATGAGTTTCCACCTGTTGCTTCTTTTCTTGCATTGTGGTGCTTTTGGAGAATAATTCATCCCCCTCTTCTCTGGGAGAGCCCCTCTAATATTGGAAAGCTGCTATCATGTCAATGCAAATTCCTGCAACCATATTCTTCATATATTTTAGCCCTCAGTCCCCTATCCTTCTTTATGACTCTTCTCTTCACTCTTTCCAGAGTCTATTTTTGTCTAACTTTATATAATGGCAATATAAAAAGATGTGGGCCGTCCGAGATCTTTTATTTTTAAATTGGGGCCCAGTTGTGGTGTCAGGAAGGTAACCTGGACAGAGACAGGTCTTAAGTCCATTAAATCGTGGATAGCAATCTACCCAAATGCAAGATCTTAGACGTGCAGGGAATGTTATTATTTATTTAAATGAGTTATATGACCATCTACCTCACAGCAGTG
Source organism: Laticauda colubrina (assembly GCA_015471245.1). Lineage (NCBI taxonomy): Eukaryota > Metazoa > Chordata > Lepidosauria > Squamata > Elapidae > Laticauda > Laticauda colubrina. The sequence continues at coordinate 1,916,727 of BLBF01000006.1, read as the reverse complement.
GTGATAGATAGATGATAGGTAGATAGATAGATAGATAGATAGATAGATAGATAGATAGATAGATAGATAGATAGAGATAGATAGATAGATAGATAGATGATAGGTAGATAGATAGATAGATAGATAGATAGATAGATAGATAGATAGATAGATAGATAGATAGA
>BLBF01000006.1:1906535-1916553 GCA_015471245.1 Laticauda colubrina | reverse complement strand
AGATAGATAGATAGATAGATAGATAGATAGATAGATAGATAGATAGACAGATAGATGATAGAAAGAAAAAAGAAAGAATAATTATTTTAAATAGATAGATATGAGAGATAAATATGAGATAGAGAGATAGAGAGATGAGATAGATATGACATGGAGATGAGATAGGGGGAGAGAGAGAGAAAGATGAGATGGATGGATGGATAGAAATAGATAGATACATAGATGATAGATAGAAAGAAAGAAAAAAGGAAGGAAGGAAAGAAAGAAAAAAAGAAAAAAAGAATAACTTTATTTTCACTTTGAAATAAATGTATACTAATCCAGATAGATTAAAATAAAATTTTAGGCTAGAATTTTCCAACTGTTTCCAACTGAATTTTCCAACAATTTTCCCCCTGCCCAAGTAGGAGACCCTACACCATTTCTGACAAATGGCAGTCCAATCTCTTCTTGAAAGTCTCAACTGATGGCAGCTTGAAGACTGGTGGACTTCCATTCCTAAGGCTGGCTGGGGAATTCTGGGAATTGAAGTCCACCCATCTTCAAGCTGCGAAGACTGAGCAAAGCTGCTGTCGGCACTGCACAAGATTAAAACAGCCACAATATCCCAATGCCGCTCATCACCATCCGAGATGTAATCCTCTCATTTTTTATTAAAAGCTGCTCTAACCACACGCCTCTCACTAACTCTCTGACACAGTTCGGCCTGTGGGGAACAGCATGAACACGCCATGTAAATATTCGGCATTAAGCTGGCTGTTCTTTTCCTTCTCGTTCTCCCTAGTTTCTCCTCTACCGTGGCAACGAAACCACTCTGGTGTCGGTAGTCTTTCACATGATGCTCCACGTTTACACAGTGAGTAGTTGCTTGGAGACCCTTAGAATCGAAGCCACCGCCAGGTTCCTCTTTTGTAATTGACCGGTGGGGAGTTTGTCAGTGTCGACGGTGTTCAAGGGATGCTCCAGATGTTTGGGGATGGTACCCAAGCTGCCTATCGCTATCAGTACAGGCAGTCCTCAAGTTATGACCCCAAGGGAGCTCCACAATTCTCTTGGTCAGCGAGACAGTTATTCAGTGAGTTATGCCCTATTTTATTATTTTTCTTGCTAGCCGTTGTTGAGGGAATTCTTGCGGTTGATAAGTTAGTAACACGGTTGTTAAGCGACCGGCCACTCTCAATTCCTGCGGCCATTCTTCATATAGTTTAGTCTCCAGGCCTTTCATCCTCCTACCCTGTTTCCCTGAAAATACGACCTACTTGATTTTTACATGTGCTGCCAATATAAGCCCTACCCCCAAAATAAGCCAGAATTAAGATCCCCCCCACTCCAGAATGGATGGGTAAAAATTAAGCTAGGGTGGGGATGGGGGTATGGAGCTGCCCTACTACTTACCTTTAGGCAGATGTAACCAGGCCTCGCATACCACGACACCTGCCTTGCCAGCCCATTTCTTCTGCAGCTGGCAAGGCTGGCCAGTCTTTCCTGAAGGCCTCTGGAGCTGAGAACAAAGAGCTCTGGATCGATCCTGAGCTCTCTTATGGGCTGCAGAGGCCTTCAGGAAAGCCTTGCCGGCCACAGAAGAAGAAGTTCCTGAAGGCCTCGGACAGTGAAAAGGAGGCCGGGGGCAACGGGTGCAAGTGAGGTTAGTCAGTGGATGACATCCCCCGAAAATAAGACCTAGTGTCTTTTTTGGAGGCAAAATATATATATAAGACAGGGTCTTATTTTTGGGAAAACACAGGTAGTTGCTCTTCTTCCAAAGTGTCAATATTTTTTTTCTAATTTGTGGTGACCAAACCTGGATGCAGCATGACAGGTGTGGCCTTACTAAAGCTTTATAATGCGGGTTCCCCCCCCCCAATGTTCTCTTTTCCTATCCTCAGATCTTCCTCCCGCTGGGCCTCCACGTTTATCTGGTCGGTATGGAGATCTGGATGGACAAAAATTACATCACCATCCAACCTTACGACCTGTCTGTGAACTTGAACGCATTTTATAAATACGTCCGGTACAGTCTTCGGCATCGCGAGCATTTTGACCACGCGGGTTTAATGACGTAAGCATTCCCTCTCTCCCCTTGGGGGGAAAATGACCAGGTGGGCTTGAATGAGCATTCCCTGGTGGGGAGGAGGGGATTTTGGGATTAGCAATGTGTCAGCTCATAAAACATTCCTATGCCTGTTTTCAAGTTGCCATAAACAATGTGGTGGGGAAATCTGAAGGAGCAATATGGCAGTTAAAACCAGAAGTACATTCCACGCTTATCTTACAAAGATTGTAGCTAGGCTACTGGATCTTCTGCCTGGGAAAATCCTTCATTGGAGAGTGTGATTGATGACACCCAGTCCATGAACATGTGTCATGCCCCTGTTCGAGTTTGACTCTGAGGGAGAGGAGGAACAGCCAACAGGGAGTGGGAGTGTAGTTCCAGAGGTCATGGAGGAAACTGGGGAAGGGCACAGTCTGGCTGGGCATTCAGAGCAAGACCATCCCCTCTTCATCCTAGGGCACGCAGGGAGGAGAGGATAAGGGAGAAAAGGGGATGGCATGATCTATGGGGGTAGAAAGGGCCCTGATCCCCTTTTATGGGCTGCAGCTGGGAAGACTGGTTAAAAGGATAACTGTGCATGGGCCAGTGCTGGAAGCAAGTGTAAAATAATTCTAGTCTATCCATTCTTATCTGAGTTCTGGAGTCCTTCCCAGTGTGTGTATTTCTATATTTGTTTACGTCTTCAAGCCCTTACCCTGCCTTGCCTCCTTAATTGCTTCAGTGTGGTTTGTGTTGTTTTTTCTATTTATAATTTATATGTATTTTGAGTTTGAATGGCATTTCCTCCTTTTCGCAACTGTTTGTGGGGGAGTTTTTTCTCCAGTCAATGATAATTGGAGCTTTGAAGCCAAGTTGAAGGAATTAAAGGGACTTCACCTGTTTTTGTGACGTGCTTCATTGGAGAATCTGATTTATGACACACCCAGAGGGAACTGGAGAAGCAGGGTCACAGGGGACTGTAAATGACCTATTCCAGAGTTGGCTTTATTTAGGTTAAAGCCATCATGTTGCTCCTAATAAATCTTTTGAATTCTTTTGAAGCTTGGGCTGAGGGTCATGATTTCATCGCCAGAACCCTAACACAATGGCCATGTGTTTGTTTTATTTTAGTATGTTTGTTTTTTATTATTTTATTTTATTATTATTACTATGCCACCATCACAAGCGATGACAGTGACAGGCAGGTTTCATTAAGGTGATAACTCTCGGACTACCTGTACAATGCAACTGCAACAAATGGGAATTTGTTGCAACAGGCATAGCCCAACATTTTTTCATACCTGTCCTGGACTCTGTCTGTACTTCCCCACACAGAGTAGAAATATCCTATGGTTTGGGAAAGTGTGTATGTTTAAGAAGAGCAACAAATAAAGAAACAAACCTGGAATCGATAGCAAAAAATAATAATAATAAAAAAAAATTAAAAAAAAATTAAAAAAAAATCTCAGGTCATGCTCCGAGACCCATTCTTCATTTTGTATAGAAATAGACCAATATTCATAAAATTGATGTAAGAAGGTAAAGAGGAGAGGGGAAAAAACTTGATCATATATGGGAAGGTGGCACCACAAATAGATTTTCTGATGCCTACCACTGTGCTGTCCCATGTGTGTACATACACAGAGACACCAGTGGTTTAGTGCAGAGTTCTCCAGCTCTGGCTACTTAAAGTCTGATGGGCTTCAACTCCCGCTTTTTTGGCTGCTGGCTCATGTCATGCACTACTAATCTGACTGACCTTCTCTGCTCCTGCTGCTTTTTTTTCTGCCCTACATGTTATTGGATCAGGTGCAGCAGGCAGTTCCTCCTCCTCATCGAGCTTTCCCCACCTGAAGCCTCAGCATTGTCCTGCTGCAGCTGGGCTTCTGTTGTGGCCTGCCAGCAGCTGATGGAGCTGGCAGCAGAGTCAGACAATAGTGAGGAGGTTGAGGAACAACCTGGGTCAGTCCTGGAGGCTGAGGAAGCCTCGGATGAGGACTCTGCATCGCAGGCAGAGATGGAGCCAGGGCAAGCTGGCAGTCATCAACTGCCTTCAGTTGGACAGCAGTGAGGCAGAGGAGCAGCTGGAGCCAGTTCCCAGCATGCACATGTGCAGAGCTGCCAAAATAAAAGAGCAATTACTAACTAAGGGTCGACATGGGAGTAAAGCCACAGGGAGACTGTGAATGCCCCTCCCATAAGGATTAAAAGAAGAGCAAAAGGGTGGGGGGGCTATTGCAGGAAACAATTCATTAATTTGTTCGTTCCATCATTGTGAAGATCTGTCTGTGCATCCTAGAGACTCTGTGCTAAGGCCTTCCTTGTCAGCACTGTATGTAGAAATATTTACCGGGCAGCTTTCCAACATAGGTAAATTCTGAGGCCGAGCAAATAATTATACTTTCCAAGACTGTTTGCCAGGCCATTGACTGAATGTGAATGCTATCAGGGCTCCGAGAAAACCACCCCCATTCAAATCACAAGTCTCTAGCCACATCTCTCAGAGTAAAAAAAAAATGATTTATTAGGAATGGCCATGTTGGTGTTACCTGGGTGCAGCTGACGCTAAGACACATCATTCATTTCCCCCTTGACCCTGGTCTTCCCCCCCCCCCGGTGCCTGGATGTATATTCTCCAATGGGACATATCCACAGCCAAGAGTCATCAAACATGCTCTCCAGTAATATTCTTGTGTGCCAACAGCTTTGGGCTGCCTAGCAATTATCTGAAGTATTTAAGGAATGTACTGCTTTTCCCCACCCCTTTTCTGCTGGCAACTAAAAAGATGAAAGAAGTATTTTTTTAACTGACAAATGCAATAAATTCTCATTCATTTAAGAAAAGAGGTTTTGCCGGGACACAGAGTTGGCTTAGTGCTTTTTGGGGAAACCGAGGACAGAACAGCTTCAGACAAATCCCTCTCAGCCAGATGCTCGGAGCCATTGTCCAACTCCTTTCCAGATGTGCCCAGAACTGGTTCATCTTCTGGATAGATAACTGGGGAAACATTCAGAGGGAGTCACCGCAACCACCAACTTCTTTCTTCATATTTTCCCTGGGGAAAAAAATAACCTCCTTTCTGTGATGTTTTAGGGCAACTGGGAATCTTCCTGGACTTTCGTGGGGAGAACGATTTTGTCATCCCTCTCATGTCTCCGTGAGCGTCATCCAGGTGAGGGTTTCTCCATCTCTGATACCTTTTGCACCTGTTTGTACTTGAGCCCAATAATGTGGGTGCCAGAGCAGTTCAAATGAACCCAGGTTGTGTGAACTTAACAGCAGTGTTCCAATGTTTGAGAGGCTGCTCCAAAGAAGAGAGAGGAGTCAAGCTATTCTCCAAAGCCCCTGAAGAAGCAGGAGAAGAAGCAATGGGTAGAAACTCATCAAGGAGAGAAGCAACCTGGAACTAAGGAGAAACTTCCTAACAGGAAGGACAATTAACCAATGGAAATACTTGCCACCAGAAGTTGTGGATGCTCCAACACTGGGGTTTTTTAAGAAGAGACTGGACCGCCCCTTGTCTGGAATGGTATATTATTGCCTTCTGGTGCTTTGGAAAATAAGGTGACTCCCTCTTCTTTGTGTCAACTTCTCAAATCCTGGAACCCAGGTAGTTCTCGACGTACAACAGTTCTGTCAGTGTCGCAGGAAACTTCCTCTCCAACCAATAACTCCAAGACAGGCATCTTCTCATAAGTTTTTTTTATTTTGGATTGTAAACTGGCCCATTTGGGGAATCCCGAAACTGAAAGTTCAGGGCTTCCCTGCAACAAGTAGAAATTACAAATCCACCCCCTGCACCCATCATCACATCACATGCCCCAATCACCATCTGTCCCAACTTCAGACTTCCCCTCACCCAGGTGCAGAGATAACATGACCTTGACTTAGAAGAAGAATGCTATTATGTCTAACCACATACACTCCAAGACATTCCCCCCTCCCACTTACCCAGGCTCAAGAATGTGGCAGGGTGGAAGCGTCTGGTATCAATATGACTTCCAAAGCTGACACCTTCCTTCCTTCCTTCCTGCCTTCACTCCTTCCTTCCCTTTCCTTCCTTCCTTCCTTTCTTCTTTCCCTCTCCTTCCTTCCCTCCTTCTCCTTCCTTCCTTCACTTCTTCTCCTTCCTTCCTTCACTCCCTCTCCTTCCTTCCTTCCTTCCTTCTTTCCTTCTGTCAGCATTCCAGAAAACCTCCACTCCAACAAATAACTCTGAGACAGATATTCTCTCCAAGTTCCTTTTTATTAGAGTAGTAAACTAGTACATCTGGGGAATCCCAAATTTGAAAGTTCAGGGCTTCTTTGCAATAAGTAAAAACTTAAGGCCCGGTCCCACTGGCCGATGGATGCCAAATGTATGCATAAAGGACACAGCGGACGAGCAAAATTTTGGGGGTGGCTCCATCCATTGTCATCCGCTCCAAAAAGTGGCAAAAATTTGCAAAAACAGAACGGAAAAGAACGGACATGGGTAGTATGTAGCGGGGATGTTAAACGGATGTTCATCGGAAGCCTAGCGGATGAAAGCGGATGGAAGCGGATGACACCTCCGAAGGGGCTCCGGGGGAGAATTACAAAGCGGACGCATAGCGGAGGAAGCGGATGCATCACATACACCTAAAGGAAAGAAAGGGGATGCCGCGCGGATGTATATCGGATGCAAATCGTTCACTGCACATCCTTTCTATTTCCATGCTACTAACGCTGTGTAGATGTTCCGTGTACCTTTTGTTTCCTCCCTCTTTCTGTTTTCAGCTGCAGCGGATGTGAATTGCAAGGATGCCCAGAGGATGCAGAGAGGATACAGCGGACATTTAACGGATGATAAACGGACATAGAATGTTTGTTCCTCGTATGTCGCGGATTGACATCATACACAGCGGAAAGTTCATCCGCTCAAAAAGTTTTGTGCAGCTCAAAACTTCTTGCGCGGATGAAATCGCACTGGACGGATGCTTGACAGATAGAACGTATGAAACACATGTGCAATGAGTACACAATGGATGCATAGCGTTTTCCAACTGATGGCAAGCTTTTTTTAACGTTTTACATCCTCTTTGCATCCATAAGTGCAGTGGGACAGGGCCTTTACAAATCTACCCTGTGCACCTATCATTGCATCACATGGCCCAATCACCATCCGTCCCTCACTTATGCACAAAATAACATGACCTTGAATTAGAAAAAGAATGCTATTATCTCTAACCACATACACTCCAAGAAATTCTCCCCTCTCACTTTCCCAGGCTCAAAATGTGGCAGCATAGGAGCATCTGGTCTCAATATGGCTTCCAAAGTTGACAAGTTCGTTTTAGTTGACTGCTCGAAGTTACATTGGTACTGAAAAAGGTGACTCATGGTCATTTTTCACACTTATAACCATTTCAATCATCCCCATGGTCACCGGATCAAAATTCAGACACTTGGCAAGTGGTTCATATTTATGATGGTCGCAGTGTCCCTTGATTCCCTTTGGCAACCTTCTGTGATGACCCAGGGTGGGATACAAAATAAAAACAGTCACGAAAACAGGTGAAGCCTCTTTTATTCCTTCAGCTTGGCTTCAAAGCTCCAAATATCATTGACTGGAGAGAAAAAAAACTTCCCCACAAGCAGTTATGAAAAGGAGGAAATGCTGTTTAGACTAAAAATGCCTATAAATTATAAGAGTAAAAACAACACAAACCACACTGAAGCAATTAAGGGAACCAGGCAAGATAAGGGCTTGAAGACGTCCGCAGATATTGGAACACACACTGGGAAGGACGACAAACTCAGAGAGGAACAACAAACTCAAGATATTTTCACGCATTGTTTCCAGCACTGGCTCATATGCATGTCCGTCCTCTTATACAGTTGTCACAGCTGCAGCCCATGAAGGGGATCAAGGCTCTTTTCTCCCCCATAGACCACACCATTCACGTCTCTTGTTATCCTCTCCTCCCTGTGTGCCCTAGGATGGAGACGGGATGGACCTGGGTCCTCCTCTGACTGCCCAGCTGACCTCTGCCCTTCCCCAGCTTCCTCCACAACCTCCGGAGCCACACTCCCACTCCCTGTCCACTGTTCCTCCTCCTCTCCTTCAGAGTCAATCTCCAACAGGGGCATGGCACCTTCTGGCAAGCAAAGTCAATGGAGGAAGACGGATTCACTTAACGACTGTGCTACTAACTGAGTAATTTTAATGATTTGCTTAGCAACGGTGGCCAGAAAGGTTGTAAAAAAGGGGGCAAAGCTCACTTAGCAGCCTAAACGGTGGGCACAACTAAGGTCATAATTTGAGGATTGTGGGTATAATGGATTGGAGCATTTACATGTATGTCATTGGCACGCATGTGATTTAAACACACATGTGCAACCCCCCCCCCCCCAGGGGATGGGTAGGTGTAAACTGACAATACTAACTTGTCAACTGCAGGAATTTAATTAACAACACGGCAACAAAGTTCATAAAATGGGGCAAAACCATTTAACAAATATTTCATTCAGCAACACAAATTTTGAGCTCAACTTTGGTCATAATTTGAGGACTAGCTGTCCTTCTTTTCTCTAAACCCAAATCCTGCAACCCTTCTTCATATATTTTGTCTCCAGGCCTTTAGATTAAATTGTACAGGCAGTCCTCGACTTAAATCGTTTAGTGACCAAAGTTACAATGGAAAGTGAAAAAAGGGACTTACGACCATTTTTCATACTTACGACCATTGCAGCCTCCCCAGTGATCAAAATTCAGGTGCTTGGCCACTAGTTTCATATATACAATGGTTGCAGCATTCCAGGGTCACACAATTCCCCTTTGGCAACCTTCTGATGGGCAACGTCAAGGGGGGAAGCCAGATTTGCTTAACGACTGTGTGACCCACTTAGCAACCACCGCGATTCCCTGAACCACTGTGGCATGAAAGGTCATAAAATGGGGCAAAACTCACTGTCCCACTGAGCGACAGGAATTTGGGGCTCCATCGTGGTCGTACGTCGAGGACTTACCTGTATTTACCAACGCATTCGCCTCCCTAACTCTTGTCTCGCGGCGTACAGATACGTAAAAACCCTCGACTTGATGCCGAAACCATCGCCCACCAGCTGGGTCATTCCCTGGGCTTCACGCACGATGACGCAGCCACGAACTTAGCCAGAAAATGCGACTGCAACTGCACGATGTTTGGCAGCTGTTTGATGCTGACTTCGGGCCCGGCGTAAGTTGTCCCTGGCGTCTCATTCTTCTTAGATGTTGTTGGAGTTTTTTCACCTTTCTTTTCTTGGGCTTCCGTGGGCTCCCCAGTCAGCGGTGGGATTCAATTTTGTTTTTACTACCGGTTCTGTGGGCGTGGCTTGGTGGGCGTGGCTTGGTGGGCGTGGCAGGGGAAGGTTCATGCAAAATCCCTGTCACGGCTCCAAGAAAGAACGGACTGGAGCCGAGACAGCCAGGATGTGATACGACCATATTCTTTCACTTGCCTAGTGTTACCGCTTGGACGCTATAATGAATATTTGTCAAATAACTAACATCGGCTTCCTGACAAGGAGTAGTGTAATAATAATGATTCATGGCTGGATGTCAAGGGGGTGATGTTGTAATAATGATAAGAAATAAATGAGGGTACATGGACTCATAGAGCAAGGGAAAGGTGCCGTTACCATGTTTCTTTAATTTAAGGATGCTGGATGTTCGGCAGTGAAGCCAGATGGAAGGTGGTTATAGTAATTATGCTGTTATCCAATGTATAAGATGTATAAATATAGCTCTAAATATAGCAACGAAACCCAGAGCTGGCTTTAAACATAAGTGGATCACTGTTACCTGTTGTTGTGGTGTGGAAGACGAATAAAAAACTTCACTAAAGCTACAGGAGTGAGTTGATATCTTATCGTTCAACCCCTCAATCTCGGACAAACAGCTGACAATCCCCCTTCCCTCCCCTCCCCACTGACCTGCTTTCCAGCTCCGTTCTCCTGTGCAGGGCAACCAAAGGAGACCCAGC
>BLBF01000006.1:1870544-1896137 GCA_015471245.1 Laticauda colubrina | reverse complement strand
TTCCTTCCTTCCTTCCTTCCTTCCTTCCTTCCTTCCTTATCCCCTTCCTCCTTCCATTTCTCCTTCCTTCTTTCCTTTTTTGTCTCATTATCTCCTTCCTCTTTGCATTTCTTTCCTTCCTTCCCAAATTCTTCCTCTCCTCCCCTCCTCCCCTTCCCTTTCTCCTTCCTCCCTTCTTCCCTCTTCTTTTCCTTCCTTCTTTCCTTTCCTCATTATCTCCTTCCTCTTTCCATTACTCTTTCCTTCCTTGCTTATTATTTCCTTCCTCCTTCCATTTCTCTTTCCTTCCTTCCCAAATTCTGCCTCCTTCCCTCCTCCCCCTCCCTTTCTCCTTCCTTTCTTCATCCCTTGTCTTTTCCTTCCTTCCTTTTCTCATTATCTCCTTCCTCCTTCGATCTCTCCTTCCTTCCTTCACAAATCCTTCCTCTCCTTTCCTCCTCCCCCTCTCTCCCATTCTCCTTCCTTCCATCCTCCCTCCCTCTTTTCCTTCCTTCCTTTTCTCATTATCTCCTTCCTCCTTCCATTTCTCCTTCCTTCTCAAATTCTTCCTCTCCTTTCCTCCTCCCCATCCCCCCTTTTTCTTTATTTCCATCCTCCCTCCCTCCTCTCTTCCTTCCTTCCTTTTCTCATTAACTCTTTCCTTCTTCCATTTTCTTTCCTTCCTTCCTTTCTTCCTTCCCTCCCAAATTCTTCCTCTCCTTCTCTCCTCATCCTCCCTTTCTCCCTTTCTTCCTTCATCCCTCCCTCCTCTTTTCCTTCCATCCTTTTGGAAAAGTCAAAGAACAACAGGAAATTTTCAGCCCGGGGGTGGGCTGTCACCTTTGGTGGAGCTGCCAACTTCTGAGCACCATCTGAACCGGAAGAAGCCTGAATCCTTGGCTCTGCTAGTTTTCTGAAACCGGAACCCAGTGCCGGGAAGCCACTTCGGAGTGCGACCTCCCAGAGTTCTGCAACGGCACTTCCTACGACTGTCCGACGGACGTCTACAAGCAAGATGGGACGCCCTGCGGCAACCACAACCACTGCTTCCTGGGGCTTTGCCTGGATCTCCAGACACACTGCAAGGCTCTCTTTGGGCCAGGTAAGGCTAACCTGTCCTTGGGCTCTGGGCAGGTGGAGCAGGGCTGAAGAGGCTCCCAGGGGAAGAGAATCTCTGGGTTCAGAGATGTGGTTCAGATGTGGCATCCTTGGTGCTCTCTGAGCTTGGCGGTTTTCTGGCGGACATTTCATGACCCAACTAGGGAACATCATCAATGCTGGAAGGGAGGGGGTTTGTGGAGAGGAGGAGGAGGAGGAGGACTATGGGGTCCTTGGTGGTTTCCTTTAATATGCTTCATGACCCAACCAAGTGACATCCTCAGTGCTAGAAGGGAGCAGGGTTTTCGGAGTGGAGGAGGAGAAGGAGAAGGACAAAGAGGAGGGCGGTGGGATCCTTAGGTGTCCTCTAAACTTGATGGTTTCCTTGCAGACATTTCATGAGCCAACTAGGGAACAACATCAGGGAGTGGGGTTTTTGGGGAGGAGGGGAAGGAAGAAGAGGAGGAGGAGGAGGAAAACTGTGGGGTCCTTGGTGCTCTCTGAGCTTCGTTGTTTTCTTGGAGACGTTACATGATCCAACTAGGGAACATCATCAGTGCTAGGAGGGAGTGGGAGAGGAGGAGGAGGATGGGATCGTTGGTGCTCTATGATGTTAGTTGTTTTCTTGAAGATGTTTCATAACCCAACTACGGAACATAATCAGTGCTAGAAAAGAGTGGGGTTTGTAGGGAGGAGGAGGAGGAAGAAAAGGGGGAGGAGGAGGGAGGAGGAGGAGATGGACTGCATGTCCTTGATGCTCCCAGAGCTTGGTGGTTTCCTTGCAGATATTTCATGACCCAACTAGGCAACATCATCAGTGGTATAGAGGAGTGGGATTTGTGAGGAGAAGGGGGAGGGGGAGGAGTAGGATTTTGGGGTCCTTGCTGTTCTTTCAGCTGGGTGGTTTTCTTGCAGACATTTTTTGACCCAACTAGGGAACATCATCAGTGCTAGAAGAGAAGGGGGTTTGCAGAGAGGAGGAAGAGGAGGACTTGGAGGTCCCCGGCGGTTTTTTCTTGCAGACGTTTCACCACCCAGCTAGCGAGCATCATCAGTGCCTCCCTTAAGCACCTGCTTCCCCTTCCAGATGCCCAAGAAGCCCCTCTGAGCTGCTTCAAGGAGATGAACATGCGCGGCGACCGCTTTGGCAACTGTGGCAAGGATGGCTTAGTTTTTCGGAAGTGCCTTGAGAAGTAAGTGGGCTCTCAGGGATGTTGGTTTCTTTCTTGCCAATCGGAGGTTTGCTCAGGCCTAGCAGAGAACATTTGGGGAGGGGTGTGTGTGAACCCACAAGCGGTGCTGAGACCAACATCAAGCCATGGTTTGAAACAGAGCAGAGCGCGACCCTGTTTGCGACAGCCACCAAATCTGTTTTGCCAAAGTGCCAGGCGAAAACTGAGGGTTATTTTGGATCTAGAGCAGGGGTGGGATTTCACCGGTTTGGACTGGTTCGAACAAACCGGATGTTAAAGTTACATCTAGTTTGCTGAACCAGTATTTGAACCAACCAGCTGGCCCCGCCCATCCTGTGTCAGGGCTCCGACAAATCCACCCCCATTCAAATCCTAAGTCTCTAGCCGCATCTCTCAGAGTAGAAAAAAATTGATTTATTGGGAGTGGCCATGTTGGCATTAGCTGGGTGCAGCTGACACTACAATACACCATTCATTTCCCCCTTGACCCTGGTCTCTCTCCCCATCCCCTGGATATATATTCTCCCAATGGGACACATCCATAGCCAAGAGTCATCCGTCATGCTCTCCAGTAATAATCTTGTACACCAACAGCTTCTGCTGCCTCGCAATTATCCGAAGCATTTAAGAAATGTACTGCTTTCCCCCACTCCCTTCCTGCTGGCAACTAAAAGACTAAAGGAGTATTGTTTTTTAGTTGACACCTTGCCCCTCCCCTCCCAGGAGTCTCTACGCAATGCAGGTAAGTGCAGGGTCTGCACAGAGGTTCTGGGAGGGGGAAAACAGCCCTCCCAGAAGTTCTAGAAATCCAGAAATGGGCCTGTTTCCAACTTCCGGTGGGCCTCCAGAGCCTGGGGGAGGCTGTTTTTGCCCTCCCAGAGGCCCAGGGGAAGCCTCTGAACCTTGGGAGGGCAAAAACAGCCTTCCCTGGGCTCTGGACGCCCTCCGGAAACTGGAAAAAGGAAGTCCCAGTAAGCCACACCCACCATAACCATACCCACCCAGCAACTGGGCAGCGAATCGGTTGCTGGGATATTTGAATCCCACCCCTGATTCAGAGACAATGGCCACTCCATGGAATAAAGTAAGTTTTGGCTTTATTATTCACTCAGGCAAAACGAGTTAAAAACACAGCCTTAAAAAGCAACAGGTAGTCCTCAACTTACAACACTTCATTTAGGGACTATTCCAAGTTATAACAGCACTGGACAAAAGTGACCAATGACCATTGCCACACTTAACGACCATTGCCGCATCACCAGGGTCACGTGATCCCATCATAATCTGACTCAGAGGGGGAAGCTGAGCAGTTGACAGGGAGAGAGAGTGTGGCTCCATTGGCTGTGGAGAAAACTGGGGAAGGGCAAAGTCTGGCTGGCCTGAACAGGGGAGAGGTAGAACAAAGGAGAGCGAATTCAGATGAAGACCCAGGCCCACCTCCTCTTCATCCTAGGGCACACAGGAAGGAATGGAGAAGGGAGCAACGTGAGTTGCATGGCCTATGGGAGAGGAAAGGGCCCTGATTCCCTTCATTAGGCATGCCTGAGAATGAGAGTTTAAAAGAGATGCAAGCTGAGTGCAGCATCTTCTGGGAGCAAACGTGACTTTATCTTGTGTTGACTTTGGTTATCTGCGTTCCTGGCATCCTCCCAACTGGGTTGAGTTATTGCTGTGCCTTCACATCTGGAATTCTTGCTCCTGCCCTGCCGGACTAATTACCTCATTTTGCCTTGCTTGGACTTATAGTTACAGTTTTTGTTGGCCACGTTTTGGACTTGATTCCCTGCAGCCAAAGGCTGTTCCTGGGAGAGTTTTTCTCCAGCCCAGAAGGTAACCAGGACATTGGGGGCAATGTTGGAGCCTTTGTGCCACCCCCCTTTGGGTCATCACATCCCGTTGCAATCTTTTCATGAACAGAAGTGAACAACTGTCTTACCAATTTAACAAGGGCAACGATCCACTTAACAACCATGGCAAGACATGTCGTAAAATGTGGCAAAATTCATTTAACCAAGGTTTTTGACGATGCGCCATCAACTTTGGAGCTCAACTGTGGTCGTAAGTCGAGGACTAACCGGACAGCAAAATGTGAAATTACAGCGACCAGTTACATAGTTTTCGGTTCTTTTTGTTTTTTGTTTTTAAATAAAGTTGTATTAATTTTCTATTATTACATTTATTTAGTGCTTAATAAACACCATGTTGTCTGGGCTATTTTGTTTGCTTGACAGTACAAATTATATTCCTAATCTTTAACCGTTTTTCCCAGCCATTGATAAAATAAATACTATCTTTGGTTGTATTCTGCATGTTCTTTCTGTTTAATCTTCAATGTAAGTCTGTCTATTTCTGCACAGTCTGCTTAATTATATCTTCATCAAGTGGTATTTCTTCATTTTTTTTTCAATGCTGAGCAAATATGATCCTCGCTGCTGTTAATATATGTATCAGCTTATAAAATATGTCTCTGGTCTTTTTAGAGTTGCCAACAGACAGGGAGGAGGGAGCAGTGCAGCAGCTTGGAAACCAAAAGTGCATTCCATAAATGTTTTCTAAGATAGTAACTAGGTGATCGAAGTTTCTGCTGTGCAGAATTCTAACTGGAGACCATGATTGATGATTCTGGGCTATGGATGTGTCCCATTGGAGAATAGAAATTATGATACACCCAGGAGGGGGGGGAGAAACAGGGTCAAGGGTAACAGTCAATGATGTGCCTCAGAGTCGGCAGTGCAGAGTTGGCACCCAGGCAGTGCTGGCATGTTTACTCCCAATCCTCTTCAAGTTTTGGAAGTTTGGATCAAGACTCAGGATTTAAATGGGGGGAACTGCTGGAATCCTGATAATATGCAATATTAAATATACATTTTGTTTATTGATTTTTTTCCTGATATTATACCTTTTTTTAAATCAGATTTAAGATCTACACAGTACTCAGTTCTTCTGCCTTACTCTACGACTAGGGATGTCCTCTGTGGGAGAGTGCAGTGCATTAATGTGGGGAAAATCTCAAGCATCGCGACCGGGCAAGAGGTACTCCAGACTCCCGTGGAGGACATCGTGTGTTGGGGGACCGAATTTGACCTGGGGGAGGATGTCTATGACCTGGGAGATGCACGAGATGGAACCACCTGCGGCCCTGACAAGGTGAGCCCCAACCACCTTCCTGGTCTTGAGTCATCAAAAGTTTCCAAAACTTCTTGGGTCAACCCTGAAGTTGGCTGCACTGTGGCTGTTTTCCCTTTTGTAGTTTTTTAGTGGGACGTTTCTCTTCTCATTCCTTCAGGGCTGGCACAGCCTGGAGTGAAGGGGCCAAGGAGAGGGGTGTAGAGATAGCTGGGGTCAGGGTTGGGCTGCTACCGGTTCACCCTGGTTCAAGCGAACTGGTAGCGAACCAGGAGCTAATTTTATGATTGGTTCATAGAATCATAGAATAACAGAGTTGGAAGGGACCTTGGAGGCCATCTAGTCCAACCTCCTGCCCAAGCAGGAGAGTCTATTCGAAAGATAAGCCTCTGCCTAGGATCAAACTCACACCCTCTCGATTGTGAGGTGAGACCTCCACCTCAAGGCCACTGGAGCTGCGCTTCTAGGCCAATGGAGCTGCACAGTTCGATGAACTGGCAAATCCCACCCTTGGTTGGCCCTGCCCACCTGCCCCGCCCCTCCCAGAAGTCTCCATGCAGCCATACTGGATCCCAAGTAAGTACAGGGCCTGCATGGAGGATCAGGGAGGCCAAAAAATGGCCCCCCAAGAGGCTTCAGAAGGCCGGAAACGGACCAGAGGGTCTCCAGAGCCCGGGGAGGCCATTTTCACCCTCCTGGAGGCCCAAAAACGCCAACGGAGGCAAGGGAGGGTGAAAATGCCCCCCCCCCATGATACAGGAGGCCGACTAGGCCACGACCACCCAGCAACCAGGCAGAGAACCGGTTGCTCAAATTTTTGAAGCCCACCCCCTGGTTAGGGTGCTGTAGCCAAAATAAAATTCTTTCCCTCTGGGAATCAAGGATGTTGGTGCAGGTGTCCAAAGGGTGGAGACTGAGGTCACCTAGCAACTGAGCTGGATGCTGATTGGACCATGTGACTGGAGACTCTGGGCGGGGCAGGGGGGAATTCTACCGTTTCCAGCCAGTTCTATAGAATGGGTTGTTATGAGTCTGCGCAGTTTGGACAGCCGGCAAATCATGCCCCTGGCTAGCCCCCTCCCCTCTCCACCCAATCAGTCCTTATCGTGCATGTGCGACATCACGCATATGCCCGACATCACTGGCTGCACTCTCCCTTGCCCAGTCACTCTTTAAGGTATTTCTTTTTTTCCCCTCCTCTTGACAATCAGTTGTTCCAACGATCAGCTGTTCCAGGATCCCCCTCCCTGTCTTACTGCTTTGCCCAGGAGGTTTCCCTGAGGCCTAGGAGACAAAAAGGGGAGGTAGGGGGTTGGGGGTGGTGCCCACCCATGCTCTATTTTTATTTTGGTTTTTTTTGCCTTCATAGCCCCCAGGAAAGCTTCATGGGAGCAAAAACGGCCTGGAATCCCAACAGACATTTTGCAAATTTTAAGAATTTGCTCTTTTGGTGCAAAAAAACAGTGTTTCTCCTTCTCTAGATATGCTTAAACAGATCGTGCGTGGATGTGGCGGTGCTGGATTACGACTGCGATCCGTCCATGTGTAGACACCGAGGAGTAAGTGGCAAACTGGAGTATCATCCATATCCAAGGATGTCCTCCTCCTCCACCCCCCCAAAAAAACCCTGACAATGGTGGCCACAAGAGTGTGTGGATCAAAGGGTGGAGGAGATTGTGTGATTGTGTGGCTGCCATCACTAATTTCTGGGCCCTTCTCCAGCCTATCTCAGAGGTTTCTCTGGTCGAGCGTCCCCTCAGCGTATAGCTGGCTGGGGGATTCTGGGAGTTGAAGTCCACAAGTCTTAAAAGTTGCCAAGGACACAGATTTTTAGACGATATTCCTACCTTGTCTCCATCCTGCTCCATCTTTAAGCAGGGCAGCTTCAGCCCAGCCTCACAATGCCCTCACTCAAAACAAAAGTCTTAGTAACAACTGCCTTCCTTTCTCATGTAAACAACAATTGTGTCTCACACAAGCCTGAACCAGCAGACATATTCTGGCAAGGGTGGAAAATGTGACCACAAAGCTTTTCCTTCTGGGTCTGTCCAGGCGACCATTGGACCCCTGCCAATCCTGGCCGTCTCCTTGTTCCATTTTCAGGTCTGCAACAGCAACCGGAATTGCCATTGCTCTTACGGATGGGCCCCTCCCTTGTGCACCGAACCAGGGTTTGGGGGGAGCATCGACAGTGGGCCCCCACCGCCCTATCAGCGTAAGCAGCGTCTCTTTCTTTGTCTCCCATCCCATTCAAATCAGTTGGCTTTCATGGCTCAGACAGGACTAGAACTCACTGTCTCCTGGTGATTGACTGAAGATCACCCAGCCGGCTTTCATGTCTAAAGCGGGACTAGAACTCACCGTCTCCTGGTGATTGGTCCAAAGTCACCCAACTATCTTTCACACCTAAGGCGGGACTAGAACTTCCAGTCGCCTGGTGATTGGCCGAAAGTCACCAAGTTAGCTTTCATGCCTAAGGCGGGACTAGAACTCACAGTCTCCTGGTGATTGGCCCAAAGTCACCCAGTTAGCTTTCATGCCTAAGGCGGGACTAGAACTCACAGTCTCCTGGGGATTGGCCCAAAGTCACCCAGTTAGCTTTCATGCCTAAGGCGGGACTAGAACTCACAGTCTCCTGGGGATTGGCCCAAAGTCACCCAGTTAGCTTTCATGCCTATGGCAGGACTAGAACTCACCATCTCCTGGTGTCATCCCAGATGTTTTTAAGACAGTCACTTATCTAAAATGGTATCCTTCTTGAGCAAAGGGTTGTACTAGAAGACCTCCAAGGTCCCTTCCAGCTCAATTCCATTCTGATTCAATGGGCAGAGTCTCAGCAGGGGCTGCCCACTTTGCTTTCCCACGCCCTGAAGACATCCCCAACCATTGGCCGTCCCAAACCATGATTTTGAACAAATACACCCAGGATTGTCTGTCTGCCACAAGCTCTGTTCAGAGTCCTTTTCTCTCTCATTCCCCAGTGCCCACCATTGTCACTGTCGGTCTCTTCACCCTGAGTGGTCTGGTCGTCTTGGCAGGGGGAGTTTTTATCTCACGTCACGTGAACGTCTTGTGAGTAAAGTGCAGGGATATAGGAGGAGAAGGGGGCTGGAGGTGTCTGGGTTCGAATTCCGGGCGTGCAAATTGTGAATGAGTCCCACTAGTAAACCTCCCTGCAGCCCCCTGGGAGCCAAAACGGGCCACTGGGGGGGGCATGCCATATACCCCTGAGCCCCATTTTGGGCCTAGTAAGCTTCCCTGCAGCCCCCCAGGAGGGGTGCGTGTGGACTCCTAGAAGGGATGGGGAGGGGAGGGACCAGCCAGAGGTGGTATTTGCCAGTTCTCGGAACCAGTCAAAATGTCCGCTACCAGTATGCCAGAACCGCTTCGAACCAGCTGAATACAAAACCTCCAGTCCCTTCACATCTCGCCTGCTTGGAATCCACCAAAGCTTCACACCATCTCTTTCCTTTCCAGCTTTAAATGGATTGCGGCAATTCCCAAACGACGCCCCCAAAAATCGGCCAGTAAAGTAAGTGTCAACTAAAATAATACTCCTTTGCTTTTTTTAGTTGCCAGCAGAAAGGGAGTGGGGGTGGGGAAGCAGTGCATTTTGTAAATGCCTCAGATAATCGCCTTGGCAGCCAAAGCTGTTGGCACACAGGATTATTACTGGAGAGCATGATTGATGACTCTTGGCTATGGATGTGTCCCATTGGAGAATACACATCCAGGGGTGGGGGGATGACCAGGGTCATGGGGGTGAATGAATGATGTATTTTAGTGTCAGCTGGCTGTCAGAGCTCCAACAAATCCACCCCATTCAAATCATAAATCTCTAGCGGCATCTCTCAAGAGTAAAAAAAAAGTGATTTATTAGGAGTAGCCATATTGGCATTAGCTGGGTGCCAACCTCTTTTTGTGGAGGAGGGGGCTCACCCCCTAATTCATACACACACACACAAAACACACCTGTTGCCCAGCCTTTCTGAAGGCAAATGCTGGAGAACCCTTGTACAGGCAGTTCTTGACTTACAGCAGTTCGTTTAGTGACTGTTACAACAGCACTGAAAAAAGGGACACAATTGTTTCTCACACTTACGACTGTTGCAGCCTCCCCGTGGTTGGTCACATGATCAAAATTCAGAAGCTCGGCAACTGAGTCGTATTTACAACGGTCGCAGCATACCCAGGGGTCACGTGCGTGCTCCCCTTTGGCGACCGTCTGACAAGCAAAGTCAGTGGGCAAAGCCAGATTCACTTAGCGACCATGTTGCTCATTTAACAACTGCAGCAATTCACTCAACGATTGTGCCGAGAAAAGTTGTAAAATGGAGCGAAACTCGCTTAACCAGTGTCTCCCAGAAATGCTGGGCTCAGTTGTGGTCATAAGGAAGATTACCTGTACATTCTCACCGGATAGTCCTTCGCTTATATCCACAATATTACTTCTGCCATAATCCCAGAAATAATATTTATTTATTTATGCCGCATCCCGCATATCATATCACAAATGGACTTGCAATATATGTTAGCATTTCATCTAAATTAAAAGGACAGTAGAAATGCTGGTTCAGGAATTCTGGGAGTGGAAGTCCACGGGCCGTAAAAGGGTTGTCAACTCATAAATTATTTCTATGGTCTTTTTAGAGTTGCCAACCAAAAGGGAGGGGGGGGAAGAGGTTTGAAAGGGCAGTGCACCAGCTCGAAAACTGAAACTGCATTCCATAAATGTTTTCAAAGATAGTAACTAGGTGACTGAAGTTTCTGCCGTGCAAATATCTAACTGGGAGCATGATTGATGACTCTGGGCTATGGAGGTGTCCCATTGGAGAATATGAATTATGATACACCCAGAGATGGGGGAAAACCAGGGTCAAGGGTGACAATGAAAGTTTGGCTCAAGACTCATGATTTCATTGGGGTAACTGCCGGAATCCTGACAGGGGCCACATTTGGCCCAAGTATTCTGGGAGTGGAAGTCCACAGCTCATCAAGTTACCCTAGTTGCCCACCTCGAGCTTAAAGTAATTCTATTTTTCTTCTAGGGAGGCCTCAGGGGCAAATCCTCCAAGACCGGCGTAAGGCGGTCGCGTAGTGGCTTGAGAAGCACTTCTTCCGGGAGGCTCAAAAAGTCCAGAACTGCCATTGCAGTGGAAAATCAGAGAAGCACCCCGTACGTGAAAAGCATGGAATTGAAAAGCGCCATGTCCACCTCCAGAGCCGGGAAATCCAGATTAGATGTCACTTTTGCCACCTAGGCCTATTGAGTCCTATCCGACCCCTTCTTTTTCTTTGGAATCTTCTTTTTTTTATTTTTTTAAAAAAAACTTTATTGTACATTAACATATTCAAATACATACAAATATATCTATAAAAGAAAAGTATGTTGGTACATTTCACCATCGTTTTCTCGACAGTACAAAATCCTAGCAGTATTTCTTCTGCCGTTGCGTAAAATATTCCTGTTTTTTGGCTTGGACACTTCCAGTCTTCAAATAAAGTGACCATCTTTGACCATTATTTGCATTTCATTTCGTTGCGTGTCTGCCTGGCGTTTGTAAACACCCAGCAGAAATCATCTCCCAGAACTCTTTGAGGAAAACGTGGTCTCCTTTAGCTCTTCTACTTGGCCTTGTTCAAGTTTTCTTCCAGCAGGAGTTAAAATGAGAATTTCATCCAGTTAATAAAGCAGCTACTTGCTGTCTTGGTGAGCCCTCTGCAGGAGAACCGCTGTCAGATGTGTTTTTCAAGATCACATTCTCGTATTTTAAAGAACTCTCTCTCTCCCATTTATTTATTTTATTTATTGATTTGATTTGTCAATTGCTTACAAGATAATAGGTATAAACATGGGTAGGAATACAGGAAATAGGCACGAATAAATGGGGACAATAGGACAGGGACAGTAGGCACAATGGTGCACTTATGCAACCCCCTTACAGACCTCTTAGGAATGGGTATTCTCTCCCTTCCTTTCCTTCCTTCCTCCCAGTCCCTCCCTCCTTTTCTCTCCTCCCTCCATTCTTTTCTCTCCTTGCTTCCCCCTTTCTTCCCTCTTTCCTCCCTCCCTCCGACTCCCTCCCTCCCCTTTCTCTCCTCCCTCCATTCTCTCCTTCCTTCTTTCCTTCCTTCCCTTTCCCTGTTCTCCTTCCTTCATCCTTCCTTCCTTCTTTCCTTCCTTCCTTCCTCCCACTCCCTCCCTTCTTTTCTCTCCTCCCTCATCAGCTGTGCTTATCGGAAGCCAGCTGGGAAGGTCGTACAAGGTGATCATATGACACTGCAATCGTTGTAAATACAGGGAGTACTCGACTGGCAAGGGTTCATTTAGCGGCCATTTGAAGTTAACAATGGCACTGAAAAAAAGTGGACTTGGGACTGTTTTTAACACTTATGACCATTGCAGCCTCCCCAGGGTCACGGAATTTACATTCAGGTGCTTGGCAAACCGACTGTCAACTCATAAAAAGTTTTCTATACACGTTTTATAGTTGTCAACAGAAAGAAGAGGGGAGTTTCGAAGAGCAGACGGCAGAGTGGAATCAAAAGTACATTCCATTCATATTTTCTTCAGAGACTGATTAGATGATTGAAGCTTCTGCCATGCAAAAAACTAATTGGAGAGCATGATTGATGACTCTTGGCTATGAAGGTGTTTTGTTGGATGATATACCCAGAGGGGTTGGTAGGAAAGCAGGGTCAAGGGTGACAGTGAATTACGTGTGTCAGAGTCGGCTACGCCCAGATTAGTGCCAGATGTAGAATGGTAGCTTTCAATAAATCCTCTTTAGTTTTGGGAGTGTGGCTCGAGGCTCATGATTTAATTGGAGTAGCTGCCGGAATCCTGACACCGATTCACATTTATTTAGATTTTTTATTATTATTATTTTTACAACAAAAACAACAAATAAAAACCATCTTTCAGTTATACAGTGTGTCGTCTTGGGTACATAGTAATATTTGTATACATTTCTCATTACGTTTACATTCATATTATGTTCTAATCAACATTATATATATCATCATTGCAATATCATTAGCATTTTTTATTTCAGTTGCCATCTATCTTTAATAACAAATCCCAACTCTTACTAAATTGTATTTGTATCATGATTTATTCAAAATAATAAACTACAATATATCATTATTACAATATCCTTTAATTTCTTACTCTATTTTCTAACCATCCGTAAAATAAGTCCCAAATCTTATACTACTCCTTCTTTTCTTGCTCTCATTGCTAATATGTTAATCTACTCATTTCTGCACATTCCATCATTTTCTTAATCACTTCTTCCTCCATCAGAATTATCTCATTTTTTCAATTTTGTGCAAATACAATTCTAGCTGCTGTTATTACCTGAATAATCAAATACACTGCTCAAAAAAATAAAGGGAACACTTAACCAACACAATGTAACTCCAAGTCAATCACACTTCTGTGAAATCAAACTGTCCACTTAGGTAGCAACACTGATTGACAATCAATTCCACACACTGTTGTGCAAATGGAATAGACAACAGGTGGAAAGCAGAGGCAGTTAGTAAGACACCCGCAAGAAAGGAGTAGCGCTGCAGGTGGTGACCACAGACCACTTCTCAGTTCCAAGGCTTTCTGGCGGATGGCTTGGTCACTTTTGAATGCTGGCGGTGCTTTCACCCTAGTGGCCGCATGAGACGGAGTCCACAACCCACACAAGTGGCTCAGGGAGAGCAGCTCATCCAGGATAGCACATCAATGCGAGCTGTGGCAAGGTGGTTTGCTGTATCTGTCAGTGTAGTGTCCAGAGTATGGAAATGCTACCAGGAGACAGGCCAGAACATCAGGAGACGTGGAGGAGGCCATAGGAGGGTAACAACCCAGCATCAGGACCGCTACCTCCACCTTTGTGCAAGGAGGGGCAGGAGGAGCACTTCCAGAGCCCTGCAAAATGACCTCCAGCAGACCCCCAATGTGCATGTGGCTGCTCAAATGGTCAGAAACAGATTCCATGAGGGTGGGATGAGGGCCCGACGTCCACAGGTGGGGGTTGTGCTTACAGCCCAACACCATACAGGATGTTTGGCATTTGCCGAAGAATACCAAGATTGGCAAATTCGCCACTGGCGCCCTGTGCTCTTCACAGATGAAATCAGGTTCACACTGAGGACATGTGACAGGCGTGACAGGGTCTGGAGATGCCATGGAGAACATTCTGCTGCCTGCAACATCCTCCAGCATGACCAGTTTGGCAGGGGGTCAGTAATGTGTGGGGTGGCATTTCTTTAGGGGACTGCACAGCCCTCCCTGTGCTTGGCAGAGGTAGCCTGACTGCCATTAGGTACTGAGATCCTCAGATCCCTTGTGAGACCATGTGCTGGTGTGGTTGGCCCTGGGTTCCTCCTAATGCACAACGATGCTAGACCTCATGTGGCTGGAGTGTGTCAGCAGCTCCTGCAAGACGAAGGCATTGATGCTATGGACTGGCCCGCCCGTTCCCCAGACCTGAATCCAATTGAGCACATCTGGGACATCATGTCTCGCTCTATCCACCAATGCCATGTTGCACCCCAGACTGTCCAGGAGTTGGGGGATGCTTTAGTCCAGATGTGGGAGGAGATCCCTCAGGAGACCATCTGCCACCTCATCAGGAGCATGTCCAGGCATTGTAGGGAGATCATACAGGCAGGTGGAGGCCATACACACGACTGAGCCTTATTCTGACTTGTTTGAAGGACATTAAATCAAAGTTGGATCAGCCTGTAGTGTTTTCTTCCACTTTAATTTTGAGTGTACCTCCACATCCAGACCTCCATGGGTTGCTAAATTTGATTTCCATTGATAATTTTTGTGTGATTTTATTGTCAGAACATTCAACTATGTAATGAACAAAGTTTTTAGCAAGAATATTTAATTCATTCAGATGTAAGTTGTCTTATTTTTGTGTTCCCTTTATTTTTTTGAGCAGTGTATGTTTTTTCTTCACAATGATTCACATTTATGATGGTTGCAGCATCCCATCCCCTTTTGCGACCTTCCGACAGGCAAAATCAAGGAGGAAAACCGGATTCATTTTACAACCGTGTGACTCACTTAACAACGATGGAAAGGAAAATTTGTAAAATGGAGCAAAACCCACTTAACAACATCAACTTTGGGGGGGGGGTCACTTGTGACCATAAGTTGAGGGCGGTACATACTGTTGTTGCCAAGTGCCTGGATTTTGATCACGTGAACGTAGGGATGTTATGATGGTTGCAAGTGCGAGGACCGACTGATTGTAAGTCACTTTTTTCAGTGTCATCGTAACTCTGAACAGTCGTTAAATGAATGATTCTAAATCAAGGACTACCTGTGTGTGGACAGTATCTGAAACTGCCGTCCAAAGCAACTTGAAAATAAACTTTGGAAAAAGGATTTTTATTCTGACTAGCTGGGATTAGGAAAATATTTTTAAGTGTTTTATTTTTTAAGTCTGTTTCCAAGCTTAGATCAAGGCCCTGGTTTTACTTTTAATTTAAGTTTTAAAAGCTAGGTAGTTTTAGGATAAATTATATTATGATCAGTTCCTCTTCCATACCCAGGTTCTTCATTGCACAAGATTTATTTTCTTATTAACAGAAGCTAAAGGAGCCAAAAACTTGTATATGCTGCATTTTGATCACTGTTTTTAATGGGTCTTTGGGCGCTTATCTTCTGTTTCGCATTCTATCGTGGGCGATTGATCCATATGTCAAGTTGAACCTTAATTGGAAATTTAACAGCATAAATCACAAAAGCCTGTTTCAAACTCATTTACCACAATGCAGATTGTAATTGGCATGTAATTATTTTATGCTAATTTGAGTGAGGGGATTCCTTCCCCTCCCGTCTTGCTGTAAATATGCACAACTAGAAACACCAGTGTGAAAATCTGGCTGCATTGACTGCATTGTGCTAAGAGAACCAATAGGCCCTGTGCTTGAGTCCGAGTGGATAATCCTTTCAATAGGAGCCAGCCATGCACTGCAGCAGCCGAAAAGGCCAATGCAATCCAAGGCTATATAAACAGAGGGATAGAATCAAGATCACTTGAAGTATTAATACCACTTTATAAGGCCTTAGTAAGGCCACACCTGGAATCCTGAATCCAGTTTTGGTCACCATGATGTAAAAAAGATGTTGAGACTCTGGAAAGAGTGCATAGAAGAGCAACCAGGAGGATTAGAGCAGTGGTCCCCAACCTTTTTTGTACCAGGGACCAGTTTCACGCAGAAACACTTTTTCAAGGACCGGCAAAATCAATTCTTCTCCAATAGTAAAGGGCTTCTTTACTATTTCTTTACTAAAAACATATTTTTATATATATTTTAATCACGATTATTTTATATTATTTAATCACGATTATTCATTCTTTGTGGCCCGGTACAAAATGATCCACGGACTGGTACCAGTCTGTGGCTCGGTGGTTGGGGACCCCTGGATTAGAGGACTGGAGGCTAAAACATACGATGAACAGTTGCAGGAACTGGGCCTGGCTACTCTAGGGAAGAGAAGAACCAGGGGAGACAGGATAGTATCTTTCAATATTAGAGGGGCTCCCCCAAAGAGGAGGGGGGGTCAAGCTATTTTCTAAAGCCCCCAAAGGCCAGACAAGGAACAATGGATGGAAACTGAACAAGGAGAAGTTCAACCTGGAAATAAGAATTTTTCTAACAGTGAGAACAATCAACCATGGAACAGAAGTTATGGGAGTTTAACTCCTGGAAACTTTCAAGAAGAGACTGGACTGCCATCTGTTGGGTCTCCTGCTTGGGCAGGGGGTTGGACTACATGACCTACAAGGTCCCTTCCAACTCATTTATTTTAACAACACAAGTCATATCTGTTCATCCCAGTTAAATCAACTTTAGAAAGTAATTCAGGTATAAAAGTTTATGGCTTTCCAGTATTCTGTGGTTGTGAGTTTGCCACCCTGAAAAACAATACAGGTAAACTTACGTTTCAGTTAGGTAGTCCTCAACATACGACCGCAATTGTACCCAAAATTTCTGTTGCTAAGTGAAGCAGCTGCTAAGTGAACTGCACCATTTGACTATCTTCCTTGCAAACATGTTTAAATGAATCACTGCCATTGTGAAGTTAGTAACACGGTCGTTAAGTGAGTCTGGCTTTCCCCATTGCTTGGTCTGTGAGAAGGTCGCAAATCATGTGACTCTGGGACACTGCGACCGTCATCAATGTGAGTCTGTTGTCAAGCATCCACATGTTAAATCACGCGGCCATGCGGATGCTGCAGCTGTTGTATATGTGAAAAACGATCATAAGTTACTTTTTTCTATTGTGCCATTGTTAAACTCGGTCATTAAATGAACTAGACTACCAGTAGCCGCTTCCTAATAAGTCATTTTTTCTCAGTGTAACGTCACAAAGTCACCCAATGAACAGTCGTAAGCAGGGGTGGGACTCAGCCGGTTCAACCTGGTTCTGGAGAACCAGTTATTAAATTTACATTTGGTTTGCCGAGCCAGTAGTTGAATCGACTGGCTGACCCCGGCCACCCCACCCTGCTCCTCCTAGGAGTCTCCACTTAGCCGGTTTTGGATGCAAGTAAGTGCAGGGTCCGTGCAGAGCTCTGGGAGGGTGAAAAACGGCCCTCCCAAAAGTTCCGGAAGTCTGGAAACAGGCCTGTTTCCAGTTTCTGGAGCCTGGGGGAGGCTGTTTTCGCCCTCCCAGAGCTTCTGCGCAGACCCTGCACTTGGGCCTGTGGGAAGTCTCTGGACTCTGGGGAAAGTGAAAAATGGCCCTTCCGGAAGTTCTGGAAGTCTGGAAACAGGCCTGTTTCCGGTTTCTGGAGCCCAGGGGAGGCCATTTTTGCCCTCCCAGAGGCCTAAGGGAAGCCTCCGGAATCTGAGGGAGGAAGAGGGCCTGTTTCCAGCTTCGGAGGGCCTCCGGAATCCAGGCTGTTTTCATCCTCCCAGAGACCTGAGGGAAGCCTCTGGACTCTAGGGAAGGCCAAAAAATGGGCCCCCTGGAAGTTCCAGAAGTCCAGAAATGGGCCTGTTTCAGGCTTCTGGAGGGCAGGAGAGGCTGTTTTCGCCCTCCTAGAGGCCCGAGGGAATCCTCCGGACTCTGGGGGAGGCGAAAAATGGCCCTCCCAGAAGTTCTGGTAGGCCATACCCATCATGGCCATGCCCACCCAGCAACCAGACAGAGAACCAGTTGTTGGGATTTTTCAATCCCACCCCTGGTCATAAACCCAGGACCGCCTGGGGTCACGAGAAGATTTGCTACGATTCACTTCCACAAGAGACCTTTATTCTGTGCTTCCCTCTGCATGGTTTGCTTTTTTATTAAGAAAACACCCAACTCCAAAACAAACATCGTTTTTTTGAACTTTGTACCTGAAATTACAACTTTCACTTTTGCTCCTTTTTTGTTCGTAGCCTTGAACCTGCCACAACAAGAAGCTACCTGTCATAACAGGTGACTCACCTGATGGGGCCTCAGTTTACACCAGGTGTTTTCCACCCATCTTACATCGAGACATTTCTGTTCGCATTTCACCGAGCAGCTCATGGCATGTCGTCCTATCGTTCGGTCTCAAAGCCACACCAATGTCTCTTTTTGGTTTTGTTTCAGGCTTTTTAAAATAACTTTATCAACATTATAAAAAAAGGCAAGGGCAATTTCAAAAAAAGTGATAGAAAACCCAGGAGGAAAAAAGGGGGAGGAAAAACTATGGTATAAAAGACAGAAAGGAAAGGAAAGAAAAAGGCAACTTCCAACTCACTTTTTAGCAGAAGTTTCATGACCCAACGAAGTAGCATCATCATAGTATTAAAATATCACTTAGCAACATAAATTTTGGACTCAGTTGTCATCGTAAGTTGAGGATTATCTGCAACCTCTTTGGCCTTCCTTTGTGTTTTTTCTTTTTATTTCCTGCAGTTGGCAGTTCGCACCTAGTTTACTTTAAAACACCGCACGATTAGCAGACAGGAGCTTAATTTTTTTTCTTCCCCATAATTATTTAGTTTATTCAAAGGTTAAAATACCAAATACCAAAGTGTTTTTAAAAAAGACAAAAGAATAATAAAAAAAACCCACAGTAAAGAAAAACATTAAAAAGTAACTTTTAAAGAAAGAGAAAAAAATCTTAACACAAATACATATACATATAACATCCTTTCTAGTTGAATGCTGATTAATATATTATAATAATGCTGATTCATATAATAATGCTGATTCATATAATACAATAATAATGCTGATTCATATAATAATATAATTTTCTCTGTTAGCTATTTTGTTATTAATATAGTTTATAGAAGACAAGCTAACAATTGGTAAATAGTAGTTTAATCGTTTAAGATTGGGGGGGCTGTTTCACAACATCTGGCAAACTAACATTGCTGTATTATATTAATCAGCTTAAAATGCATTTTTATCTCCTTCCTGTCTCCATTCAGTTCTTTTCTGCAAGCCTCCATTAATTTTTCTTTTTTTTTCCCCAGAATCAAATGTCCACCTCTGCCCAGATGCTCTTAAACATGATGATTAATACATGAAATAGATACGAATAAAAGGGAACATTAAGACCAGGATGGTAGGCATGTTGGTGTGCTTATGTGTGTCTTTCTTCCCATGGCCTGCTCGTTTTGTTGACAGACAGCTTTATTTTGATCTTCTGAACTGGCTAAAACCATTTCCCCATCCCAACCGGACGGACGCGGAGTTCAGATTGCAAATGGTTCCGGGGAGGGAGGGAGGGAAAACGCCAGCAGAAATGACACATCCTGGTTTTGAGTCTTGGTTGTTCAGGCCCCCAGGGAGTTTGCTTCTCCTTCTCCTTCTTGTAAGATCCTTCATCCTCTTTCTCACCCCGCTGAAGGAAGGAAACCACTCAGCTCACAGTGTATGGAGAACCCCACAATGCTGCTCCTCCTCCTCCTCCTCCTCTACACACACACACACACACACACACACACACACACACACACACACACACATCTTCTAGCACCAGGGTTGCCAGATTGCAGCTTGGCTCTGCGGCCAAACTCAAGTCAAAATACGGCAAAATTCGGCCAAATTATTTTCTCTCACAGCCAAATTTTCCGGCCAATTTTTTTTATGTGATATAACATGATGATATATTGGTTTTTGTTTTTTTAATTGTTTTTAAATAATCAAATCATAAAAAAATAGTCTTTATTCGACAACGTGACGTGACGGGAATTTCTGTGTTTTTTTACTCACATCCAGGCTAGGCAGCTCACTTCAAATAACTGCTACTACTGTTTGGAAAGCTCAGGGCCAAATGCAGCGATCCTGAGGATGGGGGAGGCTAGGGCATGAGGATTTTTAGGGGGATTCCTCCCCCCCTAATGAAAAAATATAATCACTAAACAAATAAAATGACACAAAAAATAGCAATTATATATAGAATCCTTATGAAAACTGAATGCTCAATAACCATCTTTTCAAAAAGAGGAATTATCCCAATAATTACATGAAAACAAAGAGTACTTCTAATGTAGCGCTGTGCACATATACATTACACATAGCTGCCTTATCATGCATGCAGAGTACATGCACAATGCGTTTAGCTTGCTTACATGTACCACAGGCGTATTCTCTCGGTCGCATATCCGGGATTTTCCGTGACATCACGCGCCGGCTGGCGAGAAAACAATCCAATACTGAGATGTTTACATCCGGGTTAACATCCGCTTATATTACACAGCACTGTTCACAGTCAGAAGGCTTCGGCCTGTACATTGTGTCATTTTTCAGAGGTTTTCAGACGATCTGACAGTCATTTTCATGCGAATATATAGTATTGAAAACCAGCATTCGGCCAAAATTTCGATTTCACGGCCAAGCAACTTTCATACAGCCAAATTTCTCAAATTTGGCCAGAAAAACAGCCAGATGGCAACCCTGTCTAGCACTGGTGATGTTACCTTGTTGGGTCATGAAAACATCTGCATAGTTCAGAGAGCACTAAGGATGCCATATTTCACCTCCACCTCTTACTCCTCTCCATAAAACCTCCTGTCATCTGAATATTACCTACCCTAGTTGGGTCATGAAATAATCTCCAAGAAAACAGCCAAGCTCAGAGATCACTAATGAGGTCACCTCTTCCTCCTTCTCTCCTCCTCCTCTTCTTCTTCTCCTCCTCCTCCTCCTCCACCTCTTCTTCCTTCTCTTCTTGTCCTTCTCCTTCCTCCTCTCCTCCTCCTCCTTCTTCTTTCTCCTCCTTCCTCCTCCTCCCTTCTTCTCTTCCTCCTCTTTCCTCCTCCTACTCCTTCCTCCTCCCCTTCTTCCTTCTCTTCTTGTCCTTCTCCTTCCTCCACTCCTCCTCCTCCTTCTTCTTTCTCCTCCTTCCTCCTCCTCCCTTCTTCTCTTCCTCCTCTTTCCTCCTCCTCCTCCTTCCTCCTCCCCTTCTTCTCCTCCTCCTC
The DNA here is from genome assembly GCA_015471245.1 of Laticauda colubrina. Taxonomy (NCBI): domain Eukaryota; kingdom Metazoa; phylum Chordata; class Lepidosauria; order Squamata; family Elapidae; genus Laticauda; species Laticauda colubrina. The sequence goes on along the minus strand of BLBF01000006.1, from coordinate 1,875,315 downwards.
TCCTCCTCCCTTCTTCTCTTCCTTCCTCCTCCTCCCCCTTTTTCTTCTCCTCCTCCTCCTCCTCCTCCTCCCCTTCTCCTCCTCCCTCCTCCTCCCTTCTTCTCTTCCTCCTCCCTCCTCCTTCTTCTCCTTCTCCTCCTCCCTGCAAACCTCACTCCCTTTTACTACAGATTACGTTATTTTGTTGGGTCATCCAATGTCTGCAAGAAAACCACTAAACCCACAGCACACCAAGGACCCATAGGACTCCAACTCCTCCTCCTCCTCCTCCTCCCCTTGCAAACTCCATTCTCTTCTAGCACTGACGACATTCCCGAGCTGGGCCATGAAACGCCTCCAAGAAACCCACCCAGCTCAGAGAGAGACCCCCAAGGACCCCACCGTTCAACCCGAAGCTCGAGAGATTCCCTTCTATTGATGCGTTTCGTACAGTTTGCAAATCGGAAGGCGCGGGACCTGTTGGGCCAATCAGCGCGGCATGAAATCTCGCCGGGCAGACACCCAAAGGGCATCGGGCGCTCCCTGCTCGGAACCAAGCCGAGGACCGAAGCTCAGTGCAAGGGGAGGAGCTGAGAGGACGGGACGGGGCTACAACAGCAGGTAGACGCCTTTCCGGGCGCCCGCGGGCGCTGGGATGCCGGGGCAGAGAGCGCCCAGCCTTTTCTCCCCGCCGCCCCTCTTCTCCTCAGATGCCGCCCCCGTTTCGCGGGCCGACTGAGCATCTGGCCGGAGCGCGGGTGGGTGGAGTAGCAACTACAGGCCCCCGACAACCCCCATGCCACGAGCTGCAGAGGCCGGAAAAGAGGTGCAGCGGGCGCCAGGTTGGCGAGGCGGGGAGCGCCGGGATTCCCCGTTCTGGCCCCGCCCCTCCCGATGACGCCACGGGGACTTCTCTCCTCCCCCCCCCCACCTCCTCCTCCTCCTCCTCTTCCCCGCCCCGGGCCCGCTCGGACCTCCGGGCAGCGCAAAGGGCCGGCCATGGCCGAAGGAGGCTCGCTGTGCCGCCGCCGCCACTGTCCCTGGAAGCGCCACATCGTCCGGCAGCTGCAGCAGCGCGACCGGGCGCAGAAGGCGCGCTTCTTGGATCTCGTGCAAGCCTGTGAGTGGCGCACTCGGGGGAGGAAGGGGGCGCTCTGCACACGCCCAGAGGCTGCCTTGCCAATTGGGGGAGGGGGTGAGAGGGGAGGGGGCAATGGAAAGAAGGTCCGCGCTGCGCTCTGCGCGCGCTCAGAGGCTGCGTTGCTGGAGGGGAAGCGGTGAAAAAGGTCCGCGCTGCGCTCTGCACTCGCTCAGAGGTTGCCTTGCTGGAGGGGAGGCGGTGAACCGCTCTGCACGCGCCCAGAGGTCGCCCTGCCGCGGGGTAGGAATAAAAAAAGAGGCCCCGGGGTGCTCTGCATTGGCCCAGGGCTGGTGGGGAGACAATGAAAGGGTTGCGGGGCGCTCTGCACTGGCCCAGAGGGAGAAAAAAAGGGATCCCGTCTCCCCTCCAGCCATGGACCAATACAGAGCACCCCGGGGTCTCTTTTTTTATTCCTACCCCGCGGCAGGGCGACCTCTGGGCGCATGCAGAGTGCCCGTCTCCATCTCCCCCTCCTGCAATGCAACTTCTGGGGCTATGGGGCAATCTGCACATGCTCAGAGGCTGCATTGCTGGAAGCGAGGCACACCCCGAGTCTGTCCTGCAAGAGGGAGAGAAGAACGGGAAACCTCAGGGTGCTCTGCACTCGCCCAGAGGCTGCATTGCCGCCAGGGAGGAGGAGGGCAGAGATGATGAAGGGGGTCTCTGGGAAACTCTGCACTCACCCAGAGGCTGGCTGCCAGTGGAAAGGTGGCGAGGACAGGGCCCCGCATCCCCTCAAGGAGAAAGAGGGCAAGAGAGCATGTGCAGCAGGCATAACGACCCCAAAACAGCACCTGGAGACTCAGTGCAGGCACAACTCACTCACACACACACACACACACTCATGCCAGGGCTCCCCAATCCCATGCCCTTCCTTTTGTGGGTGCCAACTCAACCCTGGCTGCCCTGTCAAGCTCAGAGGTGCCCCTTCTCCTCTTTCCCAGTTTTTTGGGGGGTGAGGAAAGCTTTGGGTCATCTAGCACACCCCCCATCGCTCTAGGCATCCTTCCCAGCTTTTCTTTTGGCCCTGTTTCACACCCTGCATGAAAAGTTGGGGTTAAAAGTCAAATTGATACGGTCGTTAAATAAATCACACGGTCCTTAAGTAAATCTGGCTTTTCCCATTGGCTTAGCTTGTCAGAGGCCAGCTGGGAAAGTCATACATGGGGAATCGCGTGATGTTGTAAATGACATAGGCCATATTTTGATCATGTGACGGTGGGGGAAATGCTGTGATGGTCATAAGTGTGAGGACTGGGAATAAGTCACTTGTTTTAGTGCTGTTGCAAAATTGATCCCTTGAAGACAAGTAGACATCAACTCCCAGAATTCCCCAGCCAGCATAGTTTCAAGTAGCCTGTAATGACCCAGGGTGGGATACAAAATAAATACAGTCACAAAAAACAGGTGAAGCCCCTTTTATTCCTTCACTTTGCTTCCGAGCTCCAAATATCTTTGACTGAAGACAAAAAACTCCCCCACATACAGTTATGAAAAGAAGGAAATGCCATTTAAAGTACAAATGCCTATAAATTATAAAGAATAAAAAAGCAACACAAACCAGGCAAGATAAGGGCTTGAAGACATCCACATATATCAGAACACACACTGGGAAGGATGCCAAACTCAAGAGAGGAACCATAAACTAGAGATATTTCCCCTTTTTTTTCCAGCACTCGCCCATATGCATGTCCGTCCTCTTATTCAGTTGTCACAGCTGCAGCCCATGAAGAGAATCGAGGCCCTCTCCTCCCCAGTAGACCATGTGCCCTAGGATGGAGAGGGGATGGGCCTGGATCCTCCTCTGACTGCCCTTCTCCAGCCTCCTCCACTACCTCCAGAGCCACATTTCCACTCCCTGTAGGCTGTTCCTCCTCTCCCTCGGAGTCAATCTCCGCCAGGGGAATGGCCAAGATTGAGAAACTGTTCAAAAATCACTTTTTAAAAGCCAGAAATTAACATTCAAGACACAAACTAAGCCATCTACAAGAGGGAGGATGAATCCAGAGAGCTGCGATTATGTGGGTTGCTGTTGGAAACTGGTTTTTTTTTTTTAAAGAGTTGGTTCTTCTTTCCAAAGTAATTTCGGAGTTTCGTTTTTTCCCAGCGTGCAAATTTAAGAAATGCAATAAAATGTCGAGGCTGCATCTCCCACGATTTGCAACCTCTGGCGGGCTCCTGGTTTCTTTTTAAAATATCCTGAATGATCCACAATTTTATCTTGATGCAAAGTGAGAAAAAGAAGGCATTTTGAAAAAAAAAAAAAAAAAGGACATTTAATCGGTTACAAAGCCAGCTGTCCAGCAAGGGGACCAATCATATATCAATTTTTTTCAGTGTTGTTGTAGCTTTGAACAGTTGCTAAGGAAACTGTTGCAAGTTGAGGACTCCCTCTACAGGCAGGCTTCGACTTACGGCCTCCATGGAACTCCAAATTTCTGTTGCTAAGAGGAGATGTCTGATGAATGAGTTTTGCCCCGTTTTATGAACTTCTGTGCCTCAAGTCGTTAAGTGAATCACTGCAGTTGTTAAATGAGTGACACGATTGTTAAGTGATTCTGGCTTTCCCTTTGACTTTGCCGGCCAGAAGGTTGCAACAGGATCACCTGAGTCAGCTGCCAAGGGTTCGAATTTTAATTACGTGACCACATGGATATTGCACCCGTCATAAGTGTGAAAAATGGTCTTCTTTTCTCAGTGCTGTTGCAACTTTGAAGAGTCGCTAAATGAACTGTTGTAGGTCAAAGACAATCTGCATTCAAATAAAATCTAAGAAGCTGCCACTTTTAAAGAGCTAATTTGTATTTGCACAGTATTGGAAAAAGGAGGAAACACCGAGAGAAGATAGAATAGAATAGATAGAACAGAACAGAATACAATAGAATAAGAAAGAATAGAATAGAATAGAATAGAATAGAATAGAATAGAATAGAATAGAATAGAACAGAATAAGAAAGAATAGAATACAAAATAGAATAGAATACAAAATAGAATAGAATAAGAAAGAATAGAATAGAAAATATAGAATGGAATAGAATTCTCTATGCAAAGAATAGAATAGAATAGAATAGAATAGAATAGAATAGAATAGTTTATTGGCCAAGTGTGATTGGACACACAAGGAATTTGTCTTGGTGCAAAGGCTCTCAGTGGACCTAAAAGAGATACATTCCTCAAGCATCATAAAGTGCAACACTTAATGATAGTCAGAGGGTACAAGAAGCCATCAAATCATACTACGAAACAGTTCATATAAATCATAAGGATACAAACGACAAACACAGTCAAAGTTTGCACGACTCCTTCTCATCCCTCCTTATCCCCTCCCACTTGTGACTGTGTGACTGTAACTTTGTTGCTTGTATCCTTGCAATTTATATGAACTGTTTCCTAGTAAGATTTGATTGCTTATTGTACCCTCTGACTAATAAGTGTTGCACCTGATGATTCTCAACTCTTGACGGATGTATCTTTTCTTTTTACCTACACTGAGAGCATTTGCACCAAAGACAAATTCTTTGTGTGTCCAATCACACTTGGCCAATAAAGAATTATGTCTGTCTGTCTATCTATCTCTATCTCTATCTCTATCTCTATCTCTATCTCTATCTATCTATCTATCTATCTATCTATCTATCTATCTATCTATCT
>BLBF01000006.1:1852268-1869114 GCA_015471245.1 Laticauda colubrina | reverse complement strand
ATAATAATAATAATAATAATAATAATAATAATAATAATAATAATAATGGAAATATTGATGCTTTGATGGTCATGTCGAAAAATCCTTTCTTAATGAGCACCTAGAAGCCAAGAGGAGCATATAGGCCAAACTTGAAGTTTTACGGTTCAGGAGATTTTGTGATGATGCGTGAGTGGTATTTCACTTTTATATTAATAATAATAATAATAATAATAATAATAATAATAATAATAATAATAATAATAATAATAATAATAATATAATGAGGAGGAGAAGGAAGATTCTGTTCAGTTCTATATTTATTCTATTTTGTTATATTCTGTTGTGTTCTAATGTATTCTCTATTCCATTTTTTATTCTATTCTTATTCCATTCATATTCTATTCTGTTCCCTTCAATTCTTTTCCATTCTAAAATATTGAAAAAGGGCATTATAAGGCAAAGCCAATCACTAAACAGAGTGCATTGTTGATCCCATTCACATCATGGTAGGAAGCTGCATGGATGGAAAATCCAATGCACGAGTTGAGTTTGACTCCAAGATGATGCAAATTTTATTTTTATTTATTTATTTATTTTTGTCAATTCCTTACAAGGTAATAGATATAAGTAAAAACATAGTTATGAATTCATGGATACATATAAGAAAAATAAAATAATAGGACAGGGATGGTAGGCATGTTGGTGCGCTTATGCACGTCCCCTACAGACCTCTTAGGAAAGGGGTGAGGTCAATAGTAGACAGTCTAAGGTTAAAGTTTTGGGGGTTTGGGGAAGAAACCACAGAGTCAGGCAGAGTATTCCAGACATTGACCCCTCTGGTGCTGAAGTCGTATTTCCTGCAATCAAGTTTGGTGCAACTAGCCTTGAATTTGTCTCTATTGTTTGTTCTTGTGTTGTTATGGTTGAGGCTGAAGTATTCATTGACAGGTAGGACATTGCAGTGTATGATTTTATATACTATACTTAGATCAGACCGAAGACGTCGTAGTCCTAGGTTTTCTAGGTCTAGAATTTCGAGTCTGCACTAAGAAAAATGCCAGGGACATGTGTGACAATCGAGTCCCCTTGAGTGTAATGATTTTAACACGCGTAATCCTGTAGTAATTATATTTGGCCCATTAGGCAGCTGAACTCTTACCATGTTCTTGACAGTTGTTAATTAAGTTGGACTTACTTTTGATTGCTTAATGGAATGATAATGGCTGGCAGGTTTTCTTCCAGGAAATGTCTAACGGGACTTGGGTAGTTTTCCAAAATTCATTGCCGGCAGCTAAAATAATTTTTGGGTAAGGCTTCAAGTCACTGTTGACTTCTGGTGAACGGCGAAATTTCAGTTGTGGTTTGCCATTGCTCGCTTCCTAGGGCTGAGAGAGAAAGGCTGGCCCTAGGTCACCCAGCCAGCTTTTGTGCCTAAGGTGTAGAACTAGAACTCACCATCTCCTGGTTAGTGGCCCAAAGTCACCTAGTTGGCTTTTATGCTTAAGGCGGAACTAGAACTCACCATCTCCTAGTGATTGGCCCAAAGTCACCCAGATGGTATTCATGCTTAAGTAGAACTAGAACTCACCATTTCCTGGTTAGTGGCCCAAAGTTACCCAGCTGGCATGCATGCTTAAGGCAGAAGTAGAACTCACCACCTCTCAACTTCTAGCCTGATGCTGAAATAGAAATGATTACAGAACAGGAAAAAAGGGGATTTGCTGCTGGAAAATGAGATACAGCACACCTCAGTGTCGCACAAACACTATTAACCTGGTTACTGAAAGAAACCAGCCAAAAAGGCCAGAAACTGACACACACACACACACACACACACACACAAATCATAACTTACAGTCACATGACTGTGAAATGCTGCACCCAATCCCAAGCAGGTGAGCTGGTTGTCAAGCATCGAAAATTGTGGTCATGAAACTAAGGTGTGTTTCTATATCACTCTGGGTGTTTGTGTGTGGATTTTGGAAGTCCAGAGTCAGATAATAAGTTGTTTTTCAGGGACTGCAACGTTCACAAACCGAACAATCGTAAGTCACGGAGTATCTAGAAAGCATGAGAAATCCAACTCAACTCCCAATTCCAGTTGTACAATTTGACTCGGATTTTTGTTCATGTCCAGAGCTGACTTCCAGAAAAGGACATCGATGAAGACAGACCATCTTGGATGGAAAATATAATACTGCAACCCTCTGGTACAGGATTGCAAGTGACCTTGGCGGTCTTCTAATCTGACCCTCTGCTTAAGCAGGAGATCCCATACCGTTTCAGACAAACAGTTGTCCAGTCTCTTAAAAGCCTCCAATGATGGAGCACCCACGATTTCTGGTGACAAGCCGTTCCACTGGTTAACTGTTCTCGCTGTCAGGAAGTTTCTTCTTAGTTCCAGGTTGCTTCTTTCCTACATGAGTTTCCATCCGTTGCTTCTTGTCTTTCCTTCTGGTGCTTTGGAGAACAAGTTGACCCCCCTCTTCTTTGGGGCAGCCCCTCAAATATTGAAAGACTGCTATCATATTCCCCCCTGGTCCTTGTCTTCACTAGACGAGATACACCCAATTCCTGCAACCGTTCTTTGTAAGTTTTATCAGTCCCCGAATCTTCTTTGTTGCTCTTCTCTGCACTCTTTCCAGAGTTTCAACATATTTTTAATATTGTAGTGACGATAACTGGATGCAGTATTCCAAGTGTGGCCTTACCAAGGCATTACAAAGTGGTCCCCTGGAAAATATATTTATATTAATCGTTACTTTTCTCTTTGTCCTCGCAGCTGATGTTCTCATTCCTGTCTTGCAGATACCATGATGCTAGAAAAATGCAACTTGGATGATCTTTCAGTGCAGTTCCAAATCACCTCTGTGGATCACCAGATGGGGGTTCCTGCCTGCAGGTAACCAAAAATGTGGGCTTTGCTGACTTCAAAAGAGCAGATGCAGATGGATGCTGAATCTCATCCTGATGGGTTTGTTCTCCTGTGTTGTGCCCTGTGCTTGTGAAGTTGCTGTTTTGCACAGCTCTGCTCAGGGCTCACCTGCCTTGTATCCCACAGAGCACATTGCTGAGTTTGTGTCTGGGTGTTTTGTCCTTGGGGTGAACAAGCTTTTGCCTTAGTGTCTTCTTGGATTTGAAGTACCTTGGAATTTGATTAGATTCACAGAGTTGGAAGGGACCTTTAGGTCATCTAGCCCAACCCCCCGCCCACCCAAGCAGGAGACCCTACACCATTTCTGACAGAGGGCAGTTCAGTCTCTTCTTGGAAGCCTCCAGGGATGAAGCTCCCACAACTTTAGAATAACAGAATAATAACAGATTAACAGAATTGGAAGGGACCCTAGAAGTCATCTAGTCCAACCCCCTACCCAAGCAGGAGACCCTACACCATTTCTGACAGTCCAGTCTCTTCTTGAAAGCCTCCAGGAATGAAGCTCCCACAACTTCTGAAGGCAACTTCTGTTCCATGGGTTGTTTGTTCTCACTGTCCAGGAAATTTCTCCTTATTTCTTGGTTGAATCAATCAAAATTGAGCTGGAAGGGACCATGGAGGTCATCCAGTCCAACCCACCCATGCTCCCAAGCAGAAGACCCTATACCATTTCTGACAGATGGTCAGTCCAGTCTCTTGAAAGAGTGCACGTAGGTTGTGTTGGCTGAGGATCCTCGCGAACTGTTTCCGATATTCCTGTGACATATGGAATGACAACGTCGCTCCATGTATTCTTCTCTTTGTTGTCTGTCTATGGAGATTCTCCGTCCTCCAGGTCATAGTTGTCCCAAAGGTGCTTTTTTTTCTTCAGGAGGCAACCGGACTTTCTGCTTTGAAAAACCAGAAAGTCCAGTGGCCTCTTGAAGAAAAGAGAAGCACCTTTGGGGACTCTTCGTTGTCTGTTAGGGAAGTGATCCTGTAGAGCATTGATGGCTAACCATTTTGTCACCGCGTTCTAAAAATGCAATGTGCATGTGCGACAGTGTACACACATGCCTGCCTGCACCCCTAATGCAATGTGCGCTACCACTTTCCACTCCCCCACCCCCCTGCGCATCCATGCACTACCTCCCCTGCACCCCTGCGCATGTGGGTGTGACCCCCCCACACCCCACACATGCGCATGCAATATCCCGCCTGTGCTCCGTTTTGGGCCTAGTAGGCCTCCTTGCAGCCTCCTGGGAGTAAAAACAGGCAGTGGGGGGGAAATGCACCCCCCACGCCCCACTTTGGGCCTAGTAGGCCTCACTGCAGCCTCCTGGGAGTAAAAACAGGCAGTGGGGGGGGGGAGGTACGATGCGCGGGGGGGAGGTGCAATGCCTGTTTTTGCTCCCAAGAGGCTGCAGGGAGGCCTACTAGGCCCAAAACGGGGCACAGAATGGGGGAGTTTGCACATGAATGCATGGGAGGCATGGGGGGACTTGGGGGTCACATGTGCATGCATGGGGGGAGCAGGGGGGTTTGCACACCTGCGCAGGGGAGTGGGGTTTGTGGGAAGTGCTAGCGCGCACATTGCATTATTTTACACGGCCCATTTTTGCTCCCAGGAGGCTGAAGGGAGGCCTACTAGGCCCAAAACAGAGAGCGCAGGGGCGGGATGCAACATGCTGCGCTGCACAGACCCCTGAATCTCCCTAATGCGCCCCCCACCCCGTGCATTTGCAGCAGAGACTCAAAAATCAGCTAGCCGGTGGGAGACGCCCACCCATGCGTGGTGGAGCTGAGCTGGGGCAACAGATCATGTGCCCGCAGAGTGCCACCTGTGGCATGCTTGCCATAGGTTTGCCACCATGCTGAAGAGTATTTTTTTGAGATTTGGTGAAGGCCCACCTGGGACAGAGACACTTTCTGAGGGCTTCATTGAGGTGTTTTCCTTCTTTTTCTTTCTTTCCCATCTTTGCTGCTAAGCAAATTATGGTCCTAAGCCAAGGAGTCCAGATCTGGTCCAGGCACAGATAAGACTAAGCATGCTTTCTTTTCTTTTTTTTAAGAAATACTTTAGTGGATGTTTTTCTTTTTACACATCTCACTTAATAAACAGGACTATGACATTTTTTATACATTTGCATATCCTGTCCAACACAATCTATACATTCTGTTTCTATAATTTCTACATCTATTGTATACACTTTCTTTTCTTTCTTCTATTGTCTATCCAATGGTACCATTTTCCCTATATTGCTGTGATGACCGAAGGTGGGATACAAAATAAATACAGTCACAAAAAACAGGTGAAGTCAAATTGATACGGTCGTTAAATAAATCACACGGTCCTTAAGTAAATCTGGCTTTTCCCATTGGCTTAGCTTGTCAGAGGCCAGCTGGGAAAGTCATACATGGGGAATCGCGTGACATTGTAAATGACATAGGCCGAATTTTGATCATGTGACAGTGGGGAAAATGCTGTGATGGTCATAAGTGTGAGGACTGGGAATAAGTCACTTGTTTTAGTGCTGTTGCAAAATTGATCCCTTGAAGACAGGTGGACATCAACTCCCAGAATTCCCCAGTCAGCATAGTTTCAAGTAGCCTGTAATGACCCAGGGTGGGATACAAAATAAACACAGTCACAAAAAACAGGTGAAGCCCCTTTTATTCCTTCACTTTGCTTCCGAGCTCCAAATATCTTTGACTGAAGACAAAAAACTCCCCCACAAACAGTTATGAAAAGGAGGAAATGCCGTTTAAAGTGCAAATGCCTATAAATTATAAAGAGTAAAAAAGCAACACAAACCAGGCAAGATAAGGGCTTGAAGACATCCACATATATCAGAACACACACTGGGAAGGATGCCAAACTCAGAGAGGAACCATAAACTAGAGATATTTCCCCTTTTTTTTCCAGCACTCGCCCATATGCATGTCCGTCCTCTTCGCCAGTTGCAATGCTGCAGCCCATTTAAGAGGATCAAGGCCCTCTCCTCCCAAGTAGACCACATCTCTCCCTTATCCTCTCCTCCCTGCATGCTCTCAGATGAGAAGGGATGGGCCTGGGTCCTCCTCTGACTGCCCTGCCGGCCTCTGTCCTTCCCCAGCTTCCTCCACAACCTCTGGAGCCACACTCCCACTCCCTGTCAGCTGTTCCTCCTCTCCCTCAGAGTCAGTCTCCACCAAGGGCATTAAAATTGCATCGTATTCAGAGTCTACTTCTTTTGATTCAGTGGTCAATTTATCCATTTCCGCACACTCATAACTTTTTTTAAATTACTAAGCCTTCAGATGGTATACAGTCTTTCTTCCAACACTGCGCATAGGCTATCCTTGCTGCTGTTAATACATGTAACACCAAATATTTTATCTTTCTGTTGTATTTCCTTTTCATTATCCCTAAAGGAAATAATTCCGGGACAGAATCTATTTGACTTCCAATTAATTCCTGTAATCACGTTTGTATTTTCTTCCAATATTTTTTCGCTTTGGGGTATAACCACCATGTATGATAGAAGGTACCAGTTTTTTGGTCTGCATTTCCAGCAGTTTGGGTTTGGGTTTGGGTTTGGATAGGTCTTGGCCAATCTTGCGGGTGCCAAAAATGCCAGCAATAAAACATTTTATGTTAGTTTTCTTTATAAGCCGCCAATTTTGTTATCTTGTGGTTTATATTCCAGATTTTTTTTCCTCTAGGTCAATACTATATCTGAAATTTTTGGCCCATACTATCATGTAGACTAAGCATACTTTCAAACCATCTCCATGTTATTCTGTTAATTAACCAGTGGAACTACTTGCCACCAGAAATTGTGGGTGCTCCATCCCTGGAGGCTTTTAAGAGGAGATCGGACAGTCTGAAATGTTATAGGGCTTCCTGCCTGAGCAGGGGTTGGACTAGAAGATCTCCAAGGTCCCCTTCCAATTCTGTTATTCTGTTAAGCCAATGGCAGATCCGGTTGGGTCAGATGCATTTGTGACAGGACGCCCTGGGCAACTTCAGTCTGGCTTCTAATCAGTTTCAGTATCTCTCAAAGGCTCCTTCCAGGAAGGTCCTGGTTTCTAACCAAGAATGTCCTTTGCCTACAGCCCAAACCACGAGTCTTCCACTCACATCCCTGACACAGTTTGGGATCCTTCAATGCCGTTGACGTGCCTTCAAAATCGTCATGAAGCCAACCTCTTGCAGTTGGAGATGGCCAATGGGGAGGTAAGCTTTGGATTTGGGCAAGGGTAGGCATCCAAAATGTTAGCAACCGGGTTCCCTGAAGGATTTCCAGGGAGGACATCGTGACTTCCCATGATGCTCTGAAGTTCCTGAGGTCTTCCATGTTTTGTGAACCTGAGGACCTACTTACCTGGGGGCAGAAAAAAAATGACCTGACACCATCTCTCTCTCCCTCCCTTGCAGATGGCATACAAAGTGTATGAATTGAACCAGTTGCTCCAAGCTAAGGATGCGGCACTGGAGGACCAGAAGGGCAGGTAAGGGAGGTCTCCGAGGGGCTTCTGGTCTCTTTCTAGGTGCAGGCCTGGCATCCTGGGCCTCTTGCCCCAGATGGAAGAAGGACAGGACTATTTGAGAGCTGGGCTATTCGCTCAGTTGGTGTCCTGATCCTCGACCTGTGAGTCCCAACCGTGGCAATTTTAAGGTATGTGGACTTCAACACCCAGATTTCCCCAGCCAGAATTCAGGCTAAGGTAGGACTAGAATTCCCATCTCCTGGTGATTTGCTCAGACATCCAACTGGCAAGGTGCGTGCAGGGGTAAAGTTGCTGGCCTAAAACTGGGAGACTGTGAGTTCTAGTCCTGCCTTAGGCATAAAGACTGGCTAAGTGACTTTCGGTCCAATCACCAGGAGACGGTGAGTTTTAGTCCTGCCTTAGGCATGAAAGCCAGCTGGGTGAGGAATCCTTGGAGTTAGAGTCCACCAGTCTTAAAGTGGCCATGGTTGGGGACCCCTTGGCCCAGAGGGTCAGATTAAGAGGAAGCCCAATTGTCCCCCTTTCGCTCTTTCAGGCTGGCCACTCTGAGCGGCCAACTCTCGGCTCTGCAGGGCCGGCGCTGCCACTTGCAAAGCCAGGCGGAGGAGCTGGGGTGCAGGAACAGCGCCCGGAAAGCCGAGTACGATTCTCTGCAGAGGCATTTCCAGCGGCAGGACAGGGCATTTCGCCAGGCCCAGGAAAACGGGGAGCGGCTGCTCAAGCAAGTCCTGCAGAAGAAGGCAGACTGGGCCCAGCAGGAGAACCAGAGGATTGAAAGGTGAGGAGTGGGCAGGGAGCTGCGCCAGATGCCAGGGGAAGGGTGTCCTTGGAGACCTGGAGGGGTCCTTGGTGCTCTCTGAGCTGGGTTGTTTTCGTGAAGACGTTTCATGACCCAGCTAGGGAACATCATCAGTGCAAAGAAGAATTGGACACTTGCGCTGATGGTGTTCCCTAGTTGGGTCATGAACCATCCCTAGGAGAACCACCAAGGTCAGAGGGCAATGAGGACCCCACAATCATCATTGCCTTCCTCCTCCTCCTCAACACCGCAGACCAGAGGTGGGATTCAGCCGGTTCTGACCATTTCTAGAGACCCGGTAACAGAAATGTTGAGTAGTGCGGAGAACCGGCCAATCCCGCCTCTGACTGGCCCCGCCAACCCCAATTATTCCCTGCCTCCTGTGGAGTCCCAGCTAATCAGCTGGGTCTCCTTTGGTTGCCCTGCACAAGAGAACGGAGCTGGAAAGCAGGTCAGTGGGCTGGGGAGGGAAGGGGGATTTTGCACTATCCTTCCTCTGCCACTCTCACCAAGCCACGCTCACCAAGCTACTCCATGCCACGCCCACCAAGCCACGCCCACATAATGCCACACCCACAGCTGATCAGCTGGGTCTCCTTTGGTTGCCCCACACAGGAGAATGGAGCTGGAAAGCAGGTTAGCAGGGTGGGGAGGGAAGGGGATTTTGCAGTATACTAATGCTCTGATGCTCATTTGGAAAATTCCTTTCTTAGTGAGCCCCTAGAAGCCAAGAGGAACCTATGGGCCAAATTTCAAGTTTGCAGGCTTTACGGTTCTGGAGATTTTGTGATGATGCATGAGGGGCATTTTGCTTTTATATCTATAGATAAACAAGTATTAACAGATGAACAGAGTTGGAAGGGACCCTGTAGGTCATCCAGTCCAACCCCCGCCCAAGCAGGAGAGCCCCGACATCATTTCTGACAGATGGCAGTCCGGTCTCTTCTTGAAAGCCTCCAGTGAGAAGAGACTGGACTGCCATCTGCTCTGAGCTTCCAAATTTTTCCAAATGAAAAGAAAATAGACAAATCTCTTCCTTTTCCTCGTAGGGAGAAGCAAACACAACTGACCAGGGATCTTCAGGCGGCCACTAGGTCCATACTCCGAGTAAAGATGTGAGTTTGGCATATTTTTAACCTGTGCAAACGCCCTCCTGGGTTGTCACCCCCACCTTGCAGGCAGGCCTCTACTTACGACAGTCGCTGAGCTCGCCAGGACAGTCGTGACTCCTAAAAGGAGTCATCAAGTGATTTTAATCATCTTTTTTGCAGGGACCTTAAGGCAAATCATGAAACAAACCCCCCAGTCATTAACCAAACCTGTCATGCCCTTGTTGGAGTCTGACTCTGAGGGGGAGATTGAGCAGCTGACAGGGAGTGGGAGTGTGGCTCCCGTAGCTGTGGAAGAAATGGGGGACAAGCACAGTCCAGCTGGGCAGTCAGAGGAAGATCCAGGCCCATCCACTCTTCATCCTATGGCACGCAGGGAGGAATGGAGAAGGGAGCAACGTGGCTTATAGGAGAGGTAAAGGCCCTGATTGCCTTCATGGGCTGCAGCTGAGAAGACTGTTTAAAAGGGCAAACTGCACATGGCAAAGTTGCTGGAAGCAAAGCGTGCATTATCTTTGTCAAGGCTTATCTGGGTTTTGGCATCCTCTCAACTGTGGGTGCTGTGTCATCTTGTGGAAGTCTGCAATTTATTATCCTGGCCTGCCATGTCAATTACTTCAGTGTGGTTTGTGTTGTTTTTTTTTAATTTCTAATTATCTTTACTTTGGGTTCAGACTGCATTTCTTTCCTTCGTAGACTGTTTTTGGAAGAGTTTGATCTCCAGCCAAGGATAATTGGACATTGGGGGCCAAGTTGGAGGCATTAAAAGGAATTTATTCTACTTTTGTGACTTTGTTATTTTTGTGTCACATCCCTTTCGGTCATCACAAAACCTATCTTTTGCTAGGAGAAGGGCTTGCTACCGGTTTGCACTGGTTTGGCTGTACTGGATGTTAATTTTACACCTGGTTTGCCGAACCAGTAGCTGCAACAATTGGGTGGCCCTCCTCACACCGCCCCTCCCAGGGGTCTCCATGCAGCCTGTTTTGGATGCCAGGTAAGTGCAGGGCACACATGGAGGCTCGGAGAGGGCAAAAAACGGGCCACCCAGAAATCCTGGAAGGCTGGAAACAGGCCAGTTTCCGGAACCCTGGGAGGCTGTTTTTGCCCTCCCGGAGGCTTGAGGAAAGCCTCTGGAGCCCAGGGAGGACGAAAACAACCCCACCCCCCCCGCCATGGTGCAGGAGGCCAACTAGGCCACGCCCACCATGGCCACACCCACACAGCTACCGGGCAGAGAACTAGTTGCTACATTTTTTTGAAGCCCACCCCTTGCTAGGACGTGTTCTTTTGCTAGAAACCAGATGTAAACATTTTAATGGTTTATCTTGGTTGGTTTTGTTGGTTTTAAGTCCCCTAAAGCGACGTATAGGTTTAGCAAATAAATGATAAATAAAATAAAATGACGCAAAGTTCAGGGGGAAACGGAACAATCATCTTTGTTTAACAAGCCCGTAATCCCTTAGGGGTTGGAGTTTGGGTGACTGAATGGAGCCAGCAGAGTGTTTTACTGGCCAGATGCCTTTCCTGTCACCAGTGCAGAGTTTTGTTCAGCAAATATATTCTGTGATAACCCAAAGGGGTATGGCACAAAAGCAACAGAGTCAGATCATCAGTAGGAGTTCCTTTCTTAGCTCCAACTTTGACCCCCAATGTCCTGGTTACCTTCTGGGCTGGAATAAAACTCTCCCAGGAACAGCCTTTGGCTGCAGGGAATCAAGTCCAAAACGTGGTCAACAGAAACTGTAACTATAAGTCCAATCAAGGCAAAATGAGGTCATTTGTCTAGCAGGGCAGGAGCAAAAATTTCAGACATGAAGGCACAGCAATAACTCATCACGGTTGGGAAGATGCCAGGAACACAGATAACCAAAGTCAACACAAGATAAACTCACATTTGTTCCCAGCAGCTGCCGCACTCAGCATGCATCTCTTTTAAACTCTCATTCTCAGGTGTGCCTAATGAAGGGAATCAGGGCCCTTTCCTCCCCCGTAAGCCATGCAACCACATTGCTCCCTTCTCCGTTCTTCTCTGCGTGCCCTAGGATGAAGAGGGGGTGGGCCTGGGTCTTCCTCTGAACTCCCTCTCCCTTGTTCTACCTCTCCCCCTGCTCTGCCCGGACTTTGCTCTTCCCCAGTTTCCTCCACAGCCAACAGAGCCATATTCCTCCTCCCTGTCAGCTGTTCGTTTTCCTCCTTGGATTCAGAATCTTACAGGGGCAGGACAGATTCTCCATGTGCCCAGAGAGAGAAATATCTGCTTCTACTGAGGATCGAACTCACCGCCTCCTGATTGTGAGGCGAGAGCTCCACCTCTAGGCCACCGTAGAGGAAACTCAGCAATGCTTTAAGTGAAATATTTTTAAATTTTCCTCTGACTGTTCTCCTTTGTTAGAGACTCAGTAAAAGTGAAACCAGGAGAGAAGAAGTCGCCCAGCAGACATGACTCTGAAGAGAAGAAAGGAGGTGAAAAATTATGGAAAAGACCCTTCAGGTAAGGGGTTACCTTTAGCAGGTCATCTCTCCTGTCTACAGGTGGTCCTTGAATTACAGCCATTCATTTAGTGATTGTTCACAATTATGACGGCACTGAAAAAAAGGGACTTATAGCTGGTTTTCGCGTGTTGTGGTTCGCTGGCAGGCGATGCAGACGGCAGTGGAGTCGGACAGTGAGGAAGAAAAGGGACCAGTCAGGGAGTCTGGAGAGGACTCAGACGAGGGTCCTGTGTCCGATGCAGAGATGGGGCCAGGACCATCTGGGAGTGGGGTGCTGCTTCCGGAGTCTCCAGAATCTGGAGTAAGGCAGAGGAACAGCAGGAGCCTGTTCCCAGTGCACGTATGCAAAGAGCTGCTAAAAGGCAAGAGCAGTTGAGACAAAAGGGACGACTCGGGAGGAGTGATTGGGAGGTGATTGGCCCTCCCATCAGGAATAAAAGTGAGGCCAAGATAACGAAACCTTTGCAGGAAGCAAAGTTGTTCGATAGATTCTGATTCCTCCTTGAACCCTGGTTGGTTTTTTCTGGTACTTCGGATGGTTTCTGTTATAGTTAATTGGATACTTCTGTTTTTTAGCCACATTCCACAGCAATGAAAAGTGAGTGCTTATCTTGGGGAACTATTTAAGATTAGTTCTGGCTGGGAATGCAAGGAATTCCCAGCGTTGCAATAAAATAGGTTTTGCTTTTAAAACAAATTTGTGTTTCATTACGTTTGACGAAGCCTGGGTCAGAATATCGCACTTACGATCATTGCAGCATCCTTGGGGGGGTGGGGGTGTCACATAATCAAAATTCGGCAAACTGGCAACCGGCTTGGAGTTATGACAGTTCCCAGGGTCACGTGGTAATTGACATTGACAGCCTTCCCAGCTGTCTTCCAACCCACAAACCCGATAAGGGGAAGGAAGCCAGATTCCCTTTACGAACAGCTGGCTCACTTAACAACTTGCAGGGACTGGCTTAGCAACCGTAGCAGAAAGAGGCACGGCTCGCCTCACCGGGGATCCTTGCCTGGCGATGCGAGTTCCAGTCCCGATGGTGGTCGTAAGTGGAGGACGACCTGTAAACTTTCCCCGCTCCCTTCCCTTCTTTCCCTGATGACTGGAGCGCATCCAGGGTTTCCCCTTCCGACGTCCTGTTTTCATCTCCAGGTCCGCATCGGCCTCCTCGCTCAGCACCCCCAGATACAAGGAAGCCATCAAGGGCTGGTTTGAGTAAGTTGTTGGCTCCATCCTTCCGGTTCTTTTGCCAGAAA
Source organism: Laticauda colubrina (assembly GCA_015471245.1). Lineage (NCBI taxonomy): Eukaryota > Metazoa > Chordata > Lepidosauria > Squamata > Elapidae > Laticauda > Laticauda colubrina. Next base: position 1,856,063 of record BLBF01000006.1, on the reverse strand, counting down.
ATGTTTTTTTAAAAAAAGAAAGAAAAACCCAATGGGTCTATTTCTGAAATCCACTTGCTCTTGCAATCTGCAATATTAAAGTTCCTTCTTTCCCTTTCTTTCTTCTTCCTTCCTGCTTCCCTCCTTCTCTCCCTCCTTCCATCCCTTCCCTTCCCCACCTTCTCCTTCCTCCCTTTCTTTCCTTCTTCTCTTTCCCTCACCTTCCTTCCCTTTCTCTCTTCTCCCTTCCTTCTTTCCTTACTCCTTCTCTCCCTCCTTCCTTCCCTTCCCCACCTTCTCCCTCCCTCCTTTCTTTCCTTCTTCTCTTTCTCTCACCTTCCTTCCATCCCTTTCTCTCTTCTTCCTTACTCCTTCTCTCCCTCCCTTCCCCACCTTCTCCCTCCCTCCTTTCTTTCCTTCCTCTCTTTCTCTCACCTTCAACCATAACAACACAAAAGTTGTTCACCTTCAACCATAACACAAGAGCACACAATAGATCCAAACTCAAGGTTAACCGCACCAAACTGGATTGCAGGAAATACGACTTCAGCCACAGAGGGGTCAATGTCTGGAATCCTCTACCTGACTCTGTGGTTTCTTCCCCAAACCCCAAAAACTTTAACCTTAGACTGTCTCCTATTGACCTCACCCCTTTCCTAAGGGGTCTGTAGGGGACGTGCATAAGCGCACCAACGTGCCTACCGTCCCTGTCCTATTGTTTTTCTTACTATTTTATTTTTCTTATATGTATCCATGAATTCATAACTATGTTTTTACTTATATTACCTTGTAAGGAATTGACAAAAATAAATAAATAAATAAATAAAAATAAATAAACACCTTCCTTCCTTCCCTTTCTCTCTTCTTTCTTCCTTCTCTCCCTCCTTCCTTCCCTTCCCCACCTCCTTCCCTCCCTCCTTTCTTTCCTTCCTCTCTTTCTCTCACTTTCCTTCCTTCTTCCCTACCTGCCTTCCCTTCTCCCACTTCCCTTCCTTCCTCCTTCTCTCTTCAATCTTTCCTTCCTCTCTCTCACCTTCCTTCCTTTCTCTCTCTCATACACACACTTTCTTTTTTCTTTCTTTCTTTCTTTCTTTGCTTTTTCCTTTCTCTTTCTTTCCCCTCCCCCCCCCCAATTTAACTCAATTATTAGATGACATTTTTTATCTCTCTCTTTTAGGGTAGGTGCAAAGGGGTGTATGAAGCAATTAAAAAGTGTGCATGAATTGGTGCTGTGGACATCGTTGTGTGAAGGTGTGAACGAGGAAGCCACAGATTGGTCACCTGTTCGCATGTTGTATGTTTGCATGCAGCAGAGCCCAGAAATGAGTTGGGGGGAGTTGGGAGGGAAATTGCATCCCCTCTACGTGGATAGAAATCCAGGGGGAGGAGATGCTTCTGCTGGGGGACATGAATGGAGGGGAAGCGAAGAAGGCAAGCGAATCCAGCGGGAAGCAGCGAATGGGCGAGTGCCGTAAGTCAAACTCGGTTTTTCTGCATTTGCAAGTTTCAGGCTGAAACGTGGGAACTCAGTCAGTGGCGGGTCTGTGGATCAGTACTGCCGCTTGCCTTCCTGTGTGGCCATCTGCCTCCCCTCCAGTGTGGCCGATGAACAAGTAAGCTCGTGTCTTCTGACATCTGTCAATCAGCCCCTGCTTGTGCTCACCGTTGTGCTATCCTGGTTTAATTCTGGCTATCATGCGCTCCAAGGCTGAGGAGCAGTGGTGCGAATCAACCATTGTAGCAACCAGTCCAGTGAGTGTGCGCGCACAGAATTTAGAAAAGACCATTTTTAACTATTTTAACATAAAATATTTCTCTGGTCTTTTTAAAATTGCCGACAGAAACAGAGGGGGGAGCAGTACAGAAGCTTGCAAAACCGAAAGTGCATTCCACAAATGTTTTCAAAGATAGTAACTAGGTGACCAAAGTTTCTGCCTGGTTAGACAGTATATAGTTAGTTTGTGAAGGAGAGCTGTCCCCTTAAGGGAATGCTTCATGGGAAATGTAGTTAATGCCTCTTGGGAGATGTAATTCATGTCACATGGTCACATCTGTCATCCTGATTGGTCACTGAATTGATCTCTGGTTGGGCTGAGGGAGTTTTTGGGCATTAAGGGAGTTACCAATTGAGGGAGTTACCTGGACCCCAGCATCGTGCTGCAGTCTTCCTTTGCTATAACACTATGGAATGAAGATAACTATCTTTTCACACTATAGAGGCAACTATTAAGGCAAAGATTGGACATTAGATGAATCTCAACGTATCTGTGAGTTATACCGTGAGGATGCCTGATATAATCCAATAAATTAACTTTGCATGGAAGCCTTTGTAGTGTTGAACAGCTTATCTCTACTCAGCCAGAAGATTGGAGACTTGAAAGTCAAAAGATGGTTGTCTTCATCCCATAGCGATATACCAAAGGAAGACTCCAGCATGATGCTGGCGTCCAGGTGGGCAGAATTCTAACTGGGAGAGCATGATAGATGATTCTTGGCTATGGAGGTGTCCCATTGGAGAATATGAATTACGATACACCCAGGGGGTGGAGGGAAAACCAGGGTCAAGAGTGACAATGAATGATGTATCTTAAGAGTCGGCTACACCCAGGCAGTGCTAGCATGTTAACTCCTAATAAATCATTTTTAAGTTTTGGAAGCTTGGCTCGAGACTCAGGATTTAATTGGGAGTAACTGCAGGAATCTTGACATAATATTTACCTTCTGCTGTAGCCCCGGTGAGTAAAACAGCGAATGCACAGCCAACTGTTCTGCTGTGTGAATCACCTATGCTCAAAAACAAGGAAATAAAGCACAGGAAAAGGCTAGGGGTGGGTGGACGGGGCCAAATCCTCACCAGAACAACCAGTTTGCCTGAACCGGTCCAAACCAGTAGAATCCCACCCCTGCTCAGAAGAGAATAAGATACTCCTTGGCTTATAGGGCCCCAATTGAGCCCAACTTTTCCACTTAATGAGCATTTCCTCAATTTACGACCACAATGGAGGCCAGCCCTTAATGACTGTTTCTGTTGCTAAGTGAGACAGTTGTCCAACGGCCTCCATTTTGCGAACTTCCTTGCCACCATTGGTAAGGGGATCGCTGCAGTTATTCGATTCCACCTCAACGGCCCAGAGTCAGGTTGACCGTCTTCTTTTGAACCTGTGCCTTATCTGCTTCCCCAGGAAGGCCACCTCTCGGAGATCCACGCGGTCACCTTCAGTCCAAACTCGGGCCTGCTGGCCACGGGTGGCACAGACAGGCTGATTAAGCTTTGGAGTGTGGTTGGAGGTAAGTGGGTGACCGAAGGCATCACGTGTCTCTTCTGAACAGCAGGCACCAATTCAAACACGGGTCAGGAACAAGCCAACGTAGGCAGAATTGATGGAAGGGAATATTTGTAGCTCAAGACTGAACAGTGGGGTCCTTGGTGCTCTTTGAGCTTGATGGTTTTCTTGCAGATGTTTCATGACCCAGTTAGGCAACATTATCAGTGCTAGAAGGGAGGAGGAGGAGGAGGAGGAGAACTGTGGACACCTCTGGCTTTGGAGCTCCCCTTCTGCCCTTTCTGGTTGTTTTCAGGCTGCCTGGAGAAGAAGGAAACCTTCGACGGATCCAGTGGCAGCATCACCAGCCTTGCCTTCGACCCCTTGGTGAGCACGCAGTCGGATGTGTAGGAAAGCTGGTGTGTAGGCTGGGCCTTGCAGGTGATGTCAGGAGAAGGAAGCTGAGTGCAGGTGGAAGGAGGAAAAAGAGAGAGACAACATGAGAGGAAAGAAAGAAAGAAAGAAAGAAAGAAAGAAAGAAAGAAAGAAAGAA
>BLBF01000006.1:1820256-1832665 GCA_015471245.1 Laticauda colubrina | reverse complement strand
TTCTTTCTTTCTTTCTTTCTTTCTTTCTTTCTTTCTTTCTTTCTTTCCTTCCTTCCTTCCTTCCTTCTTTCCTTCTTTCCTTCCTTCCTTCCTTCCATCCATCCATCCTTCCTCCCTCCCTTTTCTTTCATACATGTGACTGGATGTTCCTAGCCCATCTGCCATTTGCTGAAGGGCAAAATAGAAATAAATATGTAATTTGACTGTCTGGTGAGCTGCATCGGCCAACCTATTGTAGCTGCTGAAAACCTCAGGGAAAGGAGAAGCTTCAGATTCTTTCTCCCACAGTGGCCACAGTCCATTCTGGGGGGAGGGGGGGGGCATCCCAGAGAAACCCTGGAATTGGGGAGTGGGGGAGGAAGCCTCTGTTGAGAACTCTCCCTTCCAATAGGATCCATTGTTCTTTGTCGCTGGGGATGAGGGGCGTTGAGTGGGATGGAGGAGCCCACCTCTTCCAAACTCATCAATTCTTTCAATTGTTTGAAGGTGGTTGCACACCTGATGCTGTGGGCTGCCGGCCACGCTCTGCACAAGCTTAAAAGCATCATCTTTTGGGCTGCCTGGTTTCCTTGGTTATGCTCCAAACTCCATCAAGAACCCTCCAGGAACACAGAGAAGCCACTCACCTCCTAGGTTGACCCTCCTGGGCCAACACTCACCCTGCCAAGTGTCCTGATTTGGAGCCTGCTCACCTGCTCAGATTGTCCTTGAACAGCCCACTGAATTCTCCTGGAGCCTGGTGGGCTGTTACCCAACACAAATTAAGAAACAGGACTGGAGGAACCGAATACAGGTAGCGCAGGGTTGACTTGTAGGGGCCTTGGTGCTCTCTGAGCTTGGTGGTTTGCTTACAGATGTTTCATAATCCAATTGGGTAACGTCATCAGTGCTGGAAGGGAGTGGGGTTTGCAGGGAGTTGGAGGAGGAGGAGGAGGAGGAGAATGACTATGGGGTCATTGATGCTCACTGAGCATTGTTGCTTCCTTGCAGATGTGTCATTACCCAAACTAGGCAACATCATCAGTTCTGGAAGAGTGTTGGTTTTGCATGAAGGAGGAGGGGGAGAGGAGGAGGACGATGACCACCACTGTGGGGTCCTTGGTGCCCTCTGAGCTTGGTGTTTTTCTTGCAGACATCTCATGGCCCAACTAGGGAACATCATCAGTGCTAAAAGGTAGTGGGGTTTACAGAGAGGAAAGGAGGAGGAGGAGAAGGAGGAGGAGGAGGAGGAGGGGGAGGAGGAGAATGACTATGGGGTCCTTGGTGCTTTCTGAGCTTGATGGTTTTCTTGCAGATGTCTCATGGCCCAACTAGGGAACATCATCAGTTCTGGAAGGGTGTGGGGCTTGAAGGGAGGAGGAAGAGAAGTAGGAGAGCTGTGGGGTCCTTGGTGTTCTGTATTATTTTCTTGCAGACATTTCATAATCCTACTAAGGAACATCATCAGTGCTAGAATGGAGTGGGTTTTGCCAGGAGAAGGGTGGGAGGAGGACTGTGGTGTCCTTCGTACTCTCTGAGCTTGGTTGTTTTCTTGGAGATGTTTCATTACTCAGCTACATAACATTATCAGAGTTAATGCATGTGGAATTTGCTCCTTACTAGCAGAACTCCCATAAGCAGTGATGACATTCCTTAGTTGGGCCATGAAATGTCTGCAAGACATCCACCCATCTCAGAGAGCACCAAGGACCCCACAGTCCTCTTCCTCCTCCTCTCTGCAAACCTCCCCTCCCTTCTAGCTCTGATGATGTTGGGTCATCATTTCAGTTGGGTCATGAAACATCTGCAAGAAAACCACCCAGCTCACAGGGCACCAAGGACTTCACCGTTCAACCCTGAAATGCAAATACTCCCTTTAGTTAATGGCGGCAGTTTTTGTTATTGTTGTTGTTGTTGTTCTGGCAGTTGCCTGAATATCTGCAGCGATTCCGCTGTCATTTCTTCCTCGGCTGCCTCTTTCCGAGGAGCAGCTGCTGCCTTGGAAATGGTCCGGCTATCGTCTGTGGAATCCGGCAATAAACTGCCAGGGCAGCTTCACAAAATTGGCAAAAGTGATTCTGGACAAGATCTGGAATCTTTCTCTTGTGTTAGACTTCCGGAAGAAGAGAGAGGAACCTGTCGAGGTAATTCCCCGTGAGGAGAATGAGCGCATACAGGGAAATGTATTTGAGAATAGTGTTGGAATAATACACACAGAGCACACAGATACACTGTACAGTAAATGTAGGTTTTTACTGCCAGAAAGGTTGAAGCAAAGTCCAAAATAAGCAATCCAAAGTCATTCACAAGTAAATCAGTCAGTTTGCAATCCAGGGATAATCCAAATGTCAAAGTCCAGTGTCAAAAACAGTTCAGGAGCAAACTTACATTAAATCCAGTAAATATCAGTCAATTAGAAGAAATGGAGCAACGGCAATACTTTCCAACAGAAGGAAGCAAAGATACACTCACGCTCTCTTCTGAGACTCAGACTAAAACAACCCAGGTTTCTGCCTCCATCTTATGGCCGTTTGAAAAACCTCACCCAATTGCTGTTTTTGCAATCTCTTAAAGACATAGTACTAAAATGTTTATCCTGGTTTATATATTTCTAACCCAAATACCTCTTAGGAGACTCATATTCCTAATAGAACCTGCCCCACTTGACATTGAGGGGGGCTGTGTGGAACGAGTTTCCTCCTTTAAATTCCTGGGGGTCCAACTCAGCGAAGGTCTCTTCACCTGCAAAACCAACACAACCCAGGTGGCCGGAAAGGCCCAACAGAGACTCCATTTCCTCCGGGTCTTGAGAAAGAATAAAGTGGAACTACGACTGATGAGCTCCATTTATCGGTCCACAATAGAAAGCATCCTCTCATATTGCATGATAGTGTGGTGTGCTGGCTTGACATCCACGGACAGAAAGACACTACAGAGAGTGGTGAGCACATCACAAAACATCATGGGCTGTTCCCTGATACCACTAGATGACCTCGCTAGGGCTCGCTGCCTTAGAAGAGTGAGGAAAATCCTCAGGGACGACTCAAACCCTGATCAGCACTTCTTTACTCGCCTACCATCAGGAAGGAAATAGAGAAGCAGAGTCAGCCACACCAACAGGCTGAAGAATAATTTCTACCCATGGACTGTCAGACTCCTGGACGGAAAATAACTTTATGTCAACATAGCAGGGTAGACTTGTGGTGTTATGACCCAAAGGGGCATGGCACAAAAGCAACAAAGTCACCAAAGTAGGTAAAGTCCCTTTAATTCCTCCAACTTGGCCTTCAATGTCCAGATATCATCGGCTGGAGAAAAAACTCTCCCAAGAATTGTTTTCAAAGGGAAGAAATTCCATCCAAACCCAAAGTACATCTAAATTATAAATAAAAACCAGCACAAAGCAATTTTGCTGCAGCAATGAACGAGAAAGGGCAGGATAAGGAATTGCAGACTTCAAAAGATAACGAAACACACAGAGTTGGGAGGACATGAAAATTTAGATAAGACTTGACAAACCAGAATAATTTCAGGCTTTGCTTCCAGCAAGGTGCTGTGCACAAACACCCTTTAAATCCTATTTTCCCAGCTTCAGCTAATGAAGGGAATCAGGGCCTTTTTCTCCCCTGTAACCCATGTTGCTCCCTTCTCCGTTCCTCCCTGCGTGCCCTAGGACAGTGGTCCCCAGCTTTTTTTGTACCAGGGACTGGTTTCACGATTATTCATTCTTCCACAGACCGGTACCTGAGTAACGCGAGACTCCACGGCCATCGGGACGGCTCTTCGCTCGAAGCCTCCCCCCCCCCTTAGTCAAAACTAAGGCACGAGGATTCCTTCAGCATCCAAACGCCGCTTCCCAAACGAAAACCCAGAAACAACCAAAAACCCGGAAGCGCCGTCAAAACAAGATGGCGGCACCCAAGCTTTGCAGCCCGGTAAAAAATGACCGGTGGTTGGGGACCCATGCCCTAGGATGCAGAAGGGGTGGCCCTGGGTCTTCCCTCTAAATGCCTAGCCAGACTTTGCCCTTCCCCAGTTTCCTCCCCAGCCACCGGAGCCACACTTCCACTCCCTGCCAGCTGTTCCATGTCCTCCTCAGAATCAGAATCCAACAGGGGCATGACATGCAGGGCTGGCACATTATGCAACAAGGTCACCTAGTGTAATAAGATTGGGACTGGGTTAGGGACTTTCTGTCCTCACTGTAAGCTGTGTTGGGGTGCGTGTATGTGTGCACAAAGAGAGGCTCAGCCAACCTCATTGTAGACATGTTGTACTCTGACAATAAGGGTAATAATAATTGTCATTCAGCCCTGAGCAATGGGCAATCTTGTGAGACTTTCACGAAGAGGAATCGAATGCCTGCATCAATCTTGCCAATTGCAATTTATTTATTTTTTATTTATTTTATTTGCTTTGTCAATTGCTTACAAGATAATGGGTATAAGTAAAAACATAGTTATGAATACAGGGATACATATAAGAAAAATAAAAGAAACAGATTTGCATCTTGCTGGCCTTCGATGAATCCAAGCTACACGGGGAGAAAATGAATAATTGACAATTCAATCAGAAATAACGGAGAGAAGGCTTGGTCTGCCCTCTAACTATTATATTCAGAATATTAAATAGAAGGGAATCTTTGCAGCTGAGGGTTCAACTGCGGGTTCTTTCAACTCTTTTCGTCTAATGAAGAGAAGGACTAGGGGTGACTTGATAGCAGTCTTCCAGTAGTTGAGGGGCTGCCCTAAAGAAGAGAGAGGGGTCCACCTATTCTCCAAAGCACCTGAAGGCAAGATAAGAAACAACGGATGGAAGCTAACCAAGGAGAGAAGTAACCTGGAATTAAGGAGAAATTTCCTGACAGTGAGGACAATTAACCAGTGGAACTGTTTGCCACCAGAAATCATGGACTCTCCAACACTGGAGGTTTTTAAGAAGAGATTGGAAAGCCATTTGTCTGAAGTTGTATATAAGCTCTGTATATAAGGGACCTCTTGTATATAAGGGACCTCTCCCAGGTCCCTTCCAGCTCTATTCTCTTCTATTCCAGTAAAATGGGATGACTAGGAGAATTGGAGTCAATTACCTCATGGACCCATTCTTTTAACTTCTGCCTCTCCCAGAAACCTTTTGTTGTTGTGGCTCACTGGCAGCAGGTGTGGATGGCTGAGGCCTCAGAGAGCAAGGACTCGGATGAGGGACCTACGTGCGATGCAGGGATGGGAGCAGGACCATCAGGGAGTGGAGGGTTGCCTCCGGAGATTGTGGAGGCTGGCAGCAATGAGGAAGAGGTCCCGGAGGAGCCTGTGCCCAGGGCTGCTCAAAGGAAAGAGCAGCTGCAGCAGCATGGGCGACTCGGGAGTAAGGCTGCAAAGTAATGGCCCCTCCCTCAAGAGATAAAAGCCAGCTGAGAAACCGGAGTTCTTTGCAGGAAGCAAAGAATTTTTTGCACTCAAGCCTTGTGGACGTTCGGACTCTCTTTGTTTGTGTTTGGAGACTCTTTGTGTTTGGAATATTTCTTGGCAACGTTATCTAGTGTTCTTGGCAGACTCGCACAACCTTGGCAAGGCTCGTTTTTATCAGAGACAATTAGTTTGAAAGAGCCTTTTAACCGGGAAGGTACGGAATTCGTAAAGAATCATTAAAAGGTTTTGCTGTTCCTTCTGTTTCATGTTGGTTTCCTTGGAACCAGGTTTGAGTCAAAACACCTTTATGCTTCCTCCTTCCAGCTGGTTCCTGCAAAGGAAGAGACGAGGATGGGCGGGGGGGAAATATCTTTAAATGCATGAAGAATTTATATCTCCACTGCAGGAAAGCAGCATCTGCAGCGGTGAGAGCAAAGGATCTGAGCTGTGGCGTTTGGAGAGATCAGAGAAATAAAAAATTGCCTGCAGGCAGAAGAGTTTTAGCAAACCTTACCAAGAACTCAGCCCAGCTGTCCTTTGGCGGCTAATAAAAGAAAATTTGGGAGAACAAAGTAAACCCCCCCAAAAAACTTCTGCTATTCCTCCAGAGATCAAAAGGACATCCCTTGATGCTCTTCTCTCATTAATCTCTTTACAGTAACTCATCAGTCCGCTCCTCATGGGGAGCCTTACTAATTAAAACTCCCCTTCTTGGATCCGTTAATTGACTGAATGCATCCATTAAAATCTGACGACTCTGTTTTGCAACATTACCAAAGAGTCCTAGACCAGTGGTGGCTAACCTTTTTGGGCTCCTGTGCCAAAAATTGTGCACGTGTTTGCATGTTTTCGCTTGCGTGCCAGCACCCAGGAGGCAATGTGCGCCCCTTACGCATGTGCGCGCAATCCCCACCCAGCCCCGCCATCTCCTTACCTGCACTGCACCTCGCAGCTGATTTTTGGCCAGTTTGAGGCCATTTTCGGCCTCCCAGAGGCTTGAGGAAGGCTTCTGCAGGCTTTGCAGGCCGAAAACTAGGCCCGTTTCGTCACTTCCAGTATTTTCAGAAAAACAGAAAGTGACAAAACGGGGCTAGTTTTGGGACGCAAAAGGGGATCCTGGGACACCTTGAGAGTCATGAATATGAGTCAGTGGCCAAGTGTCTGAATTTTGATCATGTGACCACGATGATGCTGCAATGGTCGTAAGTGTGGAAAGTGGTCATACATCGCTTTTTCAGTACCATGGACACTTTGAATGGTCACTAAATGAAGATTCCGCTTAGAATTCCATGCATGAATCGGTCAATCGGTAAAGGTGCAGCAGCCGCCAAAAAAGCCAATACAGTCCTAAGTTGCATTAACAGAGGGATACAATCAAGAACAAGGGAGGTACTAATACCACTCTGTAAAGCCTTAGTAAGGCCACACCTAGAGTCCTGCATCCAGTTTTGGTCTCCATACTATAAAAAAGATGTGGAGACTCTAGAACAAGTGCAGAGAAGAGCAACCAGGATGATGAGGGGACTGGAGGCTAAAACATATGAAGGACGGTTGCAGGAACTGGGCCTGGCTGGTCTAGGGAAGGGAAGGACCAGGTGAGACAAGAGAGCATCTTCCAGTATTTGAGGGAGGGGCTGCCCCAGAGAGGAGGAGGAAAGGGGTCCAGCTATTCTCCAAAGCCCCTGAAGGCCAGACAAGGAATGACCAAGAAGAAAGTCAACCTGGAAATAAGGAGAAACTTTCTGACAGTGAGAACAACCAACTCATGGAACAGAAGTTGCCTTCAGATGTTGTGGGAGCTTCATCCCTGGAGGCTTCCAAGAAGAGACTGGACTGCCATTTGTCAGAAATGGTGTAGGGCGGTGATGCATGCTGGCACCCACAATGCAATGTGCCCCGACCCCCCTGCATATGTATGCGTAACACCCCCCCACCTCCTTACCTGCACTGTGCATGTGTGTGCCTCCCAGCTGGTTTTCGGCCCATTTGAGGCCTTTTTCAGCCTCCCGGAGATTCAAGGGAAGCCTCTGTAGCCTTTGGAGACCGAAAAAACGGGCCCGTTTCGTCACTTCCAGTATTTCCAGAAGGCCCGCTTTTCAGCCTCCCGAGATTGCAGAGGCTTCCCTTGAGTCTCCGGAGGGCGAAAACGGACTCAAACAGGTTGAAAATCAGCTGGGAGAAGTGCGCATGCACAGTGCAAGGAAGTTTGGCTGAGGCTCGCGTGCCCGCACAAATAGCTCTGCATTTCACCTGGGGTACGCATGCCATAAGTTTGCTATCACAGGTGTAGGGTCTCCCGCTTGGGCAGGAGGTTGGCCTAGATGACCTACAAGATCCCTTCCAACCCTGATTATCTGTTATCTGTCTGTCGCTGCCAAAAATCTCTTTAATGCAAAGCAACAAACAGAAGTGGCTTTGGCAGAGAAGGAGGCAAGCAAGCCAACAACCGATGCTGGCCCCTGGGTTGTACGTGGGATGGGGAGGACTCAAGAAAATCAAGATGACAGTTGGAGTGACAGACTTGAAGCCTCAGCCCTCTTGATGCTCTTTTTTTTAACCTCACCCCAGGGAATTCAGAACTGGCCTGACAGTTGCTGAAGGCTGGATGTTCGAGGCACATGGTTCCTGGCAGCACCGCCGAGGACCAGATGGGAAGGACAGAAGGAAAAGGAGACTATGCGATGCTCATCCGAGACTTTGGTGCTTGAGGCATAAATGTGACAACAGTGTTGCAAGGGGATGCCCCAGAGAAGAAGGGGGGAGGGGGTCAAGCTATTCTCCAAAGCACCAGAAGGCAGGACAAGAAGCAGTGGGTGGAAACCAGTCAAGGAGAGAAGCAACCTGAAATCTTCTATATATATAAAAGCGAAATCCCCCTCACGCATCCTCACAAAATCTCCAGAACCGTAAAGCCTACAAACTTGAAATTTGGCCCGTAGGTTCCTCTTGGCTTCTAGGGGCTCACTAAGAAAGGATTTTTCCAAATGACCCTCAGAGCATTTAGAGTATTTCCATTATTATTATTATTATTAATAATAATAATAATAATAATAATAATAATAATAATAATAACAACAACAACAACAACAACAACAACAACAACAATAATAATAATAATAATAATAATAATAATAATAATAATAATAATATGCTCTGGTGCTCAGGAGTTCTACTCCCCCTCCCCACCTGAAAAGAAATCTCTTCCAAAGGCAAAACACAAGCAGAGGAGTTTCAGTTTCAGAGCACCAAGCAGCTTTAGTACAGAACAGTTGAGCTAAGTCATGCCCAGGCTCCTTGCTGTCTCCTTGCTCACACAGCAAATACTCTTTCAGTTTCCAAACAGCCCTCCACTCTCTCACACTGACAGGACGCTAGCCAGGTGAATACCCATGGAGGCTGGTAGGCAGAGGCAGAATTCCGCCCCCCCTTATTTTCCTCCCCCAAAACTAAGCCCCACCACATAGTTTCATAGCAAAGCACGGGGATGCAGCTAGTTAACAATTATTTTCTGACAGTGAGAACCATTAACCAGTGGAACAGCTTCCCTCCAGAAGTTGCGGGTGCTTTCAACACTGGAGGTTTTCAAGAAGAGACGGGGCAGCCATTTCATCTAGAACGGTACAGGGCCTTCTGCTTAAGCAGGGGGTTGGACTAGAAGACCTCCAAGCTCCCTTCCAGTTCTATTCTGCACTGAATTGAATTGGATATATCTAGTCTGGTGAAAAGCAGGACCAGGGGTGACAATGATACCAGCCTTCCAATCTCTCAGGGGCTGCCCCAAAGAAGAGGGAGTCAAAGCCCCTGAAGGCAGGACAAGAAGCAACAGATGGAAAGTCATCAAGGAGTAAAAACCACCTGGCTGGAACTAAGGAGAAAATTCCCGAGAAGTAATTTAATTGGTGGGATGGCCTCTGGAAGTTGTGGGCGTTCCATGACGGGAGGTTTTTATGAGGAGATCAGGCAGCCATTTGTCTGGAATGATATGGGGGCCTCTTGTTTGAGCAGAGGGTTGGACTAAATGACCTCTAAGATCTTTCCAACCCCATCATTCTATGTCGAATAAGTCCTTGGAAAGTTTGTGGCACAGATACAGCCCCTGAGATAAGTTCGCTCCTCGTTAGGAATGATATGATAGGATTCTTCCAATATTTGAGGGGCTGCCCCAAAGAAGAGGGGATCTGGAAGTGGAAGTCCACCCCTCTCAAAGTTGCAAAGGCTGAAAAATATTGGCCGCGATCAGGGATGCCAAACCTTCATTGAGGGCTGCATCAGGGTTGTTGCGATAACCCCAAGGGGCGTGGCACGAAGGCAACACAGTCCAATAAGCAAGAGGAGTCCCTTTATTATCTCCACTCTGCCCCCAATGTCCAGGTTACCTTCAGCTGGAGAAAAAACTCTCCTGGGAACAGCTTTTGGCTGCAGAAAATTCAGTCCAAAACAAGGTACACATAAACTGCAAGTAAAAGTCCAAACAAACCAAACTGAAGTAATGAACTTGACAGGGCGGGAGAAGGAATTGCAGATTTGAAAGGCCAGCAAAACACAACACAGTTGGGAAGATGCCAAGAGCCCAGATAAGTCTCGACGATACCAGATAATTCACAATTTGCTTCCCACAAGTTGCTGTGCGCAACCTCCCTTTTTAAACATGGTGTTCCCAGCTGCAGCTAATGAAGGGAACCAGGGCCCTTTCCTCCCCTGTGAGCCATGCAACCCATGTTACTCCCTTCTCCATTCTTGCCCTAGGATGAAGAGCGGGTGGCCCTGGGTCTTCCTCTGAACTCCCTCTCCCTTGTTCCACTTCTCCCCTGCTCTACCCAGCTGGGCTTTGCCCTTCCCCAGTTTCCTCCACAGCCAACGGGACCACACTCCCTTCTCCCTGTTCATCTTCCTTCTTGGATTCAGACTCCGACAGGGGCACGACAGCCGTGTCCGACCTCAGGGAAGTGTATGTGTGGGTGTGTGGCCAGGGGGCATGGCCGGCTCAGCATCCAACAGCCCCCTGCAGCTCTCTGCCAGTGAAAACAGAGCTCAGGGAGATGCACGCGACTCTCCCGAACTCCATTTTCGCTGGCAGAGGCATCGCAGGCTTTTCCAGGGCGGCTTTGCGGCCCAGCTCTGATCCCCTCATGGGCCAGATGGAATGGCTCCAAGTTGGAGGACTCTCTGTACACCCACTGTCTCGGGAGGTTCTCCATCCTCCAGGTTTACGGTTGTCCCGAAGGTGCTTGGAAGAACAAAGACATTATGAAGGGCAGTGCAGCCTGAAATAAATCCTCCCATCTCCACCGAACCCACAATCTGCAGGAATCTTGGTCTGCTGGCCAGAAGCCTCAACATGTCTCCCTACATGACTCAAGATAGTTTCTTCTCCTCGCGGATTGGAATTCACTTGGAAAAAGACGTTTTGGTGACCCATAAAGCAGGTGATTTTAGGCAAAGTGCCCTCTGGAGGCTGTGGGTTCACAAGGCTTGTAATTTAATGATATTCCTCTCTCTCCTCATGCTCTCATTCTCTCTTTCTTCTCTCTCTTTCTCTTTATCTCTCATTCTCTCTCTCCTCTCTCTCTTTCTCATTCTCTCTCTCACCCCTCTCTCTATTCTCTCTCTCCTCTCTTTCTCTTTCTCTCTCTTTCTCTCTCTCATTCTCTCTCTCACCCCTCTCTCTATTCTCTCTCTCCTCTTTCTCTCCTTTCTCTTTCTCATTTCCTCTCTCCTCTGTCACTTTCTCTTTCTCTCTCATTCTCTCTCTCTCTCCTCCCTCTCTCTATTCTCTCTCCTCTCTCTCTTTCTCTCTCTTTCTCTCTCTCTCTCATTCTCTCTCTCTCCTCTCTCTCTCTTTCTCTCTTTCTCTCTCTCCTCTCTCTCTCATTCTCTTTCTCTCTCATTCTCTCTCTTTCTCATTCTCTCTCTCTTTCATTCTCTCTCTCTCATTCTCTCTTTCTCTCTCTTTCTCTCTCTCTCCCTTCTCTCTATTCTCTCTCTCTCTTTCTCTCTCTCTCCCCTCTCTCTATTCTCTCTCTTTCTTTCTCTCTCTTTCTCTCTCTCCTCTCTCTTTCTTTCTCTCTCATTCTCTCTCTCTTTCTCTCTCATTCTCTCTCTCTCATTCTCTCTCCTCTCTCTCTTTCTCTTTATCTCTCATTCTCTCTCCTCTCTCTTTCTCATTCTCTCTCTCTCATTCTCTCTCCTCTCTCTCTTTCTTCTCATTTCCTCTCTCCTCTTTCTCTCTCTTTCTCTCTCTTTCTCTCTCTTTCTCTCTCTCCTCTCTCTCTCTTTCTCATTCTCTTTCTCTCTCATTCTCTCTCTCTCTTTCTCATTCTCTCTCTCATTCTCTCTCTCTTTCTCTTTCTCTCTCTTTCTCTCTCCCCTCTCTATTCTCTCTCTCTCTCATTCTCTCTCTCATTCTCTCTCCTCTCTCTCTTTCTCTTTCTCTCTCTTTTTCTCTCTCTCCCCTCTCTATTCTCTCTTTCTCTCTCATTCTCTCTCTCTCTTTCTCATTCTCTCTCTCTCATTCTCTCTCTCCTCTCTCTTTCTCATTCTCTCTCTCTCTCTCATTCTCTCTCTCCTCTCTCTCTTTCTCTCTTTCTCTCTCCTCTCTTTCTCATTCACTCACTCTCTCTCATTCTCTCTCTCTCATTCTCTCTCTCTCATTCTCTCTCTCTTTCTCTCTCTCTCTCCCCTCTCAGCAAAGCCCAGCAAACTTGGAGAGTAGCACTAGCCCTTAGAGTTATATACCACTTCACAGTGCTTTTAGAACCCACTTTAAGCGGTTTACAGGGTCAGAAAGGAAGGAAGGCTGGAAGGAAAGAGAAAGAAAGAAAGAAAGAAAGAAAGAAAGAAAGAAAGAAAGAAAGAGAGGGAGAGAAAAGAAGGAGGAGAAGGAGGAAAGGAAGGGAGGAAGGGAAGAAGAAAAAAGAAAAAGAAAAAAGAAGGAGGAGAAGGAGGGAAGGAAGGGAAGAAGGGAAGAAAAAAGAAAAAGAAAGAAAGAAAGAAAGAAAGAAAGAAAGAAAGAAAGAAAGAAA
>BLBF01000006.1:1725566-1768171 GCA_015471245.1 Laticauda colubrina | reverse complement strand
TGCAGGATCCTTCCCCTGCCACGCCCACCAAGCCACGCCCACAGAACCAGTAGTAAAATAAATTGAATCCCACCCCTGCAGCTGTGCTTCCTTGGAGTCTGCCAGGCTTCAAGTTGCCAGGGCTGGAGCCCTCTGCTCCAGACCACCATGGAGGGAAAGCAACCTGGAATGGAGGAGAAATGTCTTGACAATTCGAACAATTAACCAGGGGACTCTCCAGAAGTTGGGAAAGCTCCTCCAAGGCTGGAAGGTTTGTCTGGAATGGCATAGGATCTCCTCCTTGAGCAGGGGGTTGGACTAGAAGACCTCCAAGGTCCCTTCCAGCTCTATTCTGATTTGATTGATTGATTTGACCAGTTCTTCTTCTGACGATCCAGACCCATTCAAATCCTTCTCATTGTCTCAAAAATAGTTCTTTCCTTTCTTCCCTCCTTCCTCCCTTCCCTCCCCTTCATTTGTTCCTTTCCTTTCCTTCTCTCCCTTCCTTCCCTGTCCTTCTTTCCCTCTTCTTTTTACCTCCCATTCTCCCTCTCCTCCCCCCCTTTTTTGCTTGTCTTTTCTTCCCTCTCTTCCTTCTCTCCTTCCTTCATTTTTTCTGCTCCTTCCCTCCCTCCCTTCCGTCTATTCTTTCCTTCTCCCCTTTCTTTTCCTTCCTTCCTTCCCTCCCTCGAAGAATTACTGTTCATTTACCAGTTCAGAAACTGACATTATATATACATTGGCAAAGCAGTGCTAAACCAAATAAAATTTCTCTCTCCCTCCCTCTTCTCTCCCCTCCTGCCTTCCTCTCCCTCCCTCTCTATCCTCTTTTCTTTCTCTCTCCTCTGTCCTCTCCCTCCCTCTCCCATTCTCTCCCGCTCTCTCTTTCTCCTTTCCTCTCTTCTCTCTCCCCCCTTCTTTTTCTCTCTTCAACTCTTCTTATCTCTTCCCCTCTCCTCTCTTCTCTCTCTCCCCCTCTCTTCTTTTCCTCTCTTCTCTCTCTCTCTCCACTCTCTCTTCTCCGTCCCTCCCTCCCTCCCTCTCCCCTCTCCTTTACAGTCGGGCCCACTAAGCTCTCGCCTTGCACAATCCAGCAGGAACAGAGTGAATATTTTGCGCTTTTATGAATCTTTTCTGATCCCCTTTATTCCTTTTGCAGCCAGATGGATGAGACATCGCACTTTTTTCAGTTTGTCTTGCCAAATCGAACACCTTGTTGGCTCTATCCTGCCGTTCAAAAGCTAGAAAGAGGAGATTTGGGGCACAGTTTCCTAGTCAATGGTATAGAGAACATTTTCTCCTCTTTCTCTGTATGCACCAGCTGCTTCCAGTCCCCGGGCTGCCCGCCAAGTTTGCCAGCTGCAGTTGGTACCAAACCTAAAAGGGAGAAGAGAGGAAGGAGCCAAAAGAACAACCTCAGTCTCCAGCCTTCCCTCCTTTCTGAAGCTCTCCTTGACTTTAGCCACAAAACAAGCAGAACTTCTTCCGGCTGAATCCATGCCAGTTTCCCAAAGCTGCCAGTTAGCAGGGCAAAATGTCAGAGTCTGGTTAGATCTGTTGGATCCTAATCCTAGACAGCCTTGGTCGATCGAGCGGATCAGCCTCAGCCACGCTTGCATGCAAAGAAACGGGAGGCTCTTGCAAATGTCTGGGAAGGAAAACTACCTGGCAAAATAATGCATAGAATCCAAGGGATGGAAGGGGCCTTGGAGGTCATCTAGTCCAGGGGTCACTAACCTTTTGGACCTCAGGGATCACCAAACTCATCATTTTAAATCCCACAGACCAGAGACCCTGGGAAAATCCCCAAAAAAGTCTGCAGGAAAATCCCCCACCCGGTTTTCGATTGATCGATTGATCTTTATTTGGGATCACAGGATTTAGCAATCAGAAGACACAATAAAAACTGAGTGTCTTAGACCAAGCCTAATCCAAAAACGTTAGATAATTAAGCCTGGAAATCTGACAAATCAGCATCAACAGGCACACAAACATTAAGATCTTTATTTGGAATCTCCAGCTCCGTTCTCGGGGGGGGGGGGAGAGAGAGAGAGAGAGAGAGAGAGATGGAGAGAGGGAGGAGAGACTTTTGGCATCATGCAAGGAAAGCAGCAGGAGCTGCAGAAGTCTTTCTTTCTCTCCCCCAAACTCCACCAGAAAGGAGTCTTTGCCGCACAGCCTCTTGGAGCAGGAGGCCTTGCAGGGCCCCAAAGACTCATTTCTGGCAGAGTTTCGGGGAGAGAAAGAAAGACTTTTGCTGCTTTCCTTGCGTGCACCCAAAAGCAGAAGAAGAAAGATGCGGAAAGAAGCAGCCCAGTGGCCAGGCAAGGCGCGTGGGGCAAGTATGGCAAGTTCCCCCCTCCGCCCTTTCCCCCCTCCCCTCACTACCTCGTGGTGTTCGCAATGCAAGCGACGCAAGCCTTGTGTCCCCAAAGGCCATGTGGGCAGCGCAGCCTTGTGTTCCCACGCAGCCTGGATTAATTGCTTTGGGGGGGACATTTCTCTACAGACCACCAAAAATTTTCTCATGGACCACCAGTGGTTCCCAGCCCACCAATTGGCGACCACTGTTCTAATACAACCCTCTGCCCAAGGCGGGAGTCTTCCTACCATCCTGGACAGCTTTTTTTTTTTTTTTTTGTATCTCATTTTTTTAAAAAAATAATACATTCAGACCAGTGTGCATCCTGTTTAACCCAAAACAGAGAGTGTCAATCTGTTTTTGTTTTTGTTTTTAAATTCACAATACTTTTTGGATCAATCTCTCCAAAGAACCAATTCTAAAATCCAAGGCCGATACTTCTAAGGATGCATGTGAGATTTAGGGAGAACATTCTGAATTCTTCATTGAAAGCATCTATGTTGTGTTTTACCCAACACACCAAATCAGTTGAAAACTGTGTAAGGAAGTAAGAGTGGGAAGTGACTTTATTGGTCATCTAGTCCAACCCCTTGCTTAAGCAGGAGACCCTATACCATTCCAGGGAAATGGCTGTCCAATCTCTTCTTGTAAACCTCCAGTGATGGAGCATTCACAACTTCTGGTGGCAAGCTGTTCCACTGGCTAATTGCCCTCACTGAAATATCTCAATTCCAGGTGGCTTCTCTCCTTTGTTAAGTATCCATCCATTGCTTCTTCTCCTGCCTTCAGGTGTTTTGGAGAATAATTTGTCCCTCCTCTTCTTTGGGGCAGCCCCTCAAAATATTGGAATGCTGCTATCACTATTCATTATCCGGGTTAGGTGTGTTGTGCAAATGCAGCCCGTTTTATTTCTTTTATTTGTCAATTGCTTACAATTGTAATAACCATGTGTGACTCTGTGCTGAGTTTGGCCTTGCCCTGCGTGTTTGGGCAGTTAAGTCCTCTGGCCGCGTTCCAAGCGCGATAAGGTGGGTGTTTATGAATATTCCCCTGAAAGCCTGTTTGTGAAGCCTGGCAGGCTGGGAATGAACGTAATTCACAGCCGTGGAAATCAAAGAGGTTCTGCCGGGACTTAAGGTGGTGTTTGATGCTTTCTCAGGAAGCCTAGGTCAGAACAAATTTTTACTGCAGAAGCGAAACAATTCAGTTGCCATCCGTTCTGGAATTGGGAAGAAGTCCAGCTTTGGAAATTGGTGAGTCACCGTTCCTCGGTGTCTTTGGGATTGAGACGCATAAAATGGTAAAAAAAAAATGGTCTCCTCTCGATCGTCATGAGGACTGGCGCCTTGAGTTGTTCTTAAGAGGAGCAGCAAAAGAGCATTTTTGTGCCAGCCAATGTCTCCCCCTTCAAATTGGTCAAAAGTTTCCAGCTAGATCTAGGAAAATATCCTCGGCCTGAAAAGCCGATTGAGAGGTAAATCAACGCATCTACTCTGGGTGTGCAAATTACATTCTTATCTCTCATAAAGAGTCGGGATTGGAGCTACAACTCTTTGTAATTGGCTGGTCCTCAGGTCAAATCTATCCGAATCAGAATTCCTTGCGGTTTAATAAGGGTGAACTCAAAGCCGCGCACCTATGGTTTGGGTCGGTTTTGATAATTTAAACCGAGATGGGTTGCAAATTAGCTTGCATCTTCTAGACCTAAATTCTGCCTCTTTTCGGGATGACCTTGTGCAGGTCGTGTTAACTCTTTAGGTCCTGGGAATGATCTAAAATATTCCATGAGGAGGGCAACATGGAAAAGGGCCTCTCTTTATTCTTCGCCCGAGCCCTGTAAAGAAAGAATCTGAATGTTTGCTGAATAGTTTGATCCCTCTTGGAGATTAAGCGTGATAGCTGAAGGGCAGAGAGAGGGACCCCACTTCCGTCGAGGCTAAACATGAGGGGGGGGGAGAGAAAGAGAGAGAGGGAGAGAGAGAGAGAGAGAGAGAGAGAGGGAGGGAGGGAGGGAGGGAGGGAGGGAGGGAGGGAGAGGGAGAGAGATGGAATGTATTTCCAATTGTTGTTGGAAATGTTATCTGATATTGACTGGGCTTTTCTGTTTTTTTTGTTTGCAAGTCCTCTTACTGGAATATCAAAGACAAGGAGGGAGGGAGGAGAGAAAGAGGGAGGAAGGAAGGAAAAAAGGAGGAAGGAAAGGGATGGAAGGAAGGAAAAAAGAGGGATGGAGGGGTAGATGGAAGGAAAAAAGGGAGGAAAAAGAAAGGGAGGGAGGAAGGAAAGGGGTGGATGGCAGGGAGGGTGGAAGGAAGGAAAAGGGGATGAAGGGAAGGTATGGATGAATGGATGGAAGGAAAAAAGGGAGGAAAAAAGAAAAGGAGGGAGGGGATGGGCTTTTTTGGCTTTTGTTTGTAAGTCTTACTGGAATATCAGGACAAAGACAGGGAGGGAGGGAGGGAGGGAGGGAGGGAGGGATGGAAGGAAAAAAGGATGAAGGAAAGGGATGGAAGGAAGGAAAAAAGGGAGAAAAAAGGGAGGGGAGGGATGGGTGGAAAGGAGGGGAGGAAGGAAAAAGGGATGAAGGGAAGGGATGGGTGGAAGGGAGGAAAAAAGAGGAAGGGAGAAAGGAAAGGGGTGGATGGGTGGAAGGAAGGAAGGAAAAGGGGATGAAGGGAAGGGATGGGTGGAAGGGAGGGAGGGAGGAAAAAAGAGGGAGGAAAAAAGAGGAAGGGAGAAAGGAAAAGGGTGGATGGGTGGAAGGAAGGAAGGAAAAAAGGGGAGGGGGGATCCTTGTGTAGGAAGGACACCATTTGCACAAGCCGCTCAGGGGAAAGGACCCCAAGCTATTCTGACTTGGGAGAGTAATGGAGCCTCGTCTCAGCAGGGTCTCCTGCTACTCAGTCCCTGAGGTGGAAGGACTCACCGGATTTACTCAGGGGGAGTTTTATCCGTTGACCACCACACTCTTATGAGGCGGACTTTTAGGGAGTTGGCTGCCCGGGATAGATGGAGGCAGCCGGCCGAATCACCTGGCTCAGTCTTCCTCCACCTCAGCGCCGTCAAGACCGGTGGGCCAACTCCCAGGATCCCCCCAGCCAGCAAAGGCGGATTGTTTAAAAAGAGCTTGAAACGCGCCAGAGGACACTTTATGAAGCTGCAGCTGGTCAGTCATGCCGCTGAACGGTCGTGGATCCCTTTTTCCAGCGCCGCTGTAACTTCGGTCACTAAACGAATGGTTGTGAAGTCGAGGACTGACTGACTGACTGGCTGATCCTGGAGGCTGGGTTCTGCCCCAGTTAGAAGAGTTGGAAGGGACCTTGTAGGTCATCTAGTCCAAACCCGCTGCTCGAGTGGGACACCTTAGGGATACCATTTCTGACTTGGGCAAGTTTTCTTCCCGGGGAGAGGCGTGTGGCTCTAGAATCCTCATTGCTCCCAGCATGCCTGCCCAATGGGGAGGGGATGATGGATGCTGTGATCCCGCACATCTGGGACAGGCTGGTGAGGCCGCTGCTTTTTTTTTTTTTTTGCTGCTTGCAAGGATGAGCAAATCCGTCCCGGCCTTGATTGAGGCCGTAGCCCCCCTTGGTGGATGCAGTGAGGAGTTACAGGACACAGCTGGACTTTCCGTTGGGAAGTTTTGCTTTTGGGGGGGGGGGGTTTGATTATCTGCATGGCCCTATCAATGTTTTAAATGCGCTTGTTTGCAAACTTGTTATTTTAAATAACTGAGGTGGCCACGGTTTTCTTTTGGACAGGTCGCAAAAGGTAACAAAGAATAGCTGGATGAATGTTTTGGGGTGGAAGGCAGGTCACAAACCTCTTAATACAGGCTTTTCTCATGTTAAGAGGTGTGGACTTCAACTCCCAGAATTCCCCAGCCAGCCATGCTGGCTGGGGGATTCTGGGAGTTGAAGTCCACACCTCTTTAAAGCAGCTATGGTTGAAAAACGCATCTTGCATTGTTTTATACACTGCATTTATGCCTTGCTAGGATCTGAATCGGGCGTGGCCATTCCCACTGCTATTTGGTCCTTCTTGCCCATTAAAAACACAGGTCAAAGTCCCAGAGGGACAAAGAGGGATCGCCCATCATGCACAGCTCCCAGGGACCACGGTTCCCATTTGCCTTCCATCGAGGCTTCCTCCCCCTCTCTCCCCTTGGCACTTTTTCATACTTTCTTCGATGAAAACTGTAGCTTGTGGGCACTTCCTTCAAAGGTGCCCTTTTCCATATACAGGTAGTCCTTGACTTACAACAGCTCATTTAGTGACCGTTTGGAGTTACAACAGCACTGAAAAAAAGTGACTTAGGTCGTTTTCACACTTATGGACATTGTGGCATCCCCGCAGTCATGTGATCAAAATTCAGGTGCTTGGCAATTGACTCCTATTTATGACGGTCTCGTTTGCAACCTTCTGACCAGCCAAGTCAACCATGTGACTAATTTAACAACTGCGGTGATTCGTTTCACAACGGTGGCAAGGAAGGTCGCAAAATGTTGCCTTGCTTAGCCACAGAAATTTGAGGCTCCATTGTGTCATAGGTCAAGGACTACCAGCATTGCTTTTTAATTTAATTTCCAATTTAGTTTTTTCCAACTGAATTCCAAAATTGGAATTAAAAAAAAGGTCGCTCAGCCACCCCGCTTTCTCCTAGACCGATCACAAAACCACAACTTTTTTGTGTTGTCTTTTTTTCCCTTTCCCCTAATCTCTTCCCAAAAAAAAGGAGAGACCCCAGCCTCTTCTATCAAGGTAACGTTTTATTCACCGAACACCTTTAACCAAATCGACGACAAAAATCCAGACACAAAATACCTCCAACGGGAGGGGAGAGAAAGTGCAAAGTCCACATCGATAGCACAATTGTGTCGCCTCTTGGGCAGGAAGCGCATTGTGAAATGGAAGGAGCTTCTGGAGAAGCTTTAGCTGAAGAGCAGGAAGAGTTGGGGGGGGGGGGGCCCTTTGGACCACCCAAATGAAGCCATCCGCTTTCCCCCTGATTAAAAGCGACTAGAAGAGACGCTAGAAGTACGGGGGGCCTTTGGGTGAGGAAGGCAGGCATGAAGTGCAACTTAATCCCACTTTTCCCACCCAAGTTCAAAGAGATTCCAATGGAAGGAGGAGTCACACTTGTTCTGGAGGAAGAGGGGGGGGGTCTACTCTGGACCACCTAAGCTCTTGTGGGCGTCTACGTAAATGTGGAGGCCTCACATCTCAAGTGGAGGAAAAGTTGCATGCATCTCACCGAAGCTGCTCAGAGGCGGGATTCAAGGTACGAGGTTGGTGGAGTTCTTGACTCTGGGCCATGGGGAAGGTGGCCCATCCAACGGGGTGGAAAGAGCTCCTCCTTCCTGAAGAAGCTTTGCAGTGTTTGTGGGAGGAAGCACAAAGGCCCCTTGGAGTCAAGAGGCCCACGGGCTTCTGATGGCAACCATCTTTCACAATGGTCAGTGGAGGCCTCTTGAATGGGGTGTTAACTTCTCCTTTCCCTGGCCAGGAGAAGTCTTCCTTCTCAAGAGGTCTCCCCAGGATTCAAGGCTAGCGACACGAAGGGGCCACCTTGAACCTGGGCACAGGGGGCCTTCTTTTCCAAGGTGAAAGCTCTCCACAGGACCGACTTGATTCTTCAAATGGAGACAACCACCCAGGGGATCCCTCCTGCCCAAAGATCCACCCAACCTCCAGCCTCGGGTGTGAAGGACCACCATGGCTCCTGTCTCAAAGAGGTTCCCTTGTGCTTTATCGGGTAGCCATGGAAACATACTCCATGGAGAAGCTGCCTATGGTTGCACCCTTGCCCCAATCCCTTTCCGGCTTGGGATCACTCTGAAACACCCCACAGTACCCTATACACCACACACACACACACACGCACACACACACACAGATATCAAGCAGCTTGTTTGTCCAGGAAGGGTTCAAACCCCCAAGTGACAAGGCCAAAGACGTGCGAGAGAACCTGGGAGGCGCCTAGCGGAGGTCCCACACAAAGGCTGCGCACTTCCAAAGCCCAATGGTCATCTCAACACTTCCCGTGGTCACAAAGTAGACAACCAACCATTCAAGCGTCCGTCTGTCTGCCCACGAGGTTGCCACACAGCCCTGCGGAAATGGCCTTCTCCTGCCACAACTCACGGGGAGGAAATGTGCTTTCCGCGCAACTGCCAACAGAGCACCAAAAGGATCTGGTTTTCACAAGGAAGACCCAAGGCTTTCGTTCTGTTCCCGTCGTGGAAGAGAGCGGCTGCCCGACTTTGCGACAGGGTCAAGAGAAGGAAGACCGTTAAGACATTTGTTTAACTCATGGAGACCAGGCGTTCTTTCCACTCAAACTAATATTGTCCCAATTTTTGTATCTCATGCCCGCGTTGTTTTTAAAAGGCTGTATCTGGAGATCAGAAGAAAGTATGCAAGAGGAGTCTTGGGAGCTACAACAGGGGTGGTCCAACCGTGGCAACTTCAAGACTTGTGGACTTCAACTCCCAGAATTCTTGGAGTTGAAGTCCACAAGTCTTGAAGTTGCCAAGGCTGGACTACACCTGAGCAAACACATTCCCTTGGTGGTGCAAAACAGAAGGGAAAGAAAATGTATGCAAAACAGTTGCAAAGCTTAAAAAACAAAGACCCCCAACAGTCAATGCTCGTTGTATGAACACATAAAATGGGAAAGGCATTTTAAACAAACCAAGACACATTTTCCTAGGCATCTTGCAAATAATGGACGATCCTCCTCTTAAGTTTTTGAAGCAAGGAATCAAGAGACACCCAAATGAAAGGCTGGTGAAAGGCCAAAATCAAAGGCATCCCTGCTGCTCTTCTAAAGTTTCCCGGTGAGCCAAAGAGAGAGGGAAAAAAAAAATATTTCCCCAACAGAATCTGACTGATTTTGAGAAACAAGTTGCTGCAAACAATTATTGTGCTGTTTTGTGGAGTACTTCCTTAAGAGCATCAACCACACATATTTCTTCACCCACAAAAGGGGATCACACAGTCTATTCCAGTGTGCTTCAATGATTGGAGATTCCTTATCTAACTTCTCCATTATATGAACTGGGAAATATTGATGAGTGGTTTGGTTATTTGTGATTCCTTAAGTAAAGTTCCCCATGATATGAACTGGGAAATTTTGATGATCTTCTGTCCCGAGGAGACATTTCTAAAGACAGCGTGCCAACCGACAAGAGACAGTTTTGTTCTTCCGTGTTTGTTTGTTCCAAAGCAACGTTGTTCTTTGCCAAAATTAGAACGCGGGAAACAGTCTCCAAGTATGGTGGTCTCCTTCCTCTTGTTTTCTCGTGGCGTTTTAAATCAGGCTATGTAAATCTCAAGCAAACGTATTTTTACCCACAGTTTCCGGGAAGGTTTCCACCACATAAATTAAGTTTTCTTCACTAGAATAGGAACACTTGCAAATATACAGAAAACAAAAAGAAAAACAATAGCATTTTTTTAAAAAAACAAAACAAAACAGCATTCCGTATCTGTCATTCAAAAGTATAGAAAACCTGGAAGGTACTTAAAGCTTTAAATAAAAAGCGAAATAAATAAATAAATAAATAAATGTTGCATGTAAATTGAAGACAAAATATATCAAGAATATCTACTGCACAGCTTCAAACTTTGGAAATGCCTGTAAAGCGTGAATGACCTAAGAGTTAACACTTCCAATTTCAAAGAATAAATAATTTATCCCAGAAACGCAATAAATCTGGCTCTAGGTTGTATAAAGGGAAGCTTAAATCTGGACAGATAGTTCTCCAAAATCCTTGCAATGTGCTTTCCATGTGCAAAACGCTTTGCTTCGTTCCCGTGACTGCATGAGTTTTCATACAGTTACACAACAGTCCCCTGGGGTGTCAATTTAGACCCAATTCTTACATTTTCCTAAAACTACATAAATTATAATTCTTGAGATTATCTGCCTGGAAGCTAGAAATGAGTATGACAGCAAATGCTGTAGAATGTATAGATTCCTTCTACCATGTAGCCCTGGCAGCTGCATTGAGACTGTGCTTCCAATTTGACCTTACACCAAAGCTACACACTGCAAACATCCTGTGTGTTGTGCTATCAAGAGGCTTTGTGGCTGGTCCTCCACAGGACTTCTGCCACCTAGAAGGACAGAGGTCCATGCAACTACATGGAGGGAAGGAGCTGAGGAGGGTCAATGATCCATGCCAAAGATTCTTTTCTGCGGTGAGGCCAAATCTCCCAGATTTTTTTCCATGATTGTCACTGGCTACAGCTTAGCAGTGGGTGGGAAAATGCACCAAACTGTCTATATTCCATAATTTACCTAATGCATCTTCCTAATTGGGAAGAGAGAATCCAAACTTCAATTTACAGGCTTGCTAGCCAACGTAGCATTTGGAAATTGGGAAGAGGAAAGCCAATAGACAATTGGATGCAAACTGTTCCACCCTACTGCATTTTCCTGGAGTATCTTAGCCAAACCAAGGTATTCCAAGGAGATCCCTTTCCTTGAGAAATGTTAACTTCTGAGCATCAAGATTGCTTACAACTGTGATTCTCAACCGTGGCCACTTGAAGATGGGTGGACTTTAACTCCCAGAACTCCCCAGCCAGCATAGCTTCTGGGAGTTGAGGTCCATCTGTCTTCAAGCGGCCAAGGTTGAGAATCACTGGTCTACAAGGTTTACCCAACCTTGCAAGCCAGCACTTGTTAACATAAATAGTTGGAGAGAGATGTAACCTTCATCACAGCATTGATAAATCTCCTTTGTTCTGACAAGTAATGAAGAAGCTCTGTTTGCTGGTCTCTTCCAACCTCTACAAGTTTAAACAGGACTGATTATAGCAATAGCCCTTAGACTTATATACTGTTTCCCAGCACTTTCCAGCCCTCTCTCAGCGGTTTAGAGTCGGCCTCTTGCCCCTCAACAATCTGGTCCTCATTTTACCCACCTCAGAAGGATGGAAAGCTGAGTCAACCTAGAGCCTGCACTCTAACCACTGCGCCACTGAGGCTCCTAATTATGTTTGCAAATTAAGGGAGTCTCTGTGCATGATGAGACTTAGAATAGAATAAGAGAGTTGAAAGGGACCTTGGCAGTCTTCTAGTCCAACCCACCGCCACCCCCCCTTTAACTTATATGAAATCTTAGGTGAAAATTTTGCTTTTTGGTAAGAGGGGTGAATCTGACCCAGCCCCAATCAGCTACCCTATAATAGTCGGGATCCACCTCAACTTAAATTGCAGACAAACGCAGAAGGGGAGATCAAAACCTCAGATGATTTAGCCTGTCTTGACTGGTTCAGGCCTGAGCTGATGTCAAGAAGCAACATTGTCAGGGGTGAAAATGCCACCCAACAAAAATGATCTAAGGAGATTTTTAAAACAGCTGGAATCCCCAGGATTACTGAATACCACAGCATGAGCTAGAAAACAACAAACAAACAAAAACCTCCTGGCAAAATAAAGACTCGATAACACAGTGAAGATAATACCGATATTCTAGCTAACAATGGAGAAGCAGAACCTTTTTTTCCAGGCTGAACACAATTATTTTTTGCAATCTAGCTGTTTTTCCCAGCTCTGGAAGGATCTTTGTAGCACAAAGAATTTAGACAGCTGATCTTTGCTGGAGGGGGGGGGGGGGCTGGGGGAGAGGAAGAACACTAAGAGCTGATGCCAGAGACCCTTCCCACAGGTTCTGACTCTCTTTGAGGGCCTCTCTGGCC
This sequence comes from Laticauda colubrina, assembly GCA_015471245.1. Classification (NCBI taxonomy): domain Eukaryota; kingdom Metazoa; phylum Chordata; class Lepidosauria; order Squamata; family Elapidae; genus Laticauda; species Laticauda colubrina. The sequence continues at coordinate 1,756,119 of BLBF01000006.1, read as the reverse complement.
AGCTTCAAAGCAGTTTACTACTTGGGTACACTAAAGCTGACAAAAGGTTACTGCTTTGGGATGCTGGCGAAGGGACACAGACACCCCACGCAGCAAACACTCACAGACACCTATGAAATGAAAGCAAGGAGAGGAGGCTTTTCTCTTGGTTCCTGAATTCTGCAGGACACAGTGCAAGGAGTAACGTTGACGACAGCCAAGGCTGGAGGGAGGGGGCGTGGGGGGATGGCTGCTACACACAGCGCCAGGTGAGTTGGTTCTTGCTGGGCTCCAGAAAGTGCTCCACCAGGGCTCCAATGAGCTTCGTGAGGTCCTCTTCCAACAAGGTGACATCGCTAAAGAGGAGGGAAGACAACATCCAAATCAAGAAGGTTCGTTCTAAAACCCCAAACCCACAGGCAACCCACACGCTGAGGAGGAGGAGGAGGAAGGAGGAAGAAAGGGAGAGCAGGAGGAGGAGGGAAAGGAGGAGGAAGACGAAGAGAAAGAAGAAGAGGAAGAAGGAGGGTGGGAGGAGGAGGGAAGAGGAGAAGATGAAGGAGGAGAAGGAAGGAGGAAGAAGAGGAGGAAGAGGAAGAGAAAGGAAGAAGAAAAAGGAGCAGGGGGAGGAGGAAGGAGGAGGAGAAGAAGATGGAGGAGGAAGAGGAGGAGGAGGAAGAGAAAGAAGAAGGAGGGGGAGGAGGAGGGAGGAGAAGAAGATGAAAGAGAAGGAAGAGGAAGAGGAAGAAGCAAGGAAGGAAGGAGAAGAAGAAGAGGAGGAGAAGGAGGAAGACTACTCTAGTTATTGGGATACTGGGAAACTGGAGAGGGGAAAGGCAATATATGCTGCCCTGCGCATCCAAAGAGGAAGTCCTTCCAAAATCAGAAGTAATGGTCATCACCCTACAAGGAAGGGTAGACTAAGAAACCATAGAGGTGAGTAACAGCATCTTGCACGCCCAAGTGTGCTTCCTCTCCCTCCCTCACTTTACTTTTAAGTGGACTAGGGAAGGGGATGTCTTGTCCCCGTTACTTTCCAAGCCAAGGTTCAAGCCCCGTTTATCTGACTAGTGCTCTGGGGGCGGAACTTCCTCCTGTCCTTCAAGGCCATTTCCTCTTCCCTCTCCCCAGCTTGGCTAAGGCCTTCCAGGAATCAGGCTCGGTTTACAGGAAAGAGTTTCCCCACCTCTGGCCTGGCGGCGCACACATCTCAGCATAGTATTTAATCTTTGGTTCAGTTCCACTGGTCCGGAGAGTGGCCACGCAGCCGTTTTGAAAGGTGAAGGTGATCATCTGGCTGTTTTTGCTCACGGGCAGCACCTGACACAACAGGAAAAGCACCAGAAATCACAATCCCACCCCTCCTCCCAAAAATACTGATCCCATGTAGGCTTGCACAGATGCCTGGAATCTGAACCTTATGGGTTTGGAGGGATGGGGGTGTGGGTGTGGAAGCATTTTTATTTATTTATTTGTAACCCACCTTGTATTACTTTTACAAAGAATTCAAGGTGGTGAACATACTTTCCTCACAACAACCACTTGATGAGGTTAGTTGGAGCCAGGGTTGGACCCAGCTGGCTTTCATGCCTAAGGTGGGACGAGAACTCGCCATCTCCTAGTAACTGGTCCAAAGTCACCCAGCTAGTTTTTGTGCCTAAAGCAGGACTAGAACTCGCCCTCTCCTGGCCCAAGGTCACCCAGCTGACTTTCATGGCTAAGGTGGGACTAGAACTCACTGTCTCCTGATCTTTCGGCCAGGTCGCTAATCACTAGAACAAACAGACAAACAGGCTGTCCATTTCAGTCGGATGCTTTGTGTGTTTAAAGTGCGGGATGAATAAGGAAGTAAAAATTAGTTATTATGCTCTGCACTGCATACTAAGGTGTAAGGTTTACAGGTAGTCCTCAACTTAAGACCAGTGACTCAGAGAGTTGTAAGTTGTAGTTTGAAAGTTGTAACTTTCAAAGTTACAACAGACCTATGCGCAGGTACTTATGACCCAGATTTGAACTTCCAATGGTGAGGCTCCCCCTGTGGTCATGTGACTGCACTTGGTAGCCAGTCCACATTTACAGTTGTTTGCTGCATCCCATGGTTACTTAATTAAGTGTTTGCTTAATGCCCGTCACAAAAAAGATCATAAAATCCACTTTACGACCATCAAGATTGATAATTGTAATGGACAGGCTCCTTATGGTCCTAACTCAAAGACTGTTTTTTGATTTGCGGAAATTGATTCTGTGAAAACAGAATAAATCTGGAATTTTGTGATTTGCCAAAGAAATCTGGGATTTACATACAATTTTTGCAGCCGGCCAATACGAGACTTGTGCGTTTCAAAGCAGGATATAAACATGGACACATACGCTTCTGATCTGCAGCGCAGGAGACCTTGAATTATGAACACCATTGGGCCAATTTCCATTGCGAAGCAAGGCAGCTGTTAAATGAGACACCCCCAATTTTACAACCTTTTTTTTTTTTTTTTTTTTGCCACCATTGGTAAGCAAATCACTGCTGTTAAGTGGGCCATGTAGTCATTAAACGAATCCAGCTTCTCCCATTGATTTTGCTTGTCGGGAGTCAGCTAGGAAGGTCACAAATGGTGATCACGTAACTCCGGGATGCTGCAACTGTTCCAAAAATTGCAGACTGACAAGCACCCTAATTTAATCATGTGTCCATGGCAATGCTCCAAGGGCCATTAGTGCAAGGATTAACTCAAGTCCCTTTTTTCAGTGCTGCTGTGTCTTCAAAGGGTGGTTAAGTGGAAGACTATCTGTACACATTTAATAAAACAGAAAGCATTTCTCTAGAGCATCCATTAAAAATGAAATGAAGTCGTAAAAGAGCTTGTTTCAAAGAAGACACTAAACCTTCTGGATTAGAAATAGCCAAACTACAGAGCTTCGGTCACTCTGAACCAAAAGATGGAAACTACTTACCGATTTTTTCTTTAGCTGGCTGCTGTCATAGCCGGTGGTGACATCCCGGACATGGAGAATACCGTACATCCCACAAGAGGTCGGGTAAGAATCAGGCATATCGAAGCTTCGGAGCCTTTCAAATATCCTTTTGATTGTAGGGGGATCGTAACACAGGAAGTAGGAGGTTTTTGAAATGTGGTAGCCATACCTAGGAGAAGACAGGGCAGGATTGGCTAAAGGAAAACGTTTTGGATCTATTGTCTATGGAGATCCTCAGTCATTCAGGTCATGGTTGACCCAAAGGTGCTTCCCCCACCCCAAAAGGACGTTCTTCAGGTTTTTTCTTTTGAAAACATTTTGCTTGCTTTGAAAGTCCAGTTTGGAAGAAAGGGCCTTTGGCTCTATTCCAAGATGGACCTATTCTGAGCAGGAACAGCCAAGGTGCCAGAGAGGCATCATCTCTAGGCAGAATCTTTGGCAGCAGCTGCCAAAGAACAATAGCGTGCCCGTGTGAACATCTGTTCCAGCTATGGAATTTTTAAAAAGGGTTAAGCTGCTGCCGTTTGCATTTCTTGAATCCAGGGCAGACAAGGACTTACGTTTTATAGATCTCCGTTAGCTGATGGGCCAGTGTTTGGCCCTTGGTGTCCAGCCAGGCAGCCATTTCTGCTATGACCACGGCAGCGCTGACGCCATCTTTGTCCAGCACCGACGTGCCGCACATGAAGCCTGAAAACCAAACATATCCCATTCAAAGGACAGCAGTTGTAGACTATAGCAGCACTCAAGCTTGAGAAATCAAACCCCGTCAATGAGCAGTGGCTTAAAAAAAAAAAAAAAAAAAAGAGGAACAGCAGAATTCTGGGATCATTTCCCTGGTTTTTGGATGTCAATTCTCAGAATTCTGGCAGAGTGAGAATCTTTAATGGGATTTAAAATCCGTACACATCTTTTGCCAAAGCTAAGAAATACCAACTTAGGAAAGGGAGTTGGTAGATTTCCTTGGTGCTGCTAGTGGGAAAAACACAACCACTAATTCGCCTTTCTAGAGAAAGCAAGAACGTGTTGACAAATGGCTAGATTTGGGTCAAAACCTGGACACAAGGTAACTGTCGGAATGAAGTGTGAGGTGGCTTACCAGGCAGCATCCACTCAGACACTCAGATTAAATCTGATTTTTATAGAAATAAAAATAGATAAAGTAGAGAATTATTCTTAAAAAATAATATGAAATCTGTTATTTCCACCAAATTAGACCTATCTCTATAGCTACAAACTTACATAAATCCTGGTGTGGTTTTTTTTTTTTTAAAGAACTCAATCAACCAGAAGAACAGAAGGTGAGGTTTTTGTGCCCAAAGCATAGGGTTAATTTTTCCCTTATTCCCATCCACCCCCGTTTATCAACCAGCAATCAGGTGCTAACAAATTGTTTGGGTAACAGTCCCTGTCTTCTGTAGGCTGGATGGTTCTGCATTGCTTCATGTGACCTTGGAACAGCTGGAGGCTCTCATGGGATGTTTCATTTCCTCATGCTGACCCTCTCCTTATCCCACCCTGCCTTTCGCCACCCCCTCCCCATGGTATAGCAAGATGGCAGTCCTGACAGATTTTACTGATAAGCCCAGAGTAGTTTGCCAAGATGGGAAGCTATAGAAATTGAATAAATAGTAAACCAACCATAACTCTGCACTTCCATGCTTTCTGGCTAAGATGTCACTGTCATCCCAAACCAGGGACAAAATGAAAAGAGACAAGACTTTCCCAAGAATTCTGCCAAAATGGAATAATTTTTAGATGAAATACATCCATAGGTGTCACTGCATCATGAGAAGGTGTGACTGAGGTCATCTTGGAGGCTTCAGTGATGATGAGGGATAAGGAGGGGGGAACAGAGATAGTTGGGGTTTTGTAGCAGTTTCCCCCTGAGAACAAAGGACATTCCCACAGGTGGCTAATGAGAGGAGGAGTGTGTCAGGGCTCCAGCGGATGCCCCAATTAATTCATGAGCCTCAAGTCAAAAGAAATTCAATTATTTATAAGGAGCAACATGTCGGCACTTTTCCCAAATGCAGTTGGCTCTGCCCTACGTAATTTACTGCCCACCTATGGCCCTGTTTCCCCCCCTCCTCCCAGTGTGTGTCATAAAACAAATTCTCCAACTAAGCACTTTACCGGGCTGTAGAAAATATGCCTCTCCAGAGGGCTCTGGTAAACTGAGACACAATCTGGAGAAAGGTATCTGTGGAATGTGCTTCTGGTCATAGCAACCAAACTGCTCCATCAGATCTCCCCCCATTCCCTCCTTCTTATGGCAACTCAAGAGCAAGCCAGGAATGCTTTACAAGTTGACAGAGTGAAGTTTCCAAGCAACTGGACAGCACCTCGAATGGACAATTCTTTGGGGAAGGGGAGAGAAACTTACTTTTAGTTAGGTGAAAACCACGGGAACCTTTAGGGTCAGTTTTCACCAGTCTGTGTCAATATGATACGTCCAATAAACCTGTTCTTTGAGGAACCTACTTGCCTTGGAGTTCTGTTTGCACTGGGTATATTACTTGGAATCCTGACAATTTATTTACTAAATAAATGAAAGGTTCTATTTTGGGATTTAAAAATACCAGGAGAAATTCCTTCAAGTTATTTTCTCTGGATGAGGACATCACAACTGGCCGGGGCTTCCCATGCTTACCAATGGATTCTTCGAAGGCGAAAAGGACTTCTTTGCCACTGTCCACGAGATCCTTCACCCTGCTGCCGATCCATTTGAAGCCAGGGAGGGTCTCCTGAAATGAGACAGGGAGATGCTTCTTTCAGAAGGACTGCACTGATGGCTCACACTCAGCTGTGAGCCGATTTCACTGAGGGATTCGGTCCATCAGACCTTGCCCAAAACATCTGATGCTAAGCAAGACGCTTGTTAAGTAAACTGTGCCCCATTTTGTGACTTTTTTTTGCTCTCATTGTTAAATGAATCACTGCAGTTGTTGGTAAGATGGTTGTTAAGTGAATCTGGCTCCCCTGTGGTCTTCGTTTCTCAAAAGGTTGCAAAAGGGGATCCCGTAACCCTGGGACACTGCAACCTTTGTAAATAAATAAGACGGTTGGCAAGTGTCTGAATTTTGATCATGTGACCATAGGGATTCTGCAACATTCGCAATTGTGAAACACAGTCATTAGTCACTTTTTTTTGGTGTCATAACTTTGAACGGTCACCGTTATAAGTCCAGGACCATTATAAGTCCAGGACTTATACCGTTATAAACCGTTATAAGTCCAGGACTACCTGTATTCATCAAATGCAGTTATAAGTCCAGGACTTATGAACCGTTATAAGTCCAGGACTACCTGTATTCATCAAATGTATATGCAACCTTAAACCTCTGGATATGTATATTTACTTGAGAGTTCAGCCAGGCCTCCTCCCTCCAAACAGAGGTAGTCTTCGACTAATGGCCACAATTGAGCCCAAAATTTCCATTGCTAAGCAAGACAGCTGTTAAGTGAGTTTTGTCCCATTTTACGACATTTTAAGACCTTTTTTAACAGTTGTTAAGTGAATCAGTGCAGTTAGTAACACAGTTAAGTGAATCTGGATTCCCCATTGACTTTGCTGGTCAGGAAGTTGCAAAAGGGGATCGGATCACTTGAACCCAGAAAGCAGCATGGGTAATTAAGCTAGGGTGGGGATTGGGGGGTGGAGCTGCCCTACTACTTACCTTTGGATAGTTGTAGCCAGGCCTCGCACACCCTGTGCTGTCCAGACAGTATATAGTTGATTGGGAATTGGGAGCTGTCCCCTTAAGGGAATGCCTTATGGGAAATGTAGTTCATGTCATGTGATCACATCTATAATCCTGATTGGTCACTGAATTGACCCTTGGTTGAGTTGGGGGAATTTCCTTTATTCTTGCTTGGACCCCAGCACCCCAGTGCTTGTGTCTTTCCCTTTGCTCCATTGTTATGGGATGAAGATAATTATATTTTCACACTATGAAGTCAGCTATGCAAATTTGGACATTAGATGAATCTCGACACAACTGTGAGTTATACCTTGTGATCCAATAAAGAAACTTTGTATGGAAGCCTTTGTAGAGTTTTAACTGCTTATTTTAGGCATCCTTTGGAAGATAAATATTGCCTAAGACAAGACACCCCGACACCTGCCTTGTCAGCCCATTTCTTCTACTGGCAAAGATTTCCTGAAGGCCTCTATAGCTAATAACAAATCTCTGCATTGATCCACAGCTTTTTTCTTATAGCCCTTCATGAAAGTCTTGCCAGCTGCAGAAGAAGAAGTTCCAGAAGGCCTCTGAGAGCGAAAAGGAGGCTGGGGGCAATGCACACAAGTGAGGTTAGTCAGTGGAGGATATCTCCTGAAAATAAGACGCGGTGCTTTTTTTTGGTGGCAAAAATATATATGTAAGACTGGGCCTTATTTTGGAGGGAACACAGTAGATAGATGCTGACCACTTTGGTGGGCATCTTAATGGGGACATGAAAGGAACCCCCAGCTAGGCATTCCCGGGCCATGGTGATGTCACTGTTCAATCCTGTCAACCCAGAAGAGTTACAGTGTTCCCAACAATGTACTAGTAATAAGGATGATCAACGATCAGGATTGAGGGACCCTCCTCAAAACATCTGAAGACTTCCTCTTGGAAGCCTGAGACCACTTGGAACATGGCACCAAAGAGGAGGCCCCGGACAACACTCACTTCAAAATTAAATCCTTCCTTGAGAGCGATGGCCCGCAGAATTTTGGAGGAGACAGTGGTGGCCAGCATGTAAACGTTCTTCACGTCGGCTTCCTTGGGACAATTTTCCTTCCAACAAGTAAACATCCACCAGCCAAACAAGGCGGCCAGCTCATTGCCGGTGAAGACTTTCCAGCGACCACTGGGGGGGGGGACAAGATTAAAGGTTTAACCAGGTTACAGATTGTCCCCAATTTAAGACCAGAATTGGGAGCTGAATTTCCATTGCTAAGCAAAGTGGTTAAGTGAACTGCGCTGGATTTTACGGCTTTTTCTGCCACAATTGTTAAGGCAATAACTGCAGGTATTAAATGAATCACATGGTCATGAAGCGAATTCAGTTTTCATTGAGTTTGCATATTGCAAATGGCAAGCATGTGACTGAGTGCTGGATTTTGATCACATGACCTTGGGTGACAGTTGTAAGTACAAGGATGGGTTGTAACTCTTTTTTTTTTTTTCAGGGCCACTGTAATTTTGAAAAGATGGTCATATGTTGAGAGCCACCTCTTCTAAATTAAGCCATTTTCGGGAGCCGCAGATGACAATTTCTCAATTGAGCTCTGCACAACATATTACAAAACAACAAACAGGGTTCAAATTGATCTGAATATTTATAATCAAATAATCAGATTATGAAATAATTATTAAAGTTTTAGTTTCTATTCTCCAAAACACCTGAAGGCAGGACAAGAGGTAGCAGATGGAAACTAATCAAGGAGAGAAGCAACCTAGAATTAAGGAGGAATTTCCCTGACAGTGAGAACAATTAACCAGTGGAACAACTTGCCTCCAGAAATTGTGGTTGCTCCAACACTAGAAGCTTTCTAGAAAAGACAGGACAGCCATTTGACTGAAATGGTATTGGGCTGTGGTGGCAGGCAGAGCCCTCTCTGTGCCCCAGCTCAGCTCCACCATGCAAGAACACGTGCCAGCTGGACTTCAGGCCTCTGCTGTGCACGTGCACATGTGTGTGTTTGTTACATTTGGGGTATGTGCGCGCGTTGTAAACACGAGCCAGTTTTAAGTGGGAAAATGACCATAAGTCATTTTTCATTGATGCTGTAACTTCAAACAATCATTAAATGAATGGTTGAAGTTAAAGACTAGCTATATTTGATTGAATGAGTATGACATTTATTTGCCACTATAAGCTGCCCAGAGTCACTCTAGATAGTGAGATAGGCAGCATATAAATTACATAAATAAATGGTTCTTTCCCACAGACTCGCGGAGAGCAGCCCAACCAGCTTCTCCGGGGGAGTTGTGATGCTCTTGGCTCAGAAGAGGGAGTTATGGCAAGGCCAAGCCACAGGAACCTCCAGCCACTCACATTTCCTGTAGTTCAGCCACTGCTAGCCTGTCCGCATCAGGATCTGTAGCCACGACCACTCGCGCTCCCTCTTTCTCCGCCAGCCGCAAAGACAGTTCCTGGAAAAACATTCGTGATCATCATTCCAAGGAGCTGATCAGAGTGTTGATCCCAGCTGATCTACTTGGAGAAGACAATTCCACCAACCCCCATTCCTGGGGCCTGCAGAAGCACCACGGGGGCAAAAACCTACCAACACCGATTCTCCTTCTTCAGGATTGGGACATTTGACGGTGGAAAAATCTGGATCCGGATCCTTTTGTTCAGGGACTGGAATGGGGGGCTGGAAGCCAAAGGCTTGGAAAGCCAGCTGCACGTAGTCGTGTCCCACCCCATGGAAAGACGTGTGCACAAATTTCAAGGGGGTCTTTGCGTTCAGTTCTCTGTGGTGGAAAACAGTTGGAAAAAAGTGTTAAAGGCAGGAGTGGGATTCAAATTTCTTAACCAGTTCTGTGGGCATGGCCTAATTTGTGGGTGTGGCTTGGGGGTCATGTGACTGGGTGGGCACAGTTTGCTGACTGGGCATGGCTTTGTGGTCATGTGACTGGCTGGGCGTGGCTTGTATGTAAATATTATAAATATTTGGGTAAATATTGAGTTTTTCATTAAAAAAAATAGCAACTTTCACCCAAAATCAGGCAAAGCAGGCAGGCAGATTGAGTTGCTTGCAGAATCACAGATTCACTCAGAGATCTACCTTTCTGCAATCTGCTACCTGAGTCTGCATTGAAAAATAGAAACTTCGGTCCTAAGGAAGGTTCAGTTCTGCTCTTAGATTAACTAGAAAGCAAGAAATCCAAAGATTTCCTGCTTTCTAGCTAAATTAGTGTTATCTGTCCAGAGGGGAGAATTCACGTGAAACAGGGCCAATGACAGGCTGAGAAACAGATTTCCTTCTGTCTTGGCTGCAGAATTGTAGACTGCAATTTGAAGCCAATCATGCTCTTCTTCTTTTACCACCTGTAGGTTCATTTAATGATCATTCAAAGTTAAAACAGCACTGAAAAAAACTGACTTATGGCCATTTTTCACGGTTACGACTATTGCAGAATGCCCGTGATCCCTTGACAAAAATTCAGATTTTTTGGTAACTGCTTCATATTTATGACAGTTGAAGCATCATGATTGAATCAGATAGCTTTCTAATTGGGAATGCATAACCCTGGTGAGTAAGGACCAATCTATCATTTATAACATGATAACAAGAAGAAAAGGGGCCTAGTTTGGTGTAGTGATGAAGGCACCAGACTAGAAAACAGGAGACCATGAGTTCTAGTCCCACCTTAGGCAAGATATAGCCCAATGTAGGAGAGTAGAGGTATTGACTTCTCATCCTACATTTGGCATAGAAGTGGGAGACATTAGGCCAATCACCAGTAAATAGTGATTGACCCAAAGATGGGCCAATGATGAGAAGATAGTGAGTTCTAGTTCCTCCTTAGGCAACAAGTGGGACAATCTCACAGAGGCACAGAAGTGCTCTCTCTCTCTCTCTCTCTCTCATAGCACAACACCTCACAGGGTTGATGTTGTGAGAAAAATAGAAGGAGGAAGGAGTATTGGGTATATTCGACACTTAAGTTAAAGATGCAATTAATAAAAAAGAGGAAGGCAGATGATGGGAAGTGTCATCAAACCATACAGAGAGGGTGTTAGAAATGCAAAACCAGGCAGTTTCTGTTACTCAATTGACAGTTTTATTCTTTACTTAAAATATTATCTAATCTTGGTGTCCACAACTGCAGATAAATGCACCTTTCTTCTTACAGTTCTCCTTTTCAAAAATGTGGGAATTGTGCCTACAGGAGCAGCCACGGATAGGGTGGGGTATCTTACCGGTGGTAGCAGATCTTTTTCAGGTCCTCCATGTAGCTTGCACAGATTTTTTGCAGAGGGTCTCGAGTGAGAGGGCTGCAGTCCACCAGATTTTCGTTCCAGGAGTCATTCCACGGCTCCACACATTCTTCGATGCATTTCAGGATCTCTTTATCATGTGGGGATGTGATCTGAGCGCCGTTTTCCCAGTAGACCTGCAGTGAGAGTTCACCAAAGTGAGGAATCTGCTTAACAGTCAAGCTGTGGGAAGAGATATGCAGCCCTCAACTTACAATTTACAACAACTAACAACAACTATTCTTGAAAGCAGACCCTGTTCATGTGGTAATTTTTGAAGGCTGTGGAAGCTGTGCTACAATGGGGTGTGCTCTCATACAATCTCCAGATACTCCGGAGGTCACATGAGAGGGTTATGCGCTTGCCGAAAGCACCAAGGACACCTCATTTTCCAAACTTTTGACACAATGAACCCAAAAGGTTCACCATCACTGACCTAGAGAGGGAAAATGTTGCAAACCAATTAATCAAATCTGGCATCTACAAAGTTTGCTGACCTACCTTGTAGCCATTGTCTTCTTTACGGTTGTGGGAAGCTGTAATCATCACACCTGCAACAGCTCTGAGCTGCTGGACAGCATATGGCTGCAAAACAAAATGTATTTATTTATACTTAATATTTCTAAGCCCCCATCTCCTTCAGAGAGCCTGGATTATACCTGTGCTGGTTAGACAGTATATAGTTGGAAATGGGAGCTGTCCTCTTAAGGGAATGCCTCATGGGAAATGTAGTTAATGCCTCATGGGAAATATAGTTCAGGTCATGTGGTCAACATTTGTACTCCTGATTGGTCACTGAATCGACTACTGGTTGGGTTGGGGGGAGTTTCTCTTCATTTTTACTTGGACCCAGCAATGTGCTGGAGTCTCCCCTACCTGTATCATTACAGGATGAAGATAACTATCTTTTCACACTATGAAGAAGATGATGCAAAGATTGGACATTAGATGAATCTCAGCAAAAGTGTGAGTTATATCTTGAGGATGCCTGATATAATCCAATAAGAGAAATTTTGTATGGAAGCCTTTGTAGTGTTTAACTCCTTATCTCAAGTTTTTTGAGAAGATAAATATTGCCTGAGACAAGAACAATACCTACAAGCTGTCTAAAATCACGTGCGGTTGACCAAAATCACCCAGGCTGAGCCCCTAGAAGGAACATCAAGTACTCCAAGCATCTGTATAGCTGCTACAAGAAAAAACATTTGGAGCCTTGGAGTCAAGCCACTTTTTGAAAAAAAAAAAAAAGATCATTTTACTTAAAATAAGGAAAATAAAATAAATCTTTTTAAATGGCAGGTGCATAAAGAGATAACTTGGCATTGCTGTTATGTTAAAACAGCATACCAGATGTACAAAAGTGTTCTTTGCCCACACAAAAGTGATAAAAATGTTTCACAGATGCCTAACTGCTGTTCAGTTTTAGAAAAGTCTCCAAATTCTTTCACTCTGAGGAAGGCAAGGCTTAAACTGTGCAGGCTTGTCAACATGCAGCACTGGATCTGAAAAGGGCAGCTCACAGATATAACCCAGGAGAAATAAGTTGCCAGTACAGGTGGTCCTTGACTTACGACCCACAAATTAACCCAACATTTCTGCTACGAAGCAAAACAGTTGTGAAGTGAGTTTCGCCCCATTTTACAACAGCTGCTAAGTGAATCACTGCAGTTGTTAAGTTAGCAACTTGGTTGTTAAGCGAATCTGGCTTCCCCTATTGGCTTGTCAACCCCAGGACACTGGAACGGTCATAAATATGAACCATTTGCCAAGTGACTGAAGTTACGGCCGTTAACTGAGAAACGGCCATAAGTCACTTTCTTTCAGTGCAGCCGTAACTTCAAGTAGTCACTAAACAAACTGTTGTAAGACAAGGACAACCTTTCAAATTGTCTCTGACTTTGTCTACAGGTTGCAGCCAAGACAGGCAATAGAAACTGCACGTTGAGCTAGTAGTATAAAATTCTTGGAATTACAGTTTAGCAGTTGAATTTTCACATTTTGGGAAATCACTTGATTCAAAAAGTAGTAATTAATTGTGAAACACAGAGTGGAGAAGAAAGTGGAAAAGGCCAGACATATCCATTTTTCCCCACCAAGCAATTGGTCAAGGCAGTCCTTGCCTTATGACTGGTTGCTTAGCAACTGTTTCAAGTTATGACTGACCTCTCATGAGCTTTTTACAACCCGGTTTCAAAATTCTAACAGCTACCACTCTCCATGCAATTGCATTTCAGGCGCTTGGCAACCAGCCAACATTTATACAGCTGTGTGCAACACCCCACGGTCACGCAATTGTGATTTACAATGTCTTTTGCAGGAAACAGCCAAGTTCGCTTAACGACCATGGCATTCATCTTAACAATCTGTAGTGTTCATTTAGTGACAGTTAATGGCTGCTGCAAAAAATGTTGTAAAATCGGGTGCTTAACAACTGGCATGACATACAGCCAGGATTCTGGGCTCAGTTATGTCTGTAAGTTGAGGACTATCACTGTGATTTTCAGGAGGGATGAAGAGATGTTATTGCCGTCAGCTTTGGAAGCCATATTCTACGCTGCCCCATAGCCTAAGAAAGTGGGAGGGGAGTGATTTCAATTGAGTCGTTCTAAGTAGACAAAATAAGGTTCTTTTCTTAGTTCAAGGTTATTAAGTGTGGCGCAGCATGGAAAAAGGATCTTACACTGAGACAGATCGTGATTGGTCCATGTGATGTGATGATGGGAGAAAAGGGGATGGGTTGTAGTTTGGGACATTGTGCGAAGTCTGGGAAACATTTAGTTTCGAGATTCCATAGATGTGCTAGGTGCTATTCTAATAAAGGTACCTTTGAGATTATGCTTGCCTTGGAGTTACTGAAGGGAATGGAAGTTTGCTGGAACGTTGACAATTGCCTGCAGATCAGGAATGTCAAACTCGTGTCATCGCGGTGTCGTCAGGTGACGTATTGGGACTTTTTTCCCCTTCACTAAACAGGGCGGGGGCGTGGCCGGCGCATGATGCATCCAGCCTCCAGGCCAGGAGTTTGACAGCTCTGCCGTAGATTAAGGGAAATCTTCCATCACCATAGGGAGCTGGTTGGGGTTTGCCAGCAGCCTGTGCAGATGGCAGCAGAATCAGATAGTGAGGAAGAACAGGAACCAGTCTGGGAGTCTGGGGAGGGCTTGGATGAGGGTCCTGCATCCGATACAGAGATGGGGCCAGGGCCATCTGGGAGTTATGTGCTGACTCTGGAGCCTCCAGAAACAGAGGAACAAGGGGAGCCTGTTCCCAGTGCACATGTGCGCAGAGCTGCCAGAAGGCAGGAGCAGCTAAGACAAAAGGGGCAACTTGGGAATAAGGCGTGGAGGTGATTGCCCCTCCCCGTAAGGGATAAAGGACAGGTAAAGGTAGGAAAACCTATTCAGGAAGCAATGTCATTCACTCTGGACTCTGAAAGCTCTGTGGTGCATTTGTTCTATTTGGTTTTGGAAAGACTAATCGGGACTTAAGTCGTTGGCAGCACTTCAAGTCAGATAAGGTGTGTTCTTATCAGACGTCTTTCGAAGAACTTTGGCAGACGTCCCTGGGACTAATTATAACCGGTTTAAAACTCATTCCAGTCTGTGAATGATGATAATTCACAGTCACTGAACTAAAGTGAAAGAGTTTTGGATTTTATATGTGTTTGTTGGTGTTTCAGGAAGCCTTGGACAGAATAGAGGGTGCCCAGCACTAACCTTACTTCATATCTAGCTACGGCGATTGAGATGACCAGCTTGATTCAAACCACCGTGCCACCAAATTCCACCAAAGTACAAAACTATAACATGAACCTCAGACAGAATTTTTTAAAAAATAGCCACTTACCACAAAAGGCGTGGGGACGTATCTTGAGAACAAGTAAACGGGAACTCCCTTTGCAAGCAGGACGGCCGCTGTGAGCCTGGCAAGTCTGTGGAAAACAAGAAATTAAAATGCAGGAAGCAAAAACATTCAGCCATGAGCAAGACTGGCAACATGCTACTATGGGAGCTGCAAAAACATCTCAGCAATTTCTTTCATACTGCATTATGCTTTCCTAACTTTTGCCATGAGAAATAATTTGGTGTTGCAGTTAAGACATCAGACTAGATACTGAGAGATTGCGAGTTCTAATCCTGCCTTAGGCATGAAAACCGGCTTGGTCAAATTACCAGGAGAATGTGAGTTCTAATCCCATTTTATGCATGAAAACAGCTGGGTAACTAAGATGGAATTCTAGTTCCATCTTAGGCACAAAAGCCAGCTGGGTGACTTCAGTTATCAGAAGACTGGGAGTTCTAGTCCCACTTTAGGCATGAAGCCACCTACCCTGGCCAGTCCCCTCTTTCTCAGCTGTAGAAAGAAGGCAATGGCAATGGCAAACCAACCCTGAATCTTGCCTAGAATACAGCAGGGGCTAATCCAGGCACTCCCTAGGAGTTTTTAAAAACACCAAGTCACAGGCATAAAAAAAGTGCCATCTTTCTCAACAGCACAAATTACTACACAGTGCTGACTAAGGTGCATGTCTGTTCTAGAGCCCTAAAGTGCTGAGGGATAGAGCAAGCACAGAAACACAGGCCCGTGGTCCAAATTTCTCTTCTGAATCAGCTTCATGCCCGAATCAAAATGCTTTCCATATATTACAAAATGATTTAAAAGGTATTTTTAGGTCCTATACATTTCTTGGATTCCAGATTTATTCAATAGGATCAACAGCAAATTCTACAGGAGAATGTATAATAATTGTACCCAAGATGAAAGGCTAATTCAATTCTGCTTAAATATTTTGTCTGCAAAAAAGGATTTAGATCTAGATCTCCAGCTTCTATTTCATTGTACCCAAAACTATCCACATTTCTCAGACCCCTTGAGAGAGAATGAAGATCTGAATACAGTCAGGTCTAAGTAAAGCATTAATTAACAGTTATTGCTGCTGCTTATTTGCAGAAAAAAATTGTTTATTTCCAGATTTGCTTTCC
The DNA here is from genome assembly GCA_015471245.1 of Laticauda colubrina. Taxonomy (NCBI): domain Eukaryota; kingdom Metazoa; phylum Chordata; class Lepidosauria; order Squamata; family Elapidae; genus Laticauda; species Laticauda colubrina. Next base: position 1,740,205 of record BLBF01000006.1, on the reverse strand, counting down.
CCTTCAAACTATTTTTAGTGGCCTCTGGGAGAGAAATGGACGCATTCTTTACTTCTACATTTTTAAACCTGGATCAAGTCCATACCTGAAGCTGCTGCACATGCTGGTCACCTGGCCTCTTGTGTCATACCCTACCACAAAACCACGTTGCTTGAAGTCAGAAAAACATTGGCCAAGGTATTTGTACATCCCCTGCAGGAAAGTAAGAAGAGAGGGAGAATACAGCATTGTTTGCCTTGGCAGGAAACTTAATGGAAGGTTAAGTTTATTAAGATGATTTTCTATTGCTTAGACCAGAAGGCATCACTCTCAGATTCAGTCCAAGGAAGTGGTGGTTCTATTTGGCAATATGTATAAATTATAGATATTACACGTTTACCAGCCTAATGCTTGAACAAGTTATTTTAGAATTCAATTTTTTCTTTAAAAAAAAAAAAGGAAATTCAGTGCAATTCATTTTTGTAATATTTATTTTTATACCCTTCTCTGTAGATCAGTGTTTCTCAGCTTTGTCAACTTTAAGACCTGTGGACTTCAACTCTCAGAATTTCTGGCTGGTTGGAAAATTCTGGGAGTTGAAGTCCACACATCTTAAAACCAACAAAGTTGAGAAATATTGCTACAGATGAATCAATAGGTTAATAAAAAGAGGTATTTAATTCCTCCACGCCAAGCTTCCTCAGCCGGAATGATGGAAGAATCTGCCTTTGCTCCATTGTGTTGTTTTGTTCATCAGCCTGAGTAAAAAATTTGCCATCTTTCTATGCCAGTGTATCAAGAAGGGAAATAATGTCTGTTGATGTGAGTGTGGTTTTTATTGTTATTTACTTCTCAAAACTATATAGCCACCTTTCTCACACAAGTGATTCTGAGCAGTGAGTGTACACAATGAAAACATAAAATGTTTTTCTTTTGAACAATAAGGAGTAATTTATATTTACATGATGTCTGGCATGGCCCAAGGTCTCTTACAATTAGGCCCCTGGATCAGCTACTATCTGAAGCTACTGATCCCTGGATCACTAAGAAAAACAAAAAGAACTACTCTCAGTCGGTCGCTTTCGCCAAGTGCCAATAAGGTGGAGATAACTGCTAAAGTAAACTTCACAATGAACAATATTTGCTGAACAGTAAATAATTTATCCTATGTATAACAGTTCATTATATTCCCACACAATAAAGATTTCCAAAACAAACATGCCATTCCAGGCTAAAGACAGTGTACTAATTCAGATAATTCTGTTTAAGTTAAGTAGATCAATATACCAGCGGCCTCTTTCTCCACACAACAGCTAACTACAACAATGCCAAAAAGTTTTCCATTTGTTACCTGGGCCACTGTCAGGTTCAAAACTAGTCGGTTAAAATCGTAACTTGTTTTCGGCTTGTTTTCTGGATAAGCAGAGCTTTAGGGAGGGAGAATGGTAGGAAAGGGAGAGGGAGATAGGGAGGGAGGGATATGAAGAAAGGAAGTGAGATGAAGATCCATCACATGGGCCAAATACTCTAACCTCCTATAATTTATCAAACTGAGATATGACTGCATAACAGCATAATCTTAAAATGCCCTGCATGACAAACAGAAGAAATTGGACTACTCCAGATTAAAAGATTGAAGCACTCAGATGTGCATATTTCTCTATGTTGGGACTCTAAAGTGAGGCAACTAAAGTCTTCACATTCTAACTTGTAATTTTCCGAGGGAGAAATTTTTATCTATCTTCCTTCCACATACCTGACACCCTGATATTGTTCTTGGTTCACTTTTTTGTGTTCTGCATAGATGCAGCTCTATTAAATACACTGATGCTTTTTTTCTTTAATTTCTCCCAAATTAATCCTGCTGTGGGGGTTCAAATTACGCACCCCAGATGGGTTCTCTGAATCAGCACAAATCCAACAGAGGCTCAGAATGGCTATTTGGGGGAATGCTGATTTAGTACCTGGAACTTCGATCAGCACAAATCCCACTCAGGAGACCTAGTGCCTGGATCTTTACCACATTTAGCTGATTGCTCAATAAGTCTGCATTGCATAGTCCTTTTCTTAGGGCAAGCTACAACATGGATTAAACACACACAAAAAAAAAACTTAGTAAAATGTACAAGTAAAATATATAGGTAGGGACCAATTCTGGACATTGGCTCATTTCAAAAACTGGATTCCATTCACTTATTAGAACAGTGTTTCTCCACACCTTGCCCAATTTAAGGTGTGTGCACTTCAACTCCCAGAACTCCTCAGCCAGCATGGTTGTTGCTAAGGCTTCTGGGAATTGAGGTCCACACATCTTGAAGATGCCAAGATTGAGAAATGCTACCCTAAAGAAATAAACAAGAGACTTCAAAATGAGCTGTGAAAGGCAACGTTGAACAAAATATGGGTCCCCCAAGAAATTCCACAGCCCTGGCTGCCTGGCTAGCTGAGGAATTCTGGGAGTTGAAGTACACACATTGTAAAGGCAGCAAGGCTGAGAAACACTGTATTAGAAGGATCTGGGATGTGGAAGACAGAGATTAATCCAAGTTTCTACAGCTTTGCTTGGACTGACTTGGACATAAACCACACTGCTCTATCTCTATCCCCTATGTAGAATCAATGGGGCAATACAAGGTTGACATAGGGAATATGGGGTGGGAAGGCGGGGCAAGGACCCAAAGCAACCCCTTCCCTATCTACAAGCCAGTGCCAGCCTACAGATGCAAATGCAGTTAGCACATTAAGAGCAACTTCTGCTATGTGCAATCCGCAACTTATCCAAGATATATCACTGGATGGATAAGGCAGCTGACTGATCTACCTCAATTAAATATGCATACTTGGGTGGCAGTTAGGATAAGATCAAGAAAAAACACCTTCTTAACCACCACCGCCCCAAAAAAATGCTCACTAAAATATCCTGGGGTGACTACTGAAAATTTACGGAGACATCAGCATTATTCTAAATCTAAATTGAACTTTTTCCCTTCAATCAAAACGAATGAACTTCTGAAGATCAGGTGTTTCTAATGGATCCTTTATTGAAAGGGATTTTATCTCAACACTAGGCAAAGCAGAGCCCAGGCGTACAATCATAGCTAAAGGAAGTTAAAATCCCTCCCCTTATCCAGATGTGGATTTAGTCAAACAAAGAACCAACATGTTAATTTCCCCCTCCCCTTCTCTGTCTTAGAAGAGTTCCCAGGAGTGTCTTCCAGAGCTGGAATTTTTATGGTTCCTTCTCATCTTGTTAGCTCTTCAAGAGGTGACAAGTTTCTAGACATCTAGCTCCATTCCTCCAGTTGCATATCATATGCAAGTTCGATATAGATTTTAATATATTCAGAATCAATATAGGGTTTAATATATTCAGGTTACATCAAAAAGGATTACTTGTACCAACTCCCCCCCCCTTCTTCCATTGAAGAATGGCAGATACACAGATCTGACACTAAGTCCTTCCTCTCCCTCCCTCCCTGTATAAACAAATTGTGTTTGTGTGTGTGTGTCTACACACACACACATATATAACAAAATGTTAAAAAGTTAAAAAGTTAGGAAGTCACTTATCAACCACATCTAAATAATATTAAAGTAACCAAAACATCTTTATGACCCCCAAGGCATGTCACAACTTTTGAGCACTCCTAATGTTTGGAAATTGAAAGCTGAAAAATTTGGCATGCCCCAAATGTATGAATATATAGAGGATTTGTTCACAACCAAATAACTGCAACAATTCCGCTAGATAAAAAGAATAGCAATTGCAGAGAAGGGCTACCCACAAGAACTAGGGAAGCAAACATCCAGCAGCCCAGAATGCAATCAACAAAACAGAAAGCAGCCCAGAGACTCCCTGGTGTCTGAACATGAACTTCTTCCCAGAAATGCCTATTATGATTTTATCAGCAAATCTTCCCACTGCACATTCTTCCCAGCAAACCAAAACACAAAGGCAGCCCGGGCTGGGCAGGCTCTCGGAGCATGACCAATTCAGAGTCAAGAAGAAGGAAGTACAGAGCTTGGCATGCTTCCATAGTGATCCAAGCTCTTTTGACCTGTATTCTTGCTTCTATTAATTCATGTTTACATTATTGTACAGCAAGTCTTGCTCCAGGCATCCTCCCCCCCCAGTTTTTCAATCCTGCGCACACAAGCACCACCTCTTCGTATTTCGAATACTCCTAACCAAGATGGTTAATAAGTCCACCCCTCACACATGGGCAATTCAGAGAAGGGAGAAGAATGAAGGTCTCCATTTGTACAGGTAGTCCTCGACTTACAACCACAATTGAGCCCAAAATTTCTGTTCCCGAGTGAGATATTTGTTAAGTGAGTTTTGCCCCACTTTACGACTTTTCTTGCCAGTTGTTAAGCGAATCACCGCAGTTTTTAAGTTAGTAAGAAGATTGTTGAGTGAATCTGGCTTCCCCATTGACTTTGTCAGAAAGTCACAAAAGGGAATCACGTGACCTGAGAACACTGCAACCGTTATAAGTATGAACCAGTTGCCAAGTATCTGAATTTTGATCACGTGACCATGAGGATATTGCGACAGTCGTAAGTATGAAAAATAGGTCACTTTTTTCCAATGCCACTGTAACTTTGAATGGTCATTAAATGAACTGCTATAAGCCAAAGACTACCTATACACACATACCACACTACATCACTGCCACAGCCTCCCTTGGAATGAAAAAAAAAAAATCAAATAAAAAAGCAATGTTCCCTTCATTGGAAATGACAGCGCTTCAAGCAATGAGCATTTTGTTTCTTAATAGAGCCGCACGAAAAATCATTTGAGTTCATTTCTATAAATGCATTTCCTCAGGGTTTATTCCACCTAAATCTTTTTTTAAAAAGCACCACGTAATATTCTGGCAAGCGCAGGAAAAACAAATCCTCTGTTTTAATATTCCTCCAGGTAGCTCAGAGGAGCAAGCCCTGTGCCACTTTATTGTTTTATCTTGTAAGGGAGGTAAAGCCAAGTTCACCAGTAACCCCAAGCATTTTTGGATTTTGGGGTTGGTTTTTTTTTTTTGAGAATAACTTAACAAGCCCGGGCAAATCTGTTTCTCTGAACACTTGGTGCCTAGTCAACAGGAAGAAGGGTTGTCGACAGTCTTCACAATGTCAAAATCTCCAAAGCAATGCCAGTTCTTGCTTCCTCCAAATCCTGCCTCAGATAACCTCCTCTTAGGGTAAATCCTCGGTTCTTCTACGCTACTGAAAATCGGCCCGCAACCACAATGTTAAGCGGACAGCAACAGCAGAAATTCAGAAATGGCAGAAAACCAGCAGAATGCTGCTTCTCCATTTCTCTCTCCCTTTTCCATTTCGCCCTTTTCTGCGGCATTTTTTCAAATGGAAATTTGGCAACGAGACGAGAAAACACAAACTTGCTTTGCTTTATTCTCTGTTTTTGAGCCTTTTTAGTTGAAGAGTATGGCAGAAACGTTTTAGATCAATGTTTCTCGATCTTGGCAACTTGAAAATGTGTGGACTTCGACTTAAAATAGTTGAAGTCCCTACATCTTCAATACATCTTCAATACATCTTAAAACTGAATTCTGGGACTTGAAGTACACAATTCTTGAAGCTGTATTCTGGGAGTTAAAGTCCAAACATCTTACAAATTGAATTCTGGGATCTGAAGTACACAGATCTTAAAATTGAATTCTGGGATTGGAAATCCACACAAAATCCAAGCTCAATTCTGAGAGTTGAAGTCTACACATTTTAAAGTTGCTAAAGCTGAGAAACATTGCTTTAGATCAGTGGTCTCACAACTTTTAAAACTTGTGAATTCAACTTCCAGAATTTGCAATCCATTCTGACTGCTTGACGAATTCTGAAAATCCACAAATTTTCAAAGTTGCCACATTTGGAGACATCCGCTTTACATGTACCAAGGATGTATCAGAGGCACGTGGAATATTAAACAATGATTATTATTTTTTTGCTTTCCCAATTCAGGTTACGTCTTTCATGCATTATGGGGCACCAACAATGCATCTGATGTCGTATGAGGGGCAGAGGAGAGGGGGCAGAGCTTTTAGCCTTCCCAATGGCTCTGGAACTCACCTGGGTTGATTGGATCACAGTAAGGTCGTTGATGTAGCAGAAGCCAGCCCCCATGGCGGAACGGAGACCGGCGGTCCCAAAGGTCAGCCTGCGGCACAGACGGTCGCGTAGCTCCTTATTCTTCCCATTTCTTAACAGAATTTCAATCTGCTCTTTAGTTTTAGGATTCTGTGAAGAAAACAATTAGCAGGATCAGACTTCACATGTTAGGAAATTGGGAGTCAAATCACGTGCTCCTAGTGGGCTAATGACTTTGTAAAGAAAGTCATGCCATCGAGTAGAGAAAACCATAGAAAAGAATATTTGAGCTGCGGGGTCCCTGATGCTCTCTGTGGTTGGTGGTTTTCTTGCAGACATTTCATTACCCAACTAGATAACACCATCAGTGCTAGAAGGAGCTTGCAGACAGGAGGCGGAGAAGACGAGGAGGACGACAGTGGAGGAGATGGAGGGGGAAGAAGAGTTCATTTTAATGTTGTAAGCCACTCAAGAGTTGCTTTATGAGATGGGCAGCAAACACCTTTCATAAATAAGATAAACAATTAAATACAAACATTAAACCTAATTCAAATTTCAGAAATCACTTTGTTTAGTCAAAAAAGCTTAGGACAAGCCACAGCCTGCTATAATTGGAGGAAAATTTTGTGGCTGATCTCACAAAGCCTTGTACCTGCTATCATTTGTTTTTGCCAAATTCTTTCTGTGAAAATTCTTTCTGTGAAGGATTTGCAAAGCTCCAAGTTCATGCTTTCATGTTTGTGCCAAACATAAAGATGGCTGGCTGATAGGTAGATAGATCATGGGGAGTGCAATTTGTACCGCATAACAAACCCTGCAGCTTTTGATTTAGGTGCAACTGCTTTAAGCAAACGCATACAAAATAAAATCCCCTATGGATCACAGGCTGCTCTCTGCAGCTCATGGCCTCCGTACAGGCACTTTAAAAAGGCCATGGAATCTAAAGTCCCAGGGGTGAGTGAGAAGCCTGACCTTTACCACAAAGAGGTCAGCCAGCAGTGGGATCCAGGGACTGCCAGCCATTGGTCAGTTGGTGGAAATGGAAAAATACGTATTTCGAAGACAGAATGTTTTTATTTTATTAATTAATTAAATCTATTTGCTGCCCACCTTGTTTCAAAACGGCTTAGGGATCCAGATCTGGTTGACCTTCGAAACAACTCAACTGACATCTTGAATAAAAGAACATCCTCTCCTGTTAAAAATCATGAAATGTGATGGAGCTGAACATGATTTGGAACATCATTTGCACATGAATTAGATGAGGTAAACAGGCTGTGTCTAATTCATGTGCAAATGATGTTCTGAATCACTGTTCAGCTCCATCAAAGTGAAGTAAAAATGAAGCATTTCACAGGACAAGAACTTTACACTGCCTTGAACAGTGAAAGGAGAAAATACATTTTACACTTTAATAGGAAAAGTCTAATTGCGTTAGAGGATATAAATCTGAGGTTTGTTCATGCATGATCAAATCTAAATAACTCAAGATTTATGTGTTTCTGTCCGGGATGGCAGAAGAGGAAAGAGTTCAACTGGATCACAGAGCAATATTTTCCAATACATGGATGGGTGTTTCCAACAGAAAGAAATACTGTTCTATTCTTCAACTTTCTTTAACTTTCCTTGGCAGAAAAAAAAAAACGGTAGAAAATTTAGGATTATGGATCCTTTGCACACAGATCAATATGTGCAAGGATCCATAATCCAACATTTTCTTTTTTTTTTATAACACCAGTCAGCAATTACACAGTTTAAATGTGCAAATCATGGAAAACCCTGGCTATGGAGGCATGACATAACACCTTTCTCTCTTCTCTGAGAATTTAAGAGAAGGTAGACTGCACGTACCAATCTGACAGTGCTTTAAAACAAATCCTCAAATCACTGAAAAAGTAAGAGATGGTCAAAAGAGAAAGAACAGTACAAATAGCCCTTGACTTACAGCCGTTCCTTTAGTGACCATTCAAAGTTACATCATTGAAAAAAGTGACTTATGACCATTTTTCATGCTTACAACCATGGCAGGATCCCCAGGGTCACATGATCAACATTCAAATGCTTGGCAACTAATTGCAGGATCCCCAGGTCAGTGTCCCTTTTGTAACTTTCTGACAAGCGAAGTCAATGGGGAAGCCAAGATTCACTTAACAACGGTGTTACTAAAGGACAACTGAAGTGATATGTAGGTAAAATGAATATACTGAGTATGCTGAAATGGTCTCCTGCTCAAGCAGGGGTTGGACTAGAAGACCTGCAAGATTTTGAATCTTATTCTATGTTTTATGATTCACTTAACAACTATGGCAAAACAGATCATAAAATAGGGCAAAACTCGTTTAACTGTCTCGCTTAGTGTGGAAATTTTGGGTTCAACCTGTAGTTTTCCACCAGCAGGGAAGTTTTCCATACAGGGCACAGAATATAACATTTAACAGCCATTTAAGATTCCGCTAGAAAGAGCAATGGGAGGAGGTCGCCTTTAGACAATCCCGATAAGATTCAGTAGTTCTCAAATCTCTTATCTCTGGTGCAACATAATGATCTGTTTACCCAGCAACAGAAAGTCCAGCTCCTGTGAAAAGAATGCCCCACTGGCATTGATACAGACTTTTCTGCCCAAATATTAACTGCATACTCAAAAAGAATTCAACCTCCTGTTAATAGAGATGGTAACTGAGCTTCCTTAAATGTGACAAAAGAATTAGCCAGCTTGATTTTCCTTACTGGAAGAACATTACAAAACCACTTAGCCTGTGATTTACCTGCAATTAGTGCTTTGTCTTCACTTGCTGTACAGCTTGTTCTCTCTATATATACAAAATGGGCCAAATTGCAAACTTCTCTAATAAATGCAGGTAAGATTGCAACACAGCTAGTCCACAACTTACAACCACAATTGAGACCAGAATTTCCATTTGCTAAGAAAGATGATTGTTCAGTGCATGATTTTACAACCTTTTTGGCCATGGATGTTAAATGAATCACTGCAGTTGTTAAATGAATCATCCACCCATTAAGTAAATCTCCCCCCCCCCCCTTGCTGGAAGCCACCTGAGCATCTTGCTAATGGTGACCACATGACCCTGGGATACTGCAGCCATTATAAATACATACCAGTTACCAAAAGCCTAAATTCTGATCACCTGACTGTGATGCTAAGGTGCTCAGGTGGTTGTGAGTGGAAACCTGCTCAAACAGGAAATGTAATGCTGGACCAAACTGTGCCCGTTGGTATGTTCCAGCCTGGCAATATGCAAAACCTCTTCAAGTCAAGAGGTTTCACATAAAAAATACCCTCTCCGCATCATTTACCCAGAATAACATTAGAAAGGGAGGCGGAAAAAATAACATTTGGAAATCTGACAATGAGCAAAAGACAGCAAAACAAAAATCACTTGCTTAGAACGATGAATGGCCTTTCTCAAAACAAGGTCAAATTCATGGCTGAGAATATCCAAGGTCCAGTAAGAACCAATGTTATTTCTAGGTACATACCACCAATTTCTTGTGCTAGCTAACCCTTTGCTATTGGGAAATAAGGAAAAGGAACTCTCATTTAACCACAAACAACATTAGATTACAATTTTAACCTTCAGATCCCCTACAAGATACAGATTAGCATGGGGCAGTGAGGGGAGGGGTAGGTCTAACTGACTGGCTGGCCAATATGGCTCCAAAAGCTCTGCAGGGGGAAAAATCCATTTTTTTTTTCACTTGTTGCAATCAGGATCACTCTGCCCAAACTGCATCGTGTAATGTCTTCACATTCACATCTAATGTATTTCTCAACCTTAGCAATTTTAAGGTGTGTAGATTTCAACTCTATGGCTGGCTGGGGAATTCTGAGAGTTGAAGTCCACACAGTTTAGTTGCTTCAGTTGAGAAACCCTGATATAAGAGGAAGAAGCAACACACACTTTGTATGACTCCGTGTCATTTTACTGTAGCAGGCCACAGTGACCGATTCCCACAATGCACTAAGCCAGGAGTTTTACTTAGCATATTATATATGGCCAGCTGTGGTTCACTCAACCTCCTACTCCTTAGTTAAGTGGGAATCCAATTGATGGTAGATAACTTCAGGTAGTCCTTGATTTACAACAGTTCATTTAATGACCATTTGAAGTTTACAACGGCACTGAAAAAAGTGACTTAGAACCATTTTCCACACTTATGACTGTTGCAGCATCCCCATGGTCATGTGACTTACTTTCAGATGCTTGGCAACCGGTTCATATTTATGACGGGGTCGTGTGATCATCTTTTGTGACCTTCTGACAAGAAATTTTCAGAATTCAGAAACTAACTTAAAATGATTCATTTCGCAAATGTGGCTAGAAAAGTCATAAAATGGGGCAAAACCCACTTAACAACACTGGGCTCCGTTTTGGTCATAAATCAAGGGCTACCTGTTCTTATTTCAATTGAATCAGGATGGATTTCCTTCATGGCACCTAAGAGACCTCTCTTTTAACTGGCCAAGCCAGGAGCCGAATCTGTGATTCGCTGCCCATTAAAAGCCAGTTCTCAACTTCTGCCGGCATCCCCCAAATCCAAGCAGTAGTTTTCACTTTCCCCTCTTATCTGTGCATCTGGTGCCATGTTATTAATCATTTCCTCCATCCCATTTTAGAGACAGCTGCAGCCTAAAATAGGCCTCCCAGCCCAAGGGGAGTTCTTGAAGCAAACAAATGAAAGAGAGCTCCACAATTTGAGAATAAGTCATTTGGAAGGCTGCTCCCTTCGGGGTTCATAATCTCTGAAAGATCCAACACTAATATAGGATTCATTAGAATATTAAGCATCCTGGCTGGGAAATTCTGGGAATTGAAGCCCGCAGATCTTAAAGTCGCCAAGCTGAGATATACATTGTTAAGCATTCTCTCTAACCGATGTTTTCTTATGAAAACTATCAGCACACAACTTCATAAGGATTGTAACAATGCAAGCCAATTCTATGACCTGTAAGACATTTTTTTCACATTAAGAAGCTACACGGTTTATGTAATTATTCCAATTATTACAGAACATCTAGGATTCCTACAGGTCTGGTTTTCTAAGCATCCTAAAATGCAAAAGTCAGCAGCACTGAAGGCAATTTTTTAAATCGATAACATTCAATGCTCTCAAATGCAGACTCCGACTTTTAGATAGCTCTCATCCCTGTGCATATTTTTCTCTCTATTTCACATTAGTAGATTTCCTATAAGGTCATCAGTTTGGAAGGGAGGAACCTGAAAATAGCCAAAAGATGACAAATGGATGCCAGTTGGAAGTCATTTCCAAAAGAAGAAAAAAAGAAAGCATACAAAAGATTATACATGGATAGCACTAGAAAGCATGAATTCAAGACAGGTGTTTGCTATCCATTTCTAAAATGCCTTTTATTTTCCCAAAATGAGGAAACAATCGGTTTCTACATAACCTAGAATAAGTTTAAATGTTAAATTAATCTTGCATTGCCATTTTATAGTTTATTCTGTCCTTGTTTTTTTAATTTACGTTCACTTGTAATATATGCAAGGTTTTTTTGACTATACAAGAAATGATGTATTCTTTATATTGTATTGCAATAAAAGAATAGAGTTCAATTTTGCAAGGAAATGAACTTTAAGACAAAACACAAGCTGTAGTGTATGTGTGTGTGCACTTTTTATACCTATATTCTATTCTTCCTGTGAGATGTCATAAAATCTGTGAGCAGCTTAAGACAAATCAGCTTAATCTCACGGTATTTCATAGCACCCCAAAGGCACAATAGCATTGGGGGGGGGGAGGAATACCAAGTTACCTCCTGAGATAGATAGATAGATAGGTAGGTAGGTAGGTAGGTAGATAATGGGTAAATAGATAAAGATAGATGATAGTTAAAGATAGATGATAGAAAGGAAGGAGGAGAGAGAGAGATGATAGGGACATTAGATAGGAAGGTAGATAGATGGATGGATAGATAGATAGATAGATAGATAGATAGATAGATAGATAGATAGATAGATGGATGGATGGATAGATACATGCACACACACACACACATTTTTTTAATGCGCAGAATTGCAAAGCATCCATTCCCCCTCAGACATTTTTCCTCACTGCCTATCCTATCAAGATGAACAAGGCTACATCTCACAAGTATTTCTTACAACAATACCATTTCAGGACCTGGTGTCGCAATCACATAAAGCCGGGTTTTGGGTTGCTCTGGAGAAAGAGGAAAAGCATTTCCAAACACACTGTCATCTCCCTCCCACCCCCAAGTCGCTCTTTTTTTCCCCCCTCTGACAAAAGCAGCAGCCTTTGCATACAATTTGTGGGTTGGGGGTTGGGAAGGAGCCACCGACACCTTGATTTCTCCCCCCCACACACACACCAATTCGTGCAAAGGAAGCAAGAGACACAACCATGTACCCCACCCCCCACATTGGTTGCCAAGGGCAGAGACAGAAAAGGAAGAAAGCCCATTTTGGCACAAACAAGCCATTTGCAAAAGACGACAACAACAACCTGCTGTGGTCGTGGCTTGGTGGACATTCCTCCAACATCCTTCCCAACCCAGACTCTTGCCAGGTGGGCTGGTCTCCAGGCAGAGTTGGCAGTAAGCCAAGGTCCGTTTACCTGGCTTTGCCAGGAGCCCCCACCCCACCCATTCCCCCCCATAGGCCATTCCCCCTTTATCGATTTTTTTCCTATTTTTGGCCAGCTTGGGGCGGTGTCTCCCCCCCCCTCCAGAGAGGGTTGGGGTGGGGGCTTCCTTCTCAGTGCCCATACGCACACCCACCTTGTCCCAGCTCAGCCACTGCCCCACCGCCCGGTCCAGCTGGGCGTCCCCGGTGCTGCAGCCGATCAGCAGGTTGGAGTTGACATCCCCCACCACCACGTCCCGGGGGTCGCCCATAGCTCTGGCCTGAGGCTGGAAGACGGAGGGGGTGGGTGAGCGGGTGGTCTTCAACAAGGGAGGGGTGGGATAAAAGGGGAGGGAGGGGGTCAGGTGGTCGACCCGGCGGTGGCGGCGGCGGGCGCTCCCCGCTCACACGTGCAACTGCGGGCAGCGACCTGCAGGCGGGGAGGGAGGAGGAGGAGGAGGGAGGGAGGGAGTCACGTGACCGCCTGCTCCTCCTGGTGATAGCCCCCTCCCTTCAGCCTGCCTGAGGGGCAGCTTTCGGGAAGGGCGGGGGAGAGAGAAGAGAAAGCAGAGGGGAGGGGCTTGCCCAAAATGGGCGGGGAGGGGCCTCCCGAAAATTAAGTGGGGGGAGGAGCCTGTCAATCTCCTCTTTCTCTGCCTTCTCAAGCTGTTTTTCTGCTCTCTATCCTTTTCCTCACAGGGATTGCTGTGGGAGAAAAGGGGGGGGGAGAAAGAGGCAAAATTGGGAAAGGGGAGATTTTTCAAGAGAAGCGTCCTATAAATATTTGAGAGAGGGGCCAAGGGACCCTTCCTCATCCTAAAAAGGGACCTGCCACGACCACCAAGACCACCACCGTCCGTCCGTCCCCCCACCACCGCTTTCGCGCGTGCGCGCAAAAAAAAAAAACGCTCTTCGGCAACCGCCATATCTCTGGCAAAAAAAAGGCAAAGGCGGCGGTTGGAGCGCATGCGCGAGACAGTTTCCACGCCCCGTCCAGCGTGCGCCCAAAGGGCGGGTGAGTAGTACAAGGACGGGGGGGGGGGACGACGACGACGACGACGACGACTGGTGGGCGGAGAAACTTAAGTCGCCGCTCGCCCTTGAAGGGCCCCGCCTACCCATGCCTTCGACTGCTCGAGCCGCGGGCGCCGCTGGGAAATGTAGTCGGGCTTGCTTTTCCTCAACACGCCTTTTCTTTCTTTCTTTCTTTCTTTCTTTCTTTCTTTCTTTCTTTCTTTCTTTCTTTCCTCCTTCCTTTCTTTTTTCTCTTTGTGAGGTGGAAGCAGATAAAAAACCACCAAAAGATTCGTTGATCCAAGGAAAACAAGGTTTTATTCACGTGTCTGCAGAAACGGGTCCCCTCAGGCATTGAAGGAACCCAGAGCAAAATTCAGGCAGCATTTTTATCCCCTCTTACGAGGCCTTGGCTCACATTCTTTCTGTTTTCAAATTGACACATATATTTCGAAGGTTTATACTAGCTCCCTATCCAGCAAAAGCAGTTACACGGTTTCTGACATCGCAGCACTTTATTACAGTTCCCCATTGTTCTAGCCTCATCTTGTTTTTTCCTCTTGTGCACAAACTGGAACACTTTCTTATTTAGCAGAGCTACTGAGTTTTGAGACACACTTCCTTATTCAATTCAATGGGCCATCCAACATGGCTTCGGTTCTGCTCACATCTTCATCTTTTGTTCCTCTTTGTTCCTCTTTCCTTCCTTTGTTTCTCTCTCCCTCTTATTTCTTTCTTTCTCTTTCTTTATTCCTTTATTACTTCTTTTCTTTCCTTCTTCTTTCCGTCCTTTGTTCCTCTCTCCCTCTTTATTTATGTATTCTTTATTCCTTCCTTCCTTCTGTCATTCCTTCCTCTCTTTTTCCTTCCTTCATCTTTCTTTCTTTCTTTCTTTCTTTCTTTCTTTCTTTCTTTCTTTCT
>BLBF01000006.1:1708473-1725556 GCA_015471245.1 Laticauda colubrina | reverse complement strand
CTTTCTTTCTTTCTTTCTTTCTTTCTTTCTTTCTTTCTTTCTTTCTTAATCTTTATGCCTCATATCTCCCCTATCCAGTAACTGGATGACTTACAATTTCTTTGTTTCTTTATCTTTGTTTCTTTTCTTTCTCTGTTTCTTTCTTTTCTTATGTTATTACTACTTATTAAATGTTAATGCCAGCCATCTCCACTACAAGATCAAGGTTGTTTTTGACTCCTAGCACTGGACATATCAGACCTTAACAGACACATAGAAATCAACCTTATTTACACACAATTCAAAAAAGACAATAAAAAAGCCAAGAAGGAAACAAAAATAAAAGGCCAGAATACTTCCTCTCCAGCAGCCAATGCCAAAATAAGCAGGGATTAACCCCAGGCAAACGAGCAAGCAGAAAACAATACCCAATCAAGGAATTACTAAGGAGATATTCAAGCAGGAAAGAAAAGCAGAATTAAGGAAGGACCAAGAAGAGGAACAATCACACAAAGAAACAATTAAGCAGGAAACAAAAATGCATAACAAAGGAACTATTAAGAGGAAAACATTACCAGCACTGACAGGGCAAACTACTGTATATAAATAGAGCAAGCACCCCTACCTCCTAGCACTGATAATATTATTTAGTTGGGTCATGAAATGTCAGCAAGAAAACAGCCCAGCTCAGAGAGCATGAAGCACCCCACAGTCCAATTCTGAGCTACAAATACACATAATCTTCAATTTTCAACCATTTGTTTTGTGACCGTTCAAAGTTACAACAGGAACTTTGTTGCAATTTTTCAGTAATTTTTCAGCACTGAAAAATTAGACTTATGACTGTTTTTCACAGTTACGATTGTGAAAAGCGCCTCACCCACAGAGAATGGAATATTTTTGGGAATATTAAAACAGGCAGAATATTATATTACCTCAAAGGAAAAATGCAGAAAAATCTTAACAAAGGTAGAAAGCAACCCCAGTCTTCCTGCCAGTTTTTCTTCCAGCCTGGAACAGAAACTTGAAGGGGATGGTCTTTAGGAATGCAAATTTTGTATCCATTGAGAAAGGCTGAACCAATCTATTCCTAAGTAAAGAGAGTGTGATGATCCAAAGGGGCGTGACACAAAAATAACAGTCACAAAAGTAGAATAAATTCCCTTTAATGCTTCCAACTTTGGGCCCCAATGTCCGATTATCCTTGGCTGGATATCAAACTCTTCCAAAAACAGTCTACGAAGGAAAAAATTGTAGTCCGAACCCAAAGTAAAGATAATTAGAAATTTAAAAAACAACACAAACCACACTGAAGTAATTAACACAACAGGCCAGGATGATAAATTGCTGACTTTCAAAATGCAGCACCCACAGTTGGGAGGACACCAAAACCCAGATAATGCATGCTTTGCTTGTAGTGAGCTGTGTGCAAATGCCCCACGTATATCCTGTTCTCCCAGCTGCAACTCATGAAAGGGAATCAGGGCCTTTTCCTCTCCCGTAAGCTATGTTGCTCCCTTCTCCGTTCCTCCCTGCATGTCCTAGGATGCAGAGGGGGTGGGCCTGGGTCTTTCTGTAAATGTCTAGCTGGACTTAGCCCTTCCCCAGTTTCTTCCACAGCCACCAGAGCCACACTCCCACTCCCTGTCAGCTGCTCAATCTCCCCCTCAGAATTGGACTCCAACAAGGGCATGACAGAGAGACTCCAAATAAGCAACGTAATAGCCAAGGGGCTGAAGCTGACAAGATGAGCTCTGACAAATACCTAGGATTCGCATTTCCCCTTTTGCCTGTAGAGCCAGTTGTGACCCCTACATGACCCCACAGGAATCTGGCAACAGCCATTAAAATGTTAAAGGACATATTTTTGCAAAGGAATAGGCATCTCAATCACAAAGCCCCAAATAATGTATAAAAGCCCATCTATCTCAACCCTGTTTTGTCGGTTGCTGCTGTCGCTGAAGTTTCTGGCAACAAAATAAACAGAGTTGTCCTTTTGTGCAGCCTGCCTCCCTTCGATTTCCAGCATCTTTCTCCCGGATTCAAACCGGACAAGATATTTATTCCAACATCCCCATGTCACGTGATCAAAATGCAGTGCTTGGCAACTGAACCAACTCATATTTATGATGGTTGCAGTGTCCTGGAGTCATAGGAATTCCCTTATGATGATCCGGGGTGTGGCACAAAGGCAACACAGTCAAATAAGCAATCAGAGTCCCTTTATTATCTCCAACTTTGCCCCCAATGTCCAGGTTATCTTCAGCTGGAGAAAAAACTCTCCCAGGAACAGCCTTTAACTGTAGAAAATTCAGTCCAAAACAAGATACATACAAATTGTAACTTAAAATCCAAACAAACCAAACTGAAGTAATTTGCTTGGCAGAAGAAGGAATTTCAGACTTGAAAGCATGGCAAAACTCACACAGTTGGGAAGCCGCCAGGAACACAGATAAGCCTCAAAGATACCAGATAATTCAGAATTTGCTCCCAACAATTTGCTGTGTGCAGCTTCCTCTTTTATACACTGTGTTCCCAGCTGCAGCTAATGAAGGGAATCAGGGCCCTTTCCTCCCTCGTAAACCATGCAACCCACGTTGCTCCCTTATCGGTTCCTCCCTGTGTGCCCTAGGATGAAGATGGGGTGGGCCTGGGTCTTCTTCTGAACTCCCTCTCCCTTGTTGTACCTCTCCCCTGCTTTGCCCAGCTGGACTTTGCCCTTCCCCAGTTTCTTCCACAGCCAACAGAACCACACTCCCACTCCCTGTCAGCTGCTCGGCCTCCCCCTCTGAATCAGATTCCAACAGGGCCATGACATCCATTTTGCGACATTCTGACAAGCAAAAGCGATGGGAGAACCAGATGAATAATGGTGTGACTAACTTAAACAACGGTGGCGAGGAAGCTCATAAAAACAAGGCAGAATTCATTTAACAAATGTCTCACTTTGCGACATAAATTTTGGGCTGAATTGTAGAGAACTACCTTTATTTTTTTTAAATCCAAATGTGTGTTCAGGTTCCATTGCTCGCTAAAAAGCTCAGAAAACCAAAAGCTTTAAAAGGCCTTCCTAACTCAGCTTTCATTCATTCCAGGCATCTTTGATTGAAAGGGCAGGTCTGATGTCAAGGATGGGAGTTGTAGATCAAGGCACCTGGAGGGGTGCCAGGTTAAAGCTCCCCTCTCTTTTTCCAGGCCTATCCGATGACTTGAGTGCGCTGGAAGAGCAGCTGGCAAATTCAATTGGCACAAATATCCCCTACATATTTTCCAGGCTGGTCTTTGTCTGATGATTGCTTATTTAACAGGGCTGGCAGTGTTTCACCTGCCCACTCAGGTAACACACTACCAGCCTTCTTGTGGTTGTTCTGTCTTTCTGGCAACTGCCTCTTTGTCCTGTTTTTCCAGCGTCATTTTAAACCAAAATTGTGATTGAACGACATCTGGATCTCCTTGCAACCAGAATACAGGATAGAATAACAGAATAACAGAGTTGGGAGGGACCTTGGAGGTCATCTAGTCCAGGGGTCACCAACCTTTTAGACCTCAGGGACCACCAAACCCATCATTTTAAATCCTGCAGACCAGAGACCCTGGGAAAATCCCCAAAAAACTCTGCAGGAAAATCCCCCACCCCATTTTTCCTACCGATCGATCGTTCTTTATTTGGGATCGCAGAACACCGTCTCCAGCTCTGTTCTCGGGGAAAGAGAGAGACTTTTGGCTTCATGCAAGGAAAGCAGCAGAAGCAGCCAAAGTCTTTCTTTCTCTCCCACAAACTCCACCAGAAATGAGCCTCTTGGAGCAGGTGGCCTTGCAGGGTCCCAAAGACTCATTTCTGGCGGAGTTTGGGGGAGAGAAAGAAAGACTTTGGTTGCTTTCCTTGCATGCAAACAAAAGCAGAAGAAGAAAGAAGCGGAGAGAAGCAGCCCGGTTGCCAGGACAGGCACGTGGGACAAGTGGTGCAAATTTCCCCCCTCCATTCTTTCCCTCCTCCCCTCACCTCCTCGGGTTGTTCACAATGCAAGCAACGCAAGCCTTGTGTTCTTGCGGGGCCTGTAGTTGGCACAGCCTTGTGTTCTCGTGCAACCTGGATTAATTGCTTTGGGGGGACATTTCTCTGCAGACCACCAAAATTTTCTCTTCTCTGGTCCACTGGTTGGCGACCACTGTTCTAGTCCAACCTCCTGCTCAAGCAAGAAACCCTACGCCATTTTAAACAAATGCTTGTCCAATCTCTTCTTTAAAACTCCAGTTTTGAAGCACCCACAACTTCTGAAAACAAATTGTTCCACTGATTAATTGTTCCCATTTTCAGGAAATTCCTCCTTAATTCCAGGTTGCTTCTCTCCTTGATTAGTTTCCATCCATTGTTCCTTGTCCTGCCTTCAGTGGCTTTGGAGAATAGGTTGGCCCACCTTCAAATATTGGCAGACTGCTATCATGTCACCCCTAGTCCTTTTTTTTTTCCGTAGAATAACAGAGATGGAAGGGACTATGAAGGTCTTCTCGTCCAACTCTCTGCTCAAGCAGGAAACCTTATACCATTTCAGTTGTCCAATCTCTTCTTAAAAACCTCCAGAGACTGGACAGCTTTTAAAAATATATATTATAGTTAAAGAACATTTAAAAAAAATTAAATAAAACATTTTAAAAGAATAAAACTACTAAATGCTATGTCTTGTTTGTCTTTCTTTCTTTCTTTTCATTGTTGTAAGCAAGCAGTAAAAGGAATAAGTGAATCTGATTGAATTGCTCCTTTTTTAATCTTGAGGCTGCATTGAAACTCACAAATCTTTTTTTTTTTTTAATTGAAAAAGAAAATGAAATGAGCAAGACTGATGTCAGCTACCCTTCCTGGCTTAATCCTGGGAATTATCCTTATCATTAAATCAGAACTTGGGCTTGAACTCTAGTTGGCAACCTGTGAAAGCCATGTTGGGATCCAACTTGGAGGCCTTGATCCCCTTACTCCTTGGCCCTTCCTTTATTACCTGTGTGCTCACCTAGCAACTCTGCCCTGTGGTTTCCAGGGTTACTCACACCTGCCTTCAAAATGTGGTGGGATCAAAAGCATCTGAGCCAGTTGGCTGGACTCAGCTGAAGAAGAGTAGATCTTCTCCTAGCAGAAAAGTAAGTGTCGGGCTCCTCACTTCTATCCATATTTAGAATATCTTGGTCTTTGTTTGAAGAAGCAGACCTTGCTTGATGAATTTCAGGTTTAATTGAAAGGAAGCAGTGGTGGGATTCAAATTTTTTTCCTACCAGTTCTGTGGGCGTGGCTTGGTGGGTGTGGCAGAGGAAGGTTCCTGCAAAATCCCCTTCCCTCCACACACCCCTGACCTGCTTTCCAGCTCCATTCTCCTGTACAGGGCAACCAAAGGAGACCCAGCTGATCATCTGGGACTCAATGGGAGGCAGAGAAGAGATGGGGCTGGCCGGTTCTCTGAACTACTCCAAATTTACACTACCAGTTCTCCAGAACCGGCTGAATACCACCTCTGAAAGGGAAGGGATGGGATTTGGAGTCTGCTGCAGAACCCAGTTGCATTAACAGGGTATAGAATCAACATCACACACAAAGAGCCATAGTGGTGGTGCAGTGGTTAGAATGCAGTACTGCAGGCTACTTCTGCTGACTTGCCGGCTGCCAGAAGTTTGGCAGTTCGAACCTCAGTGGCTGAAGGTTTGACTCAGCCTTCCATCCTTCCAAGGTGGGTCAAATGAGGACCCAGATTGTTGGGGACAAAAGGCTGACTCTGTAAACCACGTAGGGGCTGGGAAGCACTATGAAGCGGTATATAAGTCTAAGGGCTATTGCTGTTGCTATCAGGTGAAGTATTAATACCACTTTATAATGCCTTGGTAAGACCACACTTGGAATACTGCATCCAGTTTTGGTTGTCACAATATAAAAATAAGTGTTGAGATTCTGGAAAAGGGGCAGAGAAGAGCAACAAGGATGATTAGGTGACTGGAGGCTAAAATATACAAAGACCGGTTGCTGGAATTAGGTAGTGAAAAGAAGGACCAGGAGTGACATGATATCAGTCTTCCAATATTTGAGGGGCTGCCCCAAAGGAGAGAGGGGTCAACTTATTTTCCAGAGCACCAGAAGGCAGGACAAGAAGCAACAGGTGGAAACAAGCGAAGAGAGGAGCAACCTGCAACTAAGCAGGGATTTCCTCACAGTGATAGATAGATAGACAGGCAGGTGATAGATAAATAGATGGATGGATGGGTGGATGGATAGATGATGGATGGATAGAAGTAGAAGTGGCCTAGAAATAGAGCTCTCGCCTCCCAATGAGGAAGCTGTGAGTTTGATCCTAGGTAATAGCAGATATTTCTTTCTCTCTGGGCACAATAAGTAAATATCAGCAACGAACTCTGCATTGGCGACAGGAAGGGTATCCGGCCAGTAAATACTCAGCTCCATTCAGTTGCCCCAAGTCCACCCCAATGCAAGGGATTATGGGGTCATTAAAAGACACACACACACACACACACACACACACACACACACACACACACACAAAAAGAAGATGGATAGATGGATGGACAGACAGACAGATTTAACAATCCAGATGTGTATATGTGTGTGTGTGTGTGTACTACACAAAACACACATACATACATTGCTTAGTACCCTACCCAGTGGAATTTCGAATCCTCCCCTTGAGGGAACCGCCATTTCTTCATCCTTTAGGGTTAAGGGATTTCTGCCCTCACTGTGAGTTGTGTCCATGTGGGAGGGTTGTGCACGAAGGGAGGCTCAGCCAATCTCATTGTACACATGTTGTACTCTGACAATAAAGGTAATAATAAAGTAATAATAATAATCCTCAGCCAGCACCGTCCTTGACCCCATTGGTTGTGGATTATGGGAGTTGCAACCCAGTCCGATTTGAAAGGCGGAGAGTAGGTTAGAAAAAGCCTGGGTTGACCTCCTGAGACGGATCTCCAGAAAGTCCCTCAACCTCCCGTGTTTGTCTCCATCACAGAATGGATCTGTGCGGCTTCCTTGACGATGACAACGACCTTCCGAAGGGTTTGGTCCCTTTCCAGTGGGAGGATTCGGACCTGTCCCCCAACAGCCTGGAGCTGAGCCAGGAGGATTCGCAAGACGACATCCCAGGGGATAACGGGGGGCCTCTGCTCCGGTGTCTCAAGCGGATCTACCGGAAAACCAAGAAGGAAAAAACAAGACGGAGGAAAAATCTGAACTCTGGTAAATGGTGGGGCAAGCTGAAATGGGAAGGAGAGGGGGCAGAGCAAGATTGGGTTGGGGGCCTCGCTGTTCAGCCCCCTCCTTCTTGCTGGAATTAGGAATTATAGGTAGTCCTTATATTTATGACACACAACTGAGCCCAAGCATTCCATGGCTAAGAGAAGACAGTAGTTAAATGAGTTTTGCCCCATTTTTACAACCCCTTTCTTGCCACCGTGGTTAAGTGAGTCACACCAGTTGTTAGGCAAATCTGGCTTCCCCTTTGACTTTGCTGGTCAGGAGGTTGCAAAAAGGGGATCGCATGCAACTGCCATAAATGTGAGTCAGTGGCCAAGTGGCCCAAATTTTGATCACGTGACCTTGAGATTGCTACGGCAGTCGTGTGAAAAATGGTCACTTTTTTCAGCACTCTCATAACTTTCTCCTCAGAAAGCCTACAGGTAGCCCCTGACTTACAACCATTCCTTTAGTGACTGTTCAGTCACTAAATGAAAGGTTGTAAGTCAAAGACTACCTGTAGGCTTTCTGAGGAGACCCCCACAGAATGTCCTGCCTAATAAAACCTTGGATGGAGCCATGACAATTTCCTTTGATTCCACAAACAGTTCCACCATCTTTCCACGGAGTTGATGACATCATGTGTTGTGGCCTGCCAGCGGCTAATGGAGTTGGCTGCAGAGCCGGACAGTGGGGAGGAAGTTGGGGAGGAACCTTGGCCAGTTGTGGAAGCTGAGGAAGGCTTGGACGATGGCTCTTCATCAAAGGCAGAGATGGGGCCAGGGCAGGCTGGTAGTCATCAGCTGCCTTCGGGCTCGGACAGCCGTGAATCGGGGAGCAGCTGGAGCCAGTTCCCAGCCTGCACACGGGCAGAGCTGCCAAAAGAAAAGAACAATTATGAACTCAGGGTCGACGTGGGAGTAAAGGCACAGGTGGACGGTGAATGGCCCCTCCCATAGGGATTAAAAGAGGAGTAAAAGGGGAGGGGGCTTTTGGCAGGAAACAATTTGTTTGTTACAGCTGTGTGAAGTTCTCTCTGTGCATGTCAGAGATTCTGTGCCGAGTCCTTCCTTGTCAGCACTGCGTTTGGAAATATTTACTTGCCAGCTCTTCATGCTAGCTAAGGTCTGTGCTCTTAATCACACCTGTGAAAGGCTGTTTACCAGGCCTTTGGATGAAGGTGAATGCAATAAATTCACCTTCATTGAATAAAAGGGGTTTTGCCAGGACAAAGAGTTGATTTAGTGCTTTTGGGGGAAGCCGAGGTCAGAATGTCACACTTCTAATGACAAGGCTGGCCCAAAACTTGAAATAACCCTTGTTCCATTTCTTCAGCTGGTTGTGGATCTCAAGAACCTTGGAAAAGATCTTCCAAGTCTACAACTTCCACCCCTGAGCTTGTGGAATTTTCCTTCTGAGACCCACCATGGTTCTTCTGGTGAGGTGGGGGTCTTCCGACCCATTAGGGGAAGGATTTAATTGACTCTTTCTCTCCCCCGCCCCCACTTTCCCATTGTAGGGTTAGTTCCTGACCTCTCAGCCATGGCCACGATTTGGGAAGAAAATGACGACCCACATTCTGCTCAGGAACCGGAGCTCTTGATGTCCTCCTGGAGAAGCAGCATGGAGTATTTCAACAGCAAAAAAGAGGTTAAAAAGAGCAGGGGTCGCCCATCTTTTGGATCTCAGGGACCCCCAAACTCATCATTTTAAATCCTGCAGATCAGAGACCCTGGGAAAATCCCCCAAAAATTCTGCAACAAAATCCCCCACCCCGTTTTCCTACCAATCAATAGATCTTTATTTGGGACTGCAGGATACCCTCTCCAGCTCCATTCTTGGGGAAAGAGAGAGAGACTTTTGGCTTCATGCAAGGAAAGCTGCAGAAGAGCAGAAGTCTTTCTTTTTCTCCCCCAAACTCCGCCAGAAATGAGACTTTGCCCCACAGCCTCTTGGAGCAGGAGGCCTTGCAGGGCCCCAAAGACTCATTTCTGGCAGAGTTTGGGGGAGAGGAAGAAAGATTTTGGCTGCTTTCCTTGCAATGCAGCCAAAAGCAGAAGAAGAAAGAAGCGGAAAGAAGCAGCCCAGTGGCCAAGCCAGGTGCGTGGGGTGAGTGGAGCAAGTTCCCCCCTCCGGCCTTTCCCCCCTCCCCTCACTACCTCATGTTGTTCGCAATGCAAGCGATGCAAACCTTGTGCTCCCCAGGGCCATCTGGGTGGCACAGCCTTGTGTTCCCATGCAGCCTGGATTAATTGCTTTGGGGGGGACATTTCTCTGCGGACTACCAAAACTTTCTCATGCACCACCGATGATCCCCAGCCCACTGGTTAGTGACCACTGGTATGGAGGATGCTCATTTTCTTAGAACATAGGATAGAACATAGAAATAAAGAGTTGGAAGGGACCTCAGAGGTCTTCTAGTCCAACCCCCTGCTCGAGCAGGAGACCCTATATCATTTTAGACAAATGGATGTCCAGTCTCTTTTTGAAGGCCTTCAGTAAGGGAGTAACCACAACTGGGAATACCAAAAGAAGAGTGCAGAGAAGAGCAACCAGGATGATGAGGGGACCGGAGGCTAAAACATACAATGAACGGTTGCAGGAACTGGGCCTGGCTGGTCTCGGGAAGAGAAGGACCAGGGGAGACAGGAGAGCATCTTCCAATATTTGAGGGGCTGCCACAGAGAGGAGAAGGGGGTCAAACTATTTTCCAAGGCACCTGAAGGCCAGACAAGGAATAATGGATGGAAACTGAACCAGGAGAGATTCAACCTGGAAATTAGCAGAAATTTCCTGACAGCAAGAACAGTTAACCAGTGGAATGACTTGCCACCAGAAGTTCTGCGTGATCCAACACAGGAAGTTTTTAAGAGGAGACTGGACGGCCATGTGACTGGAATTGTAGAAGGCCTTTGCTTTAGCAAGGGTTGGACTACAAGACCTCCAAGTCCCCTTCCAATTCTGTTATTCTATGTCAGAGGCCTCCAAACTTGGCAACTTTAAGACTTGTGTGCTTCAACTCCCATAATTCCTCCTCCAGCCTTGTTAGCTCAGCTGAAATCCACAAGTCTTTTGGGACCTCTGTTCTATGTTATAAGAGAAGGAAGAAAGAAGGAAAGAGGGATAGATGAGAAAGAAAAGGGAAGTGAGGGAAGGAGGGAGGGAGGATGGAAGGACAGACAGAAGGACGGAAGGAAGGAAGGAAGGAAGGAAGGAAGGAAGGAAGGAAGGAAGGAAGGAAGGAAGGAAGGAAGGAAGGAAGGAAGGAAGGAAGGAAGGAAGGAAGGTTGGTTCTATATTCTAAACAGTGTTTCTCCGTCACTGGAGGTTTCCCAGAAGAAACTGGAAAGCCATTTTGTCCAGAATGACATAAGGTCTCCTGCATGAGCAGAGGGCTGGTCTAGAAGACCTTCAAGGACCCTTCCAAATTTGTTATTCTGTTGTATCATCATCATCATCTTATCATCTTCATCCCCGCTATTATTCTAGTTCTCCCTGGGCCTGCATTTCCTATTATGAGTTTTCCCTCTCAGGGAATGTTGAATGGACAGAAAGACACACACCTCTCACGTAACTAAAAATAATAATAATGTCAGGGTTCCGGCAATGACCTCCAATTAAATCCTGAGTCTCGAGCCGAACTTCCAAAACTTCCAAAGGATTTATTGGGAGTTAAACTGTCCAGCACTGCCTGGGTGCAGCCGACTGAGGCACATCATTCACTGTCACCCTTGACCCTGGTTTTCCTCCCATCCCCCGGGTGTATCGTAATTCATATTCTCCAATGGGACACCTCCATAGCCCAGAGTCATCCATCAGGGTCTCCAGGTAGAATTTTGCACAACAGAAGTTTCAGTCCCCTATTTACTATCTTTGAAAACATTTATGGAATGCACTTTTGGTTTGCAAGCTGCCGCACTGCTCCCGCCTACCTTTCGGTTGGCAACTCTAAAAAGACCAGAGAAATATTTTATGAGTTGACAAATAATTTTCTTCTTATAACCCATTCTTTTGTCTCTCTCTCTCTTTTTTCTCCTTCCCGCCCTCTCCTCCCAAATCCCCTTCCAGGAGGACGTGATGAAGAAAAGTTTCTTTCGATTCTTATCCATCCTCAGCAAGACAATCAACTGGACCAACATGACTGAATTCTTTCTCGACAATTTTACCTCAGATATTGTGGGAGCCATCACCGTAGGTCTTTGGTTTTTTTCACCCTCCTTCCAGAGACCACACAGGGTGTGGTCAAAAAAGTCAAGATGGCACCTGCAGGAGCACAGGAAAAGCAACACACATGACAAAGAGGAAGAGCTTAGAATTCTTCCCTTGGGCCGCCATCTTGAATTTTTTGATCTTGTCATATACAATCAGGAGGCTGTGAGTTCGATCCAAGGAAGAAGCTAATTTTGGAATAGGCTTTCCTGTTCGAGCAGGGGGTTGGACTAGATCAGTGGTTGCTAATCGGTGAGCCAGGGACCACTGGTGGTCCATGAGAAAATTTTGGTGGTCTGCAGAGAAATATCCCCCCCCCCCCCAAAAGCAATTAATCCAGTCTGTGCCACCCACATGGCCTGCGGGAACACAAGGCTTGCATTGCTTGCATTGCAAAACCATGAGGTAGTGAGGGGAGGGGAGGGAACTTGCACCACTCGGCCCATGTGCCTGGCCTGGCCACCAGGCTCTTTCTTTCAGCTTCTTTCTTCTTCTGCTTTTGGCTGCACGCAAGGAAAGCAGCCAAAGTTTTTCTTTCTCTCCCCCAAACTCCACCAGAAATGAGTCTTTGGGGCCCTGCAAGGCTTCTTGCTCCAAGAGGCTGCGGAGACTTATTTCTGGCGGAGTTTGGGGAAGAGAAAGAAAGACTTTGGCTGCTTCTGCTGTTTTCCTTGCATGAAGCCAAAAGTCTCTCTCTTTCCCCCTGAGAACGGAGCTGGAGACAGTATCCTGCGATCCCAAATAAAGATCAATCGATCGGTAGGAAAACAAGATGGGGGATTTTCCTGCAGACTTTTTGGGGGATTTTCCCAGAGTCTGGTCCACAGGATTTAAAAGTATGAGTTTGGTGGTCCCTGAGGTTCAAAAGGTTGGCGACCCCTGGACTAGATGACCTCCAAGGTCTCTTCCAACTGTGTTATTCTATGAAATAAGACACCCCTCTTTCCTTCCATCCCTCAATAAGATTCAAGGCCATGTAAATTACTCCACTGTGATATTGCCCAAAAATGAATGCAGGGAGTCCTTGACTTATGACCACAATTGAGCCCAATATGTTCCACTGCAAAGCGAGGCAGCTGTGACATGAGTTTTCCTCCATTTTGCAAACTTTCTTGACATAGTTTAAGCAAATCGCTGCAAGTGTAAAGCGGGGTGTCATGCAGTCATTAAGTGAATCTGGCTTCCTTTTTTCTGGTCAGGAGGTTGCAAAAGCAGATCACATGAGCCTGGGACCTAGCAACCATCATAAATATGAATCCTTTGCCAAGCGTCTGAATTGTGACCATAAGGATGCTGCAATAGTTGTAACAGAGGTGTCAGGATTCCAGCAATCACCCTAATACAATCATGATTCAATCATGATTCTCGAGCCAAACTTCAAAAAACTTCCAAGGATTCATTAGAAGCATGGTACTGGCACTGCCCTGTATGAAGCCAACTCTGGCCTACATAATTTACAGTCCCCTGTGATCCTGTTTCCTCCCCTCCCCCCTGGGTATGTCATAAATCAGATTCTCCAACTGAGCACCTTCACAGGCTGGGTGTCATCAATCATGTTCTCCAATTAAATATATTCCCGGGCAAAAGCTCTGGTAGTTTAGTTACAATCTTTTAAAGATAAGAGTTGGAATATACTTTCACTTTTACAAACTGCTGCACTCTTCAAGATTTCCAGATTTCCTTCCTCCCCCCCTTTTTTTTTATGACAACTACTAAAACAGATATAGGAATGTTTTATGAGTTGACAAGAGGTAGTATTCAGCAGGTTCTGACCAGTTCTGGAGAACCAGTAGCAGAAATTCTGAGTAGTTCAGAGAACTGGCCAATCCCACCTCCGACTGGCCCCGCCAACCCCATCTCTTCTCTGCCTCCCATTGAGTCCCAGCTGATCGGCTGGGTCTCCTTTGGTTGCCTTGCACAGGAGAACAGATCTGGAAAGCAGGTTAGTGGGGTGTGGAGGGAATTGAGATTTTACAGTATCCTTCCCCTGCCATGCCACCAAGCCATGCCCACCAAGCCACGCCCACCAAGCCACGCCCACAGAACCAGTAGTAAAAAAAATGGAATCCCCCCACTGGGTTGTAAGCATGAAAAATGGTCATGTCACTTTTTTCTCCGTGCTATTCTACCTTCGGTCACTAAATAAACTGTTGTAACTTGAGGACGATCTATCTTGTCCCAACTGTATAAAAACAAAATCCAGAAATCTGACAAAAGGGATGACTATTCACATTTTTCTCGTCTTTCACAGATTATTTTTAAAAATCTGAAATTTCTAATAGTTGCTTTTCAACCTTGCCAGGAACAGATCCCTGAAATTAAGTTGGCTAGGCAACTCATCGAAGGGGAATTTTTTCCTTATAGACCCTTTCCGTGGTTCAGGGATGGCTGGCTGGGGAATTCTGGGAGTTGAAGTCTATCCATCTTCCAGGGTCCAAGGTTGAGAAACATTGCTCTAGATATTTGCCATGGTGGACTCGCCAGGATTCAGTGCTGGGTGGGTTGGACTTGTTTCAGTCTAAGCCTTGACCTCACCAAAAATTATCTGCTCACCTTTATATCTTCAACTCTCAGAAGAACCCAAACTAGCAGAACCCCAACTTATCTGCTCAACCTTGTAATCTCAAGAGAACCCAACATTATCTGCTCCTCCTTGTAATCTCAACTCTTAGCAGAACCCAAAATTATCTGCTCAACTTTGTATCTTCCACTCTTAGCAGAACCCAAACGAGCTGAGGTCTTCAACCTTTTGAAGTTCTTGGCAGAGCTGAGATGGTCTGACAGGGGACATGTTTTTCTCATTGACAGGAGATGGTGAAACAAGAACTTCCAGAGCCCAACATTATATGTCTTCAAGCGTTGAACACCATCACTGACTGCAGGTAGATTTGCTTCTCCCTCAATCTACTAGATGACCTCATGTTGGTGGTCCAGAGCAGTCAAACCATCTACTTCCAAACTTCCCACTTACATTCATAAAAATAGTCTACTTTAGGTGTTCAGGAAAATGTTAGAATCTCGGTAGATGGCCAAAAGGCCAAAACAGCTGCCATAAAAGATGTTCTGTCTGCACTGATTTAATACAGAGCCAGTTTGGCCTAGTGGTTAAGGTGCTGGCTTGGAACCAGGAAACAGTGAGTTCTAGTCCTGCCTTAGTAATGAAAGACAGCTGGGTGACTTTGGGACAATCACCAGGAGACAGTGAGTTCTAGTCCTGCCTTAGCCCTGAATACCAGTTGGGTGATGTTGTGTCAATCACTAGGAGACGGTGAGTTATAGTCCAGTCTGAGACACGAAAGCCAGCTAGGTGACTTTGAGCCAATTCCTCTGTCTCAGCCCAACCCACCTTGTTGTTTTGTGGAAAATAGGAGGAAGAAGGAGAATTAGGTAAGTTTGCCCCCTTGAGTTATTTCTAAAAATAATAAAGGCAGGAATAAAGTAATAATATAAAAATAAAATAAAATAAAATAAAGTAAAATAAAATAAAATAAATAATAAAAACAAAACAAAAAATTAAAATAAAAAAAATTAAAAAACAAAATTAAAAACATTAAAGTAAAATAGAATAAAGTAAAATATAATAGTAAAATAAAACAAAGTAATAATAAAAGCAAAATGAAAATAAATAAAAATAGAATAAGGTAAAATAAAGCAGAATAAAATAATTTCCCCCCCTAAGCCAATGCAAAAGGACTTAAGGATGGTGCCTCCCAGTTACTCTAACCCTTGGGCACTATTATACAAAGCAGTGCCATTTTGAAAAATTTCCTTGCTTTGACTTCAGAGCAGGATAATTGGCTGCAGGTAACCTCGACCAACACATAAGCGGCTAATAAATTCAAACAAATAAATAAATCAAATCACAGCAGATTACAGAGTGATGATCTGTCCCAAATCGCCTAGCACCCAAAACGCGTCGTAAGTCAAGGACCTTCGTGTTGTGTGGCTACAGGAAGAGAGCCTCTGAGTCAACAGCAGTTGCCAAAGTAATTTTAGCAATCCCTTCTGGAAACAGGATGCAGGTTCAAATGAGGACAGCCGAAATATGTTTGTTCTTCTGATTATCATTAAGAAATCCCTAAGCAACAACAGGAGCATGGGAACACTAAAAAGATGCTGTTAAGCTTTGTTGCACTAACAAACTATTTTAATTTCTGCTCAGAAGCTTAGAAGCCAGAAAGAAAATACATCAGTTGAACACATTGAACACATCAGTTCAGACCTTAAAAAGCTCACATTGGAGGGTTTTTTAAAAAAATTAAATAATTTTTATTGAAATTAAGCTTTAAAAACATTGAATGTGGTGGTCTTTTTGACATATATCTCAGTCTTTACATTATCATATGAGCAAAATATCATCAAAGAATATAAACATTTATATACATATATATATACATATTTACATTTGATCTTTATATCAATGTCTATCTTAGACATTACGTTGCAATACAATCTCTTCTTAAATTCTAGTTCACATTTTTTAGACTTCCTTTCATATCCCTCCATACATAGAAATGTTCCCATACCGCATAGAATTCTGAAGTATCTCACTCCTTCAGTTCTAACGTCTTACTGTCTAACTCAGCGCACTGAAAAAACTTTTCTATCATAGCTTCATCGTTTGATATTCCTTTTAACTTCCATGTTTGGGGAATTAATAATCTTGCAGCTGTAATAACACAAATGATTAGGTAAATATCTGCTTTTTTGACATTATCCTTAATTATTCCCAATAAAAACATTTCTGATGTATAATTTATTTTTAAATCCAACATTTCTTCTAGCCATTGCCATATTTTGTGCCAGAATTCTTGTATTTTCTTGCACTCCCACCACATATGATAATAGGTGCCCCCATTCTTTCAAACATTTCATATTGGAGGTTTTGCGTAGTTTTGAGAAACTTCGTTCTTCCTCAGGAGTAGTAACCAAAGCAGTGGTGAAATTCTACCTGTTCGGCCAGGTTCAACCAATCTGGTAGTAAAAAAATGCTACCAGTTCCACAAAAACTCCGGCAATCAGCTGAGAGGAGAAAGAAGAGAAAAGTGCATGACTGGCCTTCCCACTCACCGTTGCACTTTTCTCTTCTTTATCCTCTCAGCTGATTGATGTGGCAGAGCCTCAGCTGGTGTTGGGAAAGCTGCATGCGCACACGAAGTGCATGATCACCGAACCAGTAGAGAAACTAGTAGATTCCCACCACTGATCCAAAGAGGCCATTTTTCATTCCAGCTTTGTCCCTTTGAGAACCAGGTCAAACATTGTGAACTCGGTGTGTGTGTGTGTGTGTGTGTTTTGCAGTGTCCACATCTGATTGTCCGACGCAGTGTCCCAAAAATTATCAAGATTTCTTTTCATTTCCTTCAGTAAGAAGCACATCATGAAAACCATGGGGTCCTACAAGAAGGGTATTCTACTCCGGACTTTCTTCAAGAGCGTCTTCTCGTTGTCACCTGTGAAAGCTGGACAGGAGGAAGAAGGAATGGATTCTTCTACTACGCAGTACACAAAGGTAACCTGATTTTTCTTTCCAAGATCCAAGATTTTCCTGTTTTTGCCTGTATGCTCAATTTAATAGATCACATTTTCTTTTTTCTTTTTCTATCTATCTATCTATCTTTCTATCTATCTATCTATCTATCTATCTATCTATCTATCTATCTATCT
>BLBF01000006.1:1686111-1708463 GCA_015471245.1 Laticauda colubrina | reverse complement strand
TCTATCTATCTATCTATCTATCTATCTATCTATCTATCTATCTATCTATCTATCTCTATCTATTTATATCTATATCGATATATAGCTCTATATCTGTATGTATCTCTCTCTCTCTCTCTCTCTCTATCTATCTATCTATCTATTTCTCTCTCTCTATCTATCTATCTATCTATTTCTCTCTCTTTCTCTCTCAAATTTACATATATAAATATCAAGCACAATGTGACCTTTCTGGCTTTTTCTCCACCATACACACTGAAATAAAAGACAGATAACATACATACTATTTATACATTGCTAGGTTCGTCCAGTTATTTTTGACCAACGTACTCATTTTGGTACATATATAATATCACATTCTGGGTCTACTTAGCCTAATTATTTTATATTCTGACTCCCGCCTCTCAGTTTCAACCATTGGTAAAATCTATTCCATGTATCATAGTATTTTTTTCTCCCCTTTATTTTTTAAATTCTAATGTTAATCTATCCAGTTTTGTGCAAAGCAGTATTTTCTTTATTATCTCCTTTTCTGGAGGTGTATTTTCACTTTTCCATTGTTGAGTGTTTATCATTCTCGCTGATGTCAGAATGTGTAGTATTAAATATATTGACCCTTTATTAAAGCCCTCTGTTGTAATTCCTAGTAGAAATAGTTCTGGCTTGAATTCTAACTGTTGTCCCACCATTTTTTTCTAACCGCATCTGGATCTGTCACCAACCCCCCCCCCCCCTGCTTTTTTGCATGTCCACCACATGTGGTAATATGTGCCTGGTAATTGCCTGCATTTCCAACATTGCGGGGATGTATTATTAAATATGTTAGCCAATCTTGCCAGAGGAAGATGCCACCTGTAAAACATTTTATACAAATTCTCTTTGTATGATGTGGCCAATGTTAATTTCCTAAATCCTGTCCAGATCCAAGATTTGATCACTTTCTTACCACCATGCATGATGTCTCTTGTCTAGCTGCCTTGCTTCTAGCAGTTGCTTCAGTGGAAGTGTCTTGTATATGTTAATAGCTACCATGTTCAATGTTCACCTCCAGCACAATGAACTACAAAGTCAATCCTTCCTCAGCCACAGATTATCAATAACCAGGACATGAGAGCTAGTAGTTCCATGGTATTCATAGAATCAGAGAACTGTAGAGTTGAGAAGGTCCACCGAGATCCACCAAGATCATCTAATCCAGGATTGAGTGATTATGGTCCTTTTGTCACCTGTGGACTTCAACTCCCAGAATCCCCCAGAATTCTATTCACAATATTAACTTAATTAGAATTGGACTTCTACAAGCTAAGCCAATGTTCTTCATTAAACCAGGAGTGGACAATTTGAACTTGGGGAAGGGAGAAAAGAAGTTCAAATTGGGTGAGAAGATCCCATCAGACTTGTGGGTAGAAGTTTGGGATATTTCAATCAATCAGAATTGGGCTGGAAGGGACTTTGGAGGCCTTCTAGTCCAACCCCTTTAAAGTTGCCAAGTTTGGAGACCTCTGCTCTGTACCATTTCAGACAGTTGGATGTCCAATCTTCTCTTAAAAACCTCCAGTGATGAAGCACCCACAACTTCTGAAGGCAAAATTTCATGTATTCATTTATTTTTCATTGGACAGGGGTTGATGATTGTAGAAGATTTCTAAGGCCCTTCCAACTCTATGATTCTATATACAAGTCCACATGCATTGGCTGAGGATTCTGGGAGTTGAAGTCCACTTATCTTAAAGTTGCTAAGGTTGAGAAACACTGTCCTACAACATCTGGAGAAGACGTTGCCCTACCAGGCTTCTTGAATTGTTTGCAGGAGACATACTTGGCCACAAACT
The DNA here is from genome assembly GCA_015471245.1 of Laticauda colubrina. Lineage (NCBI taxonomy): Eukaryota > Metazoa > Chordata > Lepidosauria > Squamata > Elapidae > Laticauda > Laticauda colubrina. The sequence continues at coordinate 1,706,631 of BLBF01000006.1, read as the reverse complement.
TTCAAGGCTGACCAGTTTTTGGACATTTGATAAAGAATTCAGTGGTCCTTTCCTCTCTGGGCTGCTCCTAGTTTACAAACTCTTTACTTCCTCAATCCTAAAACTTGCTCTTTGTATCTCCTAGAATCTCTTCATTGGAACCTACCAAGCCTTCAGTGAAATGCTCCAGCAATTAGTGGTGGAGAATCCAATTCCTTCAGAGCTGGAAAGGATCTTGCAAGTAAGTTATTTGGGAGGAAAATCTTATTATTGGTTCATTACACATACATCAATGGAGACTCAACTATCTCGGTCCGTAATGGCAAACCTATGGCACGCAGAACCATTTTTGCCGGCACGTGAGCTGCAGGCAAATTTATCTCACTGTGCATGCGCGCACCCCACAGCTGATTTTCAGCCAGTTTGAGGCCTTTTTCGGCCTCCCAGCAGGCTTCAGGAAGGCTTCTGCAGGGTTCTGTAGGCTTTGCTGCCCGAAAACTAGGCCCGTTTCATCACTTCCTGTTTGCAAGAATGCAAGGAATGCAGGAAAGTTCAAAGACTCAACACTCCAGAATTCAGCATTTGTGTTCCCAACAAATGTCCCTCCCCACAGTGTCTCCCTTAAGTCTCAGTTCCCAAGTGTGCCTTGTGAAGAAGGTGGGATGCTCTCCTCCCGAGTACTCGGGTCAGTCTGCGCTGTTCTCGCCTTCTCTCCACTCTCTGTGCTCTCAGATCAGGAGGGGGTGGTCCTTGCTCATTGCCTGAGCTCTGTCTCTCATGTCCACTGCTTAGCCTCCCTTGGTCACCCTGTCCCCCTTCCTCCCTACCCCCCTTCCTCCCTGCTACAAGCCATCCTAATCCTGAAAAGCCCTGGCCTGATTGGGCCTGCTCCTCCCCATTTTCCTCCCAAGCCAACGAAGCCTCCCCCTTGATTCAATCGGCTCTAGTTCCAGCGTCATCTTCTCCTGTAGAGTCAGGCTTCAATGAGGGCATGACAGTAACCTTCTGACCTCCAGCTTTGACCAAAGATTGTATCTTTGGGTACAACTGAGATCAAGTGAGGTACTAATACCACTCTGTAAAGCCTTAGTAAGACCACACCTAGAGTACTGCATCCAGTTTTGGTCACCACACTCTAAAAAAAGAGGTTAAGACTCTAGAAAAAGTGCAGAGAAGAGCAACCAGGATGATGAGGGGACTGGAGGATAAAACTTATGATGGACGGTTGCAGGAACTGGGCCTGGCTGGTCCAGGGAAGAGAAGGACCAGGGGAGACAGGAGAGCATCTTCCAATATTTGAGGGGCTGCCCCAGAGAGGAGGAGGAGGGGGTCAAGCTATCCTCCAAAGCATCTTTGAAGGCCAGACAAGGAATAATGGATGGAAACTAATCAAGGAGAGATTCAACCTGGAAATAAAGAGAAATCTTTCTGACAGTGAAAATAATCAACCAATGGAACAGAAGTTGCCTTTGGAAGTGGTGGGAGCTTCATCACTTGAGATTGGACTCACATCTGTCATAAATGGTGTCGGGTCTCTTGCTTGGGCAGGGGGTTGACTAGATGACCTACAAGGTTCCTTACAACTCTGATTATCTGTTACCTGCTATCTGACCACATACTGCAGAAACACTCCTCAGCTCCTCCTAGTTGCTTTTAAATCACAGGGATTATTCTTGGTCTCTTTTCCATGGACACTGCCTGTCCGGTTTGATCTTCAGTGACCGCTAAGAGTGCCCGAACCAGCAGAGACACCCCTCTAAAGCTCTGTTTTTCTTCCTTTTCCCTTTCCCTTACTCCCACGTAGCTCATGGTTCCTTGGCTGCAGTCCCCGGAGGCTGACCTGCGCGAAAGGGCCATCTGGAGCAGTGCTTCACTCCTCAATTATGTCACCAACAAATTGCAGCTGGATGTGAGTCACCACGAAGAAAAGAAAAATTATTGATTACTCTTCTGTCACTTATTTTATGCATTTATTATTTTGGGGTTTATTTATTGCATTATAGTTAATTGTTTGACAGCGTCGCTTCACTTGGCAACTCTAAAGATGAGTGGACTTCAAAACCCAGATTTCCCAGGTAGCATGGTTGTGGCTAAGGTTTCTGGGAATTGAAGTCCATGCACCTGTAAAGGGGCCCAACTGGAGAATTCTGGGAGTTCAAAACTCTGCAAAGATTTGGGTCTATTTTGAAACTGCTCCATTTTGCTCCAAACATACTGCTGGGTGGAAAATGGTGGATTCCAGTTCAAGACACATAGAATAACAGAGTTGGAAGGGACCCTGGAGGTCATCTAGCCCAACCCCCTGCTCAAGCAGGAGACCCTACACCATTTCAGACCAGTCTTTTCTTCAAAACCTCCAGTGATGGAGCAGCCACAATTTCTGTACAAGGCCCCTTCCAACTCTGTTAATCTGTAATTTAATTCTAGTGGCAAGCTGTTCCACTGGTTAATTATTGTTGTGGTCAGGAAATTTATCTTTAGTTCTAAGTGGGATCTCTCCTTGATTAGTATCCACCCGTTGCTTCTTGCTCTGCCGTCAGGGGCTTTGGAGGATAGTTTGACCCCTTCTTTTCTGTTGTAGCCTCTCAAGATCACAATCCTCGCTGCTGTACAAAATCACAGATCGCCCTCTCCTTGCTTCTAATTCTATTTTCATGTTATTTTTTTATTTTATTTGGTTTGTCAATTGCTTACAAGATAATAGGTATAAGTAAAAACATAGTTATGAATTCATCGATACATATAAGAAAAATAAACAATAGGACAGGGATGGTAGGCATGTTGGTGCGCTTATGCACGCCCCGTACAGACCTCTTAGGAAAGGGGTGAGGTCAATAGTAGAAAGTCTAAGGTTAAAGTTTTTGGGGTTTGGGAAAGAAACCAGAGTCAGGTAGAGTATTCCAGACATTGACCCCTCTGTGGCTGAAGACGTATTTCCTGCAATCAAGTTTGGGTCAATTAACCTTGAATTTGTATCTATTGTTTGCTCTTGTGTTGTTATGGCTGAGGCTGAAGTATTCATTGACAGGTAGGACATTGCAGTGTATGATTTTATATACTATACTTAGATCAGACCGAACGGGGCGTAGTTCTAGTTTTCTAGGTCTAGAATTTCAAGTCTGGTGGCATAAGGTCTTCTGCAACAAGATTCTTCTCTGGTCATTTCTCTCCCTTTAGACCAAGTCTAAGTTCTCCCACCTCGGTCACCTGGTAGCCATTCTGGGAATCTGCTGTGGTGATCCGATCAAATCAATATGTTCGAAGGCAGCCAAGAGTGTCCACCTTCTCCTCTCCATCGTGCTGGGCCAAAAGAGTAAGAGGGTTAAGTGGGAATCAAAGTCCACAAAATCCCCAGGGTCTGGGGTGGGATTCAATTTTTTTAACAACTGGTTCTGTGGGTGTGGTCAGGTGGGCATGGCCATGCGACTGGGTGGGCATGGCTTCATTTCCTTGTTTGCAGCATGCCCCATCCCCAAGGGGTGGGCAGAGGGGTGGGGGCAGCCTGGGACACGATTTGCCAGTTCTCTGAACTGCGCAGAGTCATAACAACCAGGTCTATAGAACCAGTCCAAACCAGTATAATAGCACCCTGCCCAGGGTTGCAGGGGCTTCCAGAGACCATCAAATCCAGCTTCTCAGATTAGTCCAGATTAAATCCCAAACAAAACGGGCCTTTCTTTATTTAGCTCCAACAAAGGGGACCTTCATTCCATCTCTGAGGATCCCTTAGTCCAGAGTTGGGGAATTATGGCCCCTTTATGACCTCCGGCTTTCAACTCCCATAATCTCTGAGCCAGCATGGAATTCTTGAGCATGTCTGGCTCTGGAATTCTGGGAGTTGAAGTCCAGAAGTCATAAAATAGCCACAGCCTTAGTCAATAAAAGCCATTTCTGTTGCTAAGCAAGGCAGCTGTTAAGTGAGTTTTGCTCCATTTTACGGCCTATCTTGTCACGGTTGTTAAGTGGGTCACTGCAGTTGTTAAGTGAATCACACAGTTGTTAAGTGACTTCACTTGTCAGAGGTCGCAAAAGGGGACCATGTGACCCTGGGATGCTGCAAACCATCATAAATGCCAGTTAGTTGCACACATCCAAATTTTGATCGTGTGAGCACAAGGCTGCTGCAACAGACCTAAATGTGAAAATAGCCACAAGGCACTATTTTTAGGTCCACTGTCATTTTGAATAGTCACTAAATGAACGGTTGTAAGTCGAAGACCACCTGTAGACTAAACCTGGTTTTGGTCATTTGATGGGTTAAATGGGTTAAAGCTGTTGGAGGAAATCAGCTCGCTTGTTTGAGAGGTCCAAGAGTTACACAGAAGAGTAAAAGAGGGAGAGTAACACTCTCAATCTGCTGTGTGCCAGTTGCAAAACTAGACCAGAAGAACGTCCACACCAACATCATTAAGTGGAAGCACCAGGAATTTCTGGAGACATGGAATCCGATGGTTTTCCTCAAAAATCCTTCCAGGGTCGCTGAGGTAAATAGAATGAAAGGAGGCCCACCCTATGACCAGCATGGGGAAAGGAAAGGAAGTATATAGGTGGGGAAGGGAAGGGAAGGGAAGGGAAGGGAAGGGAAGGGAAAGAGAAAAGTTTAGGGTTATGCTTTTGGTTATGGAAAGAAAGCGAAAGTGAAAGCATAATTGAAAATGAAACCAAAAGTGAAAGAGTGGGGAAAATGAAAAAAAGAAAGGAATGGAAGATAAAAGAAAGAGAAAGGGGAAAGAGAGGAGAAGGGAAGGGAAGGGAAAGGGAAAAGAAAGGAACATGTGAAAATGAAAATGAAAGGGAAAGTGTGGGGAAAGCCAAAGCAAGCGTGAAAAGAAAGGAAAGGAAAGGGGGAAAGGTAAGGAAAACAAAAGCAAAAGCAAAAGTGGAAGGAAAGGAAAGGAAAGGAAAGGAAAAGAAAGGGAAGGGGAAAGGTTTAGAATTATGGTTAAGGAAAGGGGAAGGGGAAGGAAAGAAAGTGAAAATGAAAGCAAAAGCGTAATTGAAAATGAAACCAAAAGTGAAAGAGTGGGGAAAGCGAAAGAAAGGAAAGGAACCGAAGATAAAAGAAAGAGAAAGGGAAAGGGAAGGAAAGGGAAAGGAAAGGAATACCTTCCTGCTCTCTTTTCTCCAGGTATTCAGCGTCTACTTCAGCCCCAGAGAGAAGACAGATTTCCTCCTGACTGTCCTGGATGGACTGACCGACACTTGCAGTAATTTCTCTTTGGCAGCTACGGAATCTCTTCTTGCCAGCATTGCAAGGACCTGCGGCCCAGAAATGGAAAAAGTAAGTGAGACTCCGCCCCCCCCCCCCCCAAAAAAAGCCTGGGGAAGTTCCTGTATCCAACACAGGAGACTCCTAGCAGCCCCTATTTCCAGGTACTTTGCTTATTCAACCATCTTAAACTTTTAGAGATCTTCAGGATGATAAATGTGAAAAGCCACCTAGTGAGTTTTCCTTCATTCTTGAACAAAAGAAAAATTAATTGCTTTCTCTTCCTCCTCCCTCTCAAGGATTCTCACTATTACAATAGCAGAACCTTTTGAAGGAAGTTGAGTTTGAGGGAACAGGTGATTTCTTGCCAAGAGACAAGTTTGCATCTTCTTGAACCTTTCTTTCTCGTTGTCTTCCTGTCCTCTCAGGTACCCGATATTATAGAAGGCATCTGCAGTCGTTTGAACCTGATCTGTCGGCCCAGCACCAGAAGACTTCTAATGAAGTTGGTAGGGTTGTTGGCGGGCAGGACCGAGCACTTAGATACCGTTATCTCAAGTCTTCTGGAACATTCCATCTCAACAGACAGGTGCCAAATACCTCCTTCCAGCCCGAGTATGAAAACTGTAGCAACACTGTGTTTTTATGGCAACCTAGGTTATTCCTCATTTGGGGCCTTAAGCAGGGTTTCCCAAACATGGCAAATTTCCCAGGATGGGGACTTCAGTTCCCAGAATTCCACAGCTTGTAGGGCCATAGAGGAGAATTCTGGAAGTTGAAGTCCACACAGCTGGAAATTGCCTTAAGGTTGAGAAACAGTGCCTTCAGCCAACCCCAAGCATAAGGGTTGGCCTCCTTCAGATGTACAGTTATCGTAACTCCCATAATTCCCAGCCCATGGCGTTCAGGAGTTGGGGGTTGGATGTATTTGGAGGCCCCATCAGAAGAAAGCAAAATTAGATTGGGATTCAATCCACTCAGAGTCTTTTTAACAAATCCAACAAATCAATTCTTCAATCAGAATAGAGCTGGAAGGGACCTTTGAGGTCTTCTAGTCCATTCCTTTGCTCTGGCAGGAGACCCTGTACCATTTTAGATAGATGGCTGTCCAGTCTCTTCTTAAAAACTTCTAATGATGGAGCATACACAACTTCTGATGGCAAGCTATTCCATTGGTTAATTGTCCTCACTATCAGCAAGTTTCTCCTTAGTTCTAGGTTACTTCTCTCCTTGATTAGTTTCCATCCAGTTCGGGGGGGGGGACATGTCCCATTATGACCCATACATGTAATCTGAGTCACTGGTATGTTATTGCTGGTTTCAGACATGTTAAACCTATGTTATTTGGGGGGGGGCAACATAGTTGAGTTTTCTTAATATGGACATTATATTAAGCACTTATATTACTATATTACCATATGTCTAATGTGTGTTTACCCATGTAGTATGGCTGTAGTATTATTATTTATCCTTCTTATCGTCTTCTTTATTCCTCCCTCTTAATGTTATTATGATTATCATTATTCTGCTACCTTGCATGTACACCGGAGACAAATTCCTTGTGTGTCTAATCACACTTGGCCAAATTCAATTCAATTCAATATTATGAGCTACTTGTCCTTTAAAACAATGTGTAGGTTGAGTTCATACAACATGCGAGTGGATACAACTATGAGACTGGATAGCTAATGGTTGGGAGAACCTGAACTTTTCTTAGCATGTTGTGTGAACTATCCGTAAGTAGCTTTAAAAAAAAGCCCAGGTTCCTTGGTTACAACCATCAATTGGGAAGGATGTGAGTGATGTGGCCCTCAAGGAGACAGACTAGGTTTTAACCAGCATTCCTTGGTCCATTCCTTCAATCTTCCTCCCATTTGCAGCAGTCCATCTGAGCTGTGGCGATCTCTTTCGGCTGAGGAAATGATTGAAGAACAACTTCTGGAGAACTTGCTTAGCAGGCTGCAAAGCCAACATAAGATGGAGCTGCAACCTTCTTCTCTATCCATTTCTGTGAGTTGGACCTTGCCTTTCTTTCAGGAACATCTGAGTTCTAAGTCCTCAGTTTCATTGAGAGTCCTTCAGTTGGCCTTATTTTGGACCATATTCAGGGTCACAAAAATGGTTGGCCGACCACTGACTTGTTCTCCCCTTCTACTAGTGGACAATCACTTAAATACCATGTTTCCCTGAAAATAAGATTCTGTCACATATATATAATATATCCACCCCAGGTCTTGTTTTCGGGGGATGTCCTCCACTGACTAACCTCCCTTGCGCCCATCGCCCTCGGCCTCCTTTTTGCTGTCAGAGGCCTTCAGGAACTTCTTCTTCTGCAGCTGGCAAGGCTTTCCTCAACTGGGTTGAGTTACTGCCATACCTTCACATCTGGAATTCTTGTTCCTGCCCTGCTGGACTAATTACCTCATTTTGCCTTGGACTTTAAGTTACTGTTTATGTTTACCTTGTTTTGGACTTGATTCCCTGCAGCCAAAGATTGTTTACCTGGGAGAGTTTTTTCTCCAGCTCAGAAGGTAACCAAGATGTTGGGGGCAAAGTGGGAGCTAATACAGGGACTCTTATTGCTTATCTGATTGTGTTGTCTTTCTGCCACGTCCCTGATTGTCACACACTGCTCCCAAACTGGTTGTTACACCAGTTGAACCCCACTGCTGCCTTCTTCCCCTTGTCCCCCTGCAGTTGACCCAGGCTCTCTATGAAGTGATCTCCGTTCTGGAATCCAGGGACACCATCCAAGGCCTTTTCCCAGAGCTGCTGATGACTTTCCTCGTGGAGCTTCATTTCAGCAGTCAGAGGGACTCCCTGCCAGATGTGGACATCCTCCAGCAGTGCAGACAGGTCAAAGGTCAAATCAGGTGCAACTTCATAGAAAATCCTCCTTTCCACATTCCCGTTTCCAGCCTTTTTGGCATTACAGGTCGTCTTTGATTTACAGCTGTTTGTTTAGTGGCCGTTCCCAGTTACAACAGGACTGGAAAGAAGTGACTTAGGAACCTTCTTCACACTTATGACCATTGTGGCATCGCTGTGGACCTGGGATCAAACCTCAGGCATTTGGCAACTGACTCATGTTTACGACGGTTGCAACATCCCCATGTGATCATGTGATTTACGTTTGGACGTTAACAACTGGTTCATATTTATGACAGTCGCAGCGCTTTTGCAATCTTCTGACAAGCACAGTCAACAGGGAAGCCAGATTCACTGAATGACCAGGTTACTGATTTAACAACTGCAGTGATCCACTTAACAACTGTGGCCAGAAAGTTAGTAAAACGGGCTAAACCTCACTGAACAACCATCTCTCTTCTTAGCAATGGAATGTTTGGGCATCATTATGATTATAAGTTGAGGACTGCCTGTTCAGATAGCCCTCGACTTATGACCACAGTTGAGCCCAAAATTTATGCTTGCTAAGTGAGACATTTCTTACGTGAATTCTGCCTCATTTTAGGACTGTTCTTGCCACATTTGTTAAGTGAATCAATGCTGTTTTTAAGTTAGTCACATGGTTGTTAAGTGAATCTGGCTTCCCCATTGGACTTGGCTTGTCAGAAGGTCACAAAAGGGGATCACATGACCCCAGGGATGCTGCAGCCATCATAAATGTGAATCATGGGGCTGCTACAATGGTCCTAAGTGTGAAAAATGGTCCTAAGTCGCTTTTTTCAGTGCCGTTGTAACTCCGAACACTCACGAAATGAAAATGGTTGTAAGTCAAGGACTTCCCTGGATAAGGAAGAGCAAGGAGCAACAGTCTTGAGTGAGTCCTCCTTTCCCCCTTTCAGTTTTGCCGTGGAGGCCATCAAGATGCTCCTCATCCGGATCGGATGCCGGTACGAGGTGACGTTCATGGAGAAGACGCGCGGCTGGTCGATGCTACAATGCGGTCAGGATCTCCTGCAGGGCAGCGCCCTCCTGGCCAGGTGAGGTTCGCGCCGAGAACAGAGCCAAGGAGATGTGTTCTGTCCCAGCTCCCCAAACACAACAAACCCTCTGAAGTTAAATCAATATTCTCTTTATTATGAGCACAGCGACCCGGGCAAAAAGTTTGTTGCAGGCTCACAGGTCCATCTGTCTGGGAGATGAATAGTTGTCTGCCACACCTATTCATCTCCGCCCCCCGCCTTTTATCCCCAGAGCTAGGGCGGGGCTTCACTAGCAGCGGTGGCTCTTCAGACCTAAGGACCGGCCCGTAGATTTCCACTGCTCTCCTCTCCTCTGCCTTTTGTGCATCAGGCACTGGGCCCAGCTGTTCCTCCTCTTCCTCATTAGCCATCTCCAGACCTGGGGACTGTTGACTCTCCTTCTGAGGGCTGACGGATGGCCCAGGCTCCGCCTCTATCTCTTTCTCTCTGACAGCTCCATCCCCTCTTCCCCTTCAGAGCTCTCAGGTTGCTTTGATGTTGATCCTCATTCCCATGCCTCCTTCTCCTCTGGTTCAGTTGTTGAAGTGGTTTGCGGCTGACAGGCCACAACAGGATGCCACTCACCTGTAGTTCTTCAATTTAGAAGGCCCTCACCTTTTTGTCTGCTGGGGCAGCACCATGGCTCAGCGGTTAAGATGCTGAACTCATCAGCTGGAAAGCCAACAGCCCAGATTCGGAATCCAAGCAAGATGTGATGGGTGAGCTCCCTTCCTCAGCTCAGCTTTTGCCCTTCTAGCAGTTCAAAAGCATGCAAATGCCGGTCGATAAATACAGATAATCCTCGACTTACAACAGTTCATTTAGTTACAACAGCACTGAAAGAAGTGACTTATTTTTCACACTTATGACTATTGCAGCATCCTCATGGTCATGTGGTCAAAATTCAGATGCTTCACAACTAGTTCTTGTTTATGATACTTGAGTATCATCTGATCCCCTTTTGCAATCCTCTGACCAGCAAAGTCAATGGGGAAGCCAGGTTTAGTGAAGAACTGTGTTACTAACTTAACAAGTGCAGTGATTCACTTAGTAACTGTGGAAAGTAAGGTCGTAAAATGGGGCGAACATCACTTAACGACTGTCTCATTTGGCAACAGAAGTTTTAGGTTCAATTGTGCTCATAATACCTGTAATCAATTTCAGAAATTGCTTCTCTAACTATCTTAAAGCTTTTAGAGATCTTCGGAAAGGCACGTTTGAAAAGCCACCTGGTGAGTTTTCCTTCATTCTTGAATAAAAGAAAAATTAATTGCCTCCTCCTCCTCCTCCTGCCTCTCAAGGACAGTCTCATTGACCATTACAATTGCAGAACCTTTTGGAGGAAGTTGAGTTTGAGGAAACAGGTGCTTTCTTGCATAAGAGTCAGCTAGAGGAATACCTGTACAGATTCAGGAGAAAATGCGCTAGAGAACAAGCATAAATGTGTATTTTTTTTCCAAGGTGGCAATGATGTCCTTCTGTATTTTTCAGAGCCATGTTACATTTTTGCTGCCCTGAGATTATCAGGGTCCTGGATTTGCTATTTTCTGTCCTCAGCAAAAACAATGAAACACACAAGCCAACAATCATTGCCGTCTTTGTCGAGGTAAGAAGCATGTGGGGAAAACCAAGTGTGTGATTTATAGTTTAGTTTGCACCTAGCATAGACATCCTCACAACCAACCCTGTTATTCAGCTCAGAACAAATACACAGATCATTCAATTCGGCTAACAAAAAAAAAGCTTGATGTTTATATATTAATCTCAGCAAACATTGAAAAAGATTACCTGGCAAGAGTTAAAATTGGCAAAGAGTTTAATATTGAAAAATCTACATTATCTACTTCAGTTTCTCAATCTTGGGCATCGCCAGGTGTAAGGACTTCAGCTCCCAGAATTCTCCAGTCAACATGATTGTGTCAGGGCTCTGACAATACACCCCCGTTCAAATCTTAGATCTCTAGCCACATCTTTCAGGGTAGAAAAAAATTGATTTATTAGAAGTATTCATGTCGGCGTTACTTGGGTGCAACCGACACTAAAATATATCATTTCCCTCTTGACCCTGGTCTTCCTCCTACCCCCTGGATGTATATTCTCCAATGGGACACCTCCATAGCCAAGAGTCATCAATTATTACTCTCCAGTAATAATCTTGTGCACCAGAAGCTTCGGCTGCCTAGCAATTATCTGAAGCATTTAAGGAATGCACGGCTTTCCCTCACTCCTTTTCTGCTGGCAACTAAAAAGGTCAAAGGAGAATTGTTTAGTTGACAGATTGTTGCTGAGGATTCTGGGATTAAGATGAAGAATGTCTCTTGTTGAAAAATTGACATCGGTGGTGGTATGCTACTGGTTTGGATCAGTTTGACCGAACCGGTAGTAAAAAAAGCCTCCGAGGATCAGCTGAGAGGAGGGAAAAACCCTCCCACAATCAGCTGAGAGGAGAAAGAAGAGAAAAGCACAGGATCGGCCCTCCCACTCGCCCCTGGGTTTTTATTTATCCTCCCAGCTGATTGGTGCTGCAGGCCTCAGCTGGTATGGGGGAAGCTGCGCACGCACACACGCACAATCACCAAACTGTTAATGGAACAGGTAGGATCCCACTGCCGATTGACATCAATGTTGCAACGCTCAATGTGCCTCTCCCCTCCCTACCCTTATCCCAAGAATTAGGGATGGTCACATGTGAGGCACTTCTTCAAATTTCCTTTTCTGTTTCAGGTCAAATTTCTCTTATCCAAATGTTGCCTGGGCTATGACTCTTTCTCAAGGTTACTCTTGCGACCCCTTACAGAAGGAGACACCTCTGGGTTGTTGGTTCCTCTTCCTGAAAATTTTTTGTCTGGCAATTTCTAACATGGGGTTTATCTGGCTGTCACTTCTGCCATCTGTCACTCTGGACCGATGGAGAATAGTAGAGAATGTCCAAAACCTTCCATTGCATCGGTGACTTTGTTTGGGTCTAGAACAAGGGTCTCCAAACCTGGCAAGTTGAAGACTTGTGGACTTCAAACTCCCGGAATTCTAGGAGTTGAAGTCCACAAGTCTTGAAGTTGCCAAGTTTGGAGACGGTAGTCTAGAGGGATGAGCAAAGATCTCCAGATCATGTTTGTATGTTATACTCTTCAGGCACTTCCCTCTCCTTGTTCTGATTTTTCATCTCCCTCACCCAAACCCAACTCTGTCCTTCCCTAAAGGGTTATTTCATCCTTGAAGGCCAAAAGGACAGTTTGTTCTTGTGGTATCATGGCTTTGAGAAGATGTTCTTCTATGGGAGACGAACAAAAATAAATTTGAACTGTACGAAGACGTCTCTCTTCCATTGACAATTATGAACCTGCTCCATCTGCTTTTTTCCCTGAGAAACATGATCTTCTTTCTCTCCCCTTCTGTCTGTTATGATGGATTCTTCATCTTGATCCTCAGCTACTTCACTACCAAGACATCGATCAGTTCCCCTCTGAACAGATCTTTGAGAGCCTTGAAGAATGGACCCAAAACTCCAGCCCAGATATTCGTTCTCTTGCCCTGCGAGCTCTGGGCATCCTGGCCATCCATCCAGACAAGGTGAGGAAGGGCCTTAGGTTGAGAAGTGACCGCCAATTTTATTTATTTTATTTATGTGTTTGTTTGTTTGTCAAACATGTATTAGGTAACAAATATAATATAAACATGATCATGCTAGTAATACTATTACTAAATTTGCAGATGATACAATAGTGGTGGGACTCATCTCCAGGGGGGATGAGTCTGCCTATCGAGATGAGGTGGACCGGTTGCTTTCATGATGTAGAGACAATAACTTGGTCCTCAACATCAATAAGACCAAGGAGTTTATAGTGGACTATAGAAGGAACAGATCAGACGTCCAGCCTTTGCTTATCAGTGGAGGCCAAGTGGAGCCAGTGGCCAGTTTTAAGTTTCTGGGTGTTGCCATAAAAGAGGACCTGACCCGGGGTGCTCACATTGCAGCCCTGGTCAAAAGGGCCCAGCAGAGATTAGACTATAAGAGACTTCTCAGGAAACAACAATTGAATGAAAAACTGCTGGGGTATCTTAGCTTACTGCAATTGCACAGTGGAAGATAGGACAGCATTCCAGAGGGTGAATGTCATTGCCCAGAGGATCATGGGTTGCCCTCTCCCCTCTTTGGAAGAGCTTTATAACTCCTGCTACCTCAAGAAAGTTTGAAACATTCTCAAAGATCCATCTCATCTGGGCACCCTTTTTTTGAACTGTTACCATCTGGCAGACGGTACAGGACAATAATAAAAACAAGGACAAGTAGGCTGAAAAACAGCTTCTATCCCAGGGCAGGAGCTCTGTTGAATTCTACTGTCTTGGGCAATATCCATGCAATTTCAGGGGTTTCCCATTCAACTGCATAGAATGTGAAGGATGTATGTTTGTGTTTATTTTCATGGTCATGATGTGCACTGAAGATGGAGCTTGATTTTGTTGTACAAGGTGCAAGGACAATAAAGTAAACTAATACATGAAGTGGATATGAATAAAAGGGAACATTAGGACAGGGACAGGAGGCACGCTGGCACACTTATGCACCACTTGTTGGGAGGGGTCTTGGATTGCAGCCTAATTGACTTCATCTGGTCTTCATGCAAAAGAGAAAGCTGCCCACATTCAAAAGTTAGTCTTCACTGTAGGCGTAGGTGCCAGGAAGGGCTTGAGAAAGGATGTCAAAAAAGTTGAGATATCCGAAGATCTTGAGATGGTTCTCCTACCAAACCCAACTCCAACACCTACATAACAAAGTGAAAAAAGTGACTTATAACCGGTTGTCACACTTATGAACATTGCAGCATCCCCATAGACAAAACACTTGAGACATTTGGCAACTGGCTCCTATTTATGACGGTCACAGTGATCCCCTTTTGTGAACTTCAGATGAGCAAACTCAACAGAGAAGCCAGATTCGCTCAACAACACTGTTGTTAACTCTCAACACTTGCAGTGATTCACTTAACAACTGTGGCAAAGAAAAGTCATAAAGTGAATCAAATCTCATGTCAGCATGGTCTTGATTAACAACAGAAACCTGGGGCTGGCTTACGGTCATAAGTTGAGGACTATATCTGTTGTGGTTCACCAGCAGCAGGTGCAGACAGCTGAGGTCTCAGAGAGCGAGGACTCAGATGTGGCGCCTGCGTGAGATGCAGGGATGGGGTCAGGACCATCAGGGAGTGGAGGGCTGCCTTCGGAGCTTGTGGAGGCTGGCAGCAGTGAGGAAGAGGACCCCGACTGGGCCCAGTGCGGGTGCATGAAGGATTGCTCAAAGGAAAAAGCAGCTGCAGCAGCACAGGTGACTCGGGAGTAAGTCGAGGTGCAAGGTGATGGCCCCTCCCTTAAGGGATAAAAGCCAGCCTGAGAGACCGGAGTTCTTTGCAGGAAGCAAAGCAGTTTTTTCACTTAAGCCTTGTGGACGTTCGGAATATCTGAGTTGGTGTTTGGAGACTCTTTGTGTTTGGAATATTTCTTGGCAACTTTATCTAGTGTTCTTGGCAGCCTTGCACCATCTTGGCAAGGCTTGTTCTTATCAGAGACAATGAGTTCGAAACAGCCTTTTAACCGGGAAGGAACGGAATTCGTAAAGAATCATTAAAAGCTTTTGCTGTTATCTCCATTTCACGTTTGTTTCCTTGGAACCAGGTTTGGGTCAGAACAATATCCATCCAGGGCTTGATAAGTTATCTATGTGCTGTGCAAAGTTGAGAAAAGCACACAGAACGAAAGAGAGAGACGGGTGGATTGCTAGATAATTTGACAGAAAAATAAAGCTCTCACTTCCCAATCAGGAAGCTGTCAGTTCGATCTGCACATAAAGGCAGATATTTCTCTCTCTCTGGGCACACTGAGAATATATCTGCTGAACAAAACTCTGCACTGGAGACAGGAAGGGCATCCAGCCCTTAAAGCACTCTGTTAGCTCCATTCAGTTGTCCAGACTTCACCCCAATGCAAGGGATTACGGGGTTGTTAAAAGAAAGAAAGAGGATAACGGTAAACACACTTCCTGTTTGCAGGTGGAGGATGTCAAAGTCTTGATGCCCACCCTCTTGGGAAGTCTGGAAGAAACGGACAACAGCGTCATCCTGGAAGCCATCACTGCCCTTCAAAATGTTCTGAGGTTCATGCAGAGAAGTGACTTTGTGACTCTGGCAGAGAAGCTCCTTCCGTTATTTAGCGCAGTAAGACTTTCCACCCAGGTGGATTCACAAGACCTTCTTCCTGTGTCCTTCAACCTTGGCCGCTTTAAGAAGGGTGGACTTCGACTCAACCAATCAGAATAGAGCTGGAAGGGACCTTGGAGGTCTTCAAGTCCAGCCCCCTGCTCAAGCAGGAGACCCTAGAGCAAGGATCTTCCAGTTTGGCAAGTTTAAGACTTGTGGACTTCAACTCCCAGAATTCCTGAGCTAACAAGACTGGAGGAGGAATTCTGGGAGCTGAAGTCCACAAGTCTTAAAGCTGTTGAGTTTGAAGACCCCTGCCCTGGACCATTTCAGATAGGTGGCTGTTCAGACTTTTCTTAAAGACCTCCAGTGATGGAGCATCCACAACTTCTGGTGGCAAGCTGTCCCACTGGTTAATTGCCCTTGCTGTCAGGAAGTTTCTCCTTAATTCCAGCTTTGCTGGTTGAGGAATTCTGGGAGTTGGAGCCCACCTGTCTTAAAGTGACCAAGGTTGAAAAACACCATCCTCTTCCCAGTTCTGTGGCTCCTCTTTCCTCTGAAGTCTTCTCCTGTGATTGGGTCTCCTTGGACTCATCTCCCCCACCTCCCCCTCCTAGTAAAGGAGATACAGGACTGAAGCAGTATCTAGAACCAAGACAACAGAAAACAGGTTCTCCACCACGAAGACATCTTCTGGAGAACATCGGGCAGAGATTGGGGTATGCATGACCGCTTCCCAAAAAAAGAAGTCTCCAACTTTGGCAATTTTAAGACTTGTGGACTTCAACTCCCAGAATTCCCCAGCCTGGAGAGTTCTGGAAGTTGAAGTCCACAAGTCTTAAATTCTGGGAGTTGTTGAAGTCCACCCATCTTAAAGCAGCCAAGGCTTTGTCCCCTTCCCAGTTCTGTGGTTCCTTAGATCCTCTTTCCTCAGAAGTCTTCTCCTGTGGCTGGGTCTCCTACAAACCACTATAAGACAGCATGGACTGAAGCAATATTTAGGACCAGAGCTACAGATTCTTAACCAGACAAGGATCTCCTGGAGAACATCTGGCAGAGATTGGGGTGGGCCTGGCTGCTTCTCTTTGTTGCAAGAAATATCCATCTGGTTCAGTTCCAAGCTGGGAGAAAGGCATTGGAGACAAAACAGAGGTTGGAGGCTGATTGGAAAGATGGTTTAATGATGAAGCAGAAACATATGGGTACTTCTGGTGTAACTGACCACATGGAATTGAAGTTTTTTTTATATACCTTATCTTGGGCTTTGCACTTGAGCTTCCTGTTCCTGTGCAAAAATATGTAGTCTATTGGCTGTTGTAGGGGTTATGCAGGGGTCATAGCTGGCTCTGTTGGTTGTCTGAGCTCCCAGATTTGGTTAAAGTTTGGACTGCTGATGTCATGAGGGCAGTTCCCATTGTGGCTGAGGGCTAATCCTACCTTTGCTGGATCTTGGGTAAGGGTATTTGCTTATGAATAGAATAGAAGAGAAGACAATATGGAACAAAATAGAAAATAGAATAGAATAGAACAGAACAGAAAAGAAAATAGAATAGAATAGAATATCAGAATAAAGAATAGAATAGAATAGAATAGAATAGAATAGAATAGAATAGAATAGAATAGAATAGAATAGAATAGAATAGAATAGAATAATAATGGAATAGAATAGAATAGAAATATGGAAGATTAGACTAGAATAGAACAGAACAGAACAGAAAAGAAAATAGAATAGAATAGAATATCAGAATAAAGAATAGAATAGAATAGAATAGAATAGAATAGAATAGAATAGAATAGAATAGAATAGAATAGAATAGAATAGAATAGAATTCTTTATTGGCCAAGTGTGATTGGACACACAAGGAATTTGTCTTTGGTGCAAATGCTCTCAGTGGACATAAAAGAAAAAATACATTTGTCAAGAGTCAAGAATTATCAGTTACAACACTTAATAATAGTCATAGGATACGATAAGCAATCAAATGCTACTAGGAAACAGACCATATAAATCGTAAGGATACAAGTGACAATGTTACAGTCACAAGTGGGAGGCGATGGGTGATAAGGAGGGATGAGAAGATGAATAGTAATAGTCGTGCAGACTTTGTAAATAGTTGAACAGGGTTGAGGAAACGAGTTGTTTAGCAGAGGGATGGCGTTGGGGAAAAAAACCATCCTTGTGTCTCCTTGTTCTGGTGTGCAGGGCTCCATAGCGTCGCTTTGAGGGTGGGAGCTGAAACAGTTTGTATCTGGGATGTGAGGGGTCTGTAGATATTTTCACAGCCTCCTTTTTGCATCGTGCTTTATACGGGTCCTCCTCCATGGAAGGCAGGTGGGCAGCCATTGTTTTTTCTGCAGTCCTAATTCCTCTCCGCAGTCCGTGTCTTTCCTGCTGGGTTGCAGAACCGAACCAGGCGGTGATAGAGGTGCAGATGAGAGACTCCATCATCCCTCTGCAGAACCGGATCAGCAGCTCCTTTTGGGCAGCTTGAGCTTCCTCAGTTGGCGCAGAAAGAACATTTTTTGTTGGGCTTTTTTGATGACGTTTTTGATGTTAGGTGTCCATTTTAGGTCTTGTGATAGGATGGAACCTAGAAATTTGAAGGTCTCCACTGTTGATACTGTGTTGTCTAGTATTGTAAGAGGTGACAGTATGGGAGGGTTTCTCCTAAAGTCGACCACCATTTATTTATTTATTTATTTTTATTTGATTTGTCGGTCGCTTACAAGATACAGGTATAAGAATAAACATAGTTTTGAATACATGAGATGGATACTTATAAGAAAAATAAAAAGAAACAATAAGACAAGGGTGGTAGGCATGATTGGTGTGCTTATACATGCTCCCTACGTGTTTTTTGAGTGTGTTCAGTTTCAGATTGTTCTGGTTACACCACGAGGCAAGTTGTACAACCTCCTGTCTATCTATCTATAGGGCTATCTATCTCTTACGTGCTGACATCTGCTGAGGGCTATTAAGAAAGGTGGGGCCTGCTTCCTGTCCTCAAGAAAATATTCCTCCCTTTAGGGAAATATAATATTCTGCCTTTTTAATATTTCATAAAAATACTTCATTCTTCTAGGAGAGGAGTGGGCACTAACTTTCTATCCCTTTTAAGAAGAGCTCTCCAAACTGGGCAATTATAAGACTTGTGCACTTCAACTCTGGGAATTCCTCAGCCAGCATGGGAAATGAAGTCCACGCATCTTAAAATCTGGGAATCTTGGGAGTTGAAGTCCACAAAGTTCTTATAGTTTCCAAGGTTGGAGCCCTTGGCCTGCCTTGAAGTCTCACAAAGATGTTGCGTTCTCCAATTCCCAAAGGATGTTATTATTTGCTGGTTGGGACAACAGAGAAAGGAGCCGGCGTGACCATTGTTACAAGGATACCTTTGTCTGGTAGAGTGCTACAGACCAGGGTGTGATGCAGGTGAAGGCAAATGCCAACACATCATCACAACCCTGCTTGTTGTTGTTCGCAGGCAGACGCCAAAGTACGCAATGCTGCCATTGTCCTCTTTGCTGAACTGCCCAATATGGTGAAGAAGAAGGAGAAATATCTCATCCAGGAGCAGGTCCATCAAAGCCTGGTCCCGCTGCTGCTTCACCTGCAGGATGAAGAAACGGATGTCGTGAAGGTGAGTCGAGTTCAGGAGATGAGTTGGTGAAGGTTGCAGAAATTGGATAGGTCTAGTTTGATGAAAAGAAGGACCAGGGGGTGACATGATAGCAGCATTCCAGTATTTGAGGGGCTGCCCCCCAAAAGGAGGAGTCAAGCTCTTCTCCAAAGCACCTGAAGGAAGGACAAGTAGCAACATATGGACACTAACCAAGGAGAGAAGCAACCTGGAACTAAGGTGAAACTTCCGAACAGGGAGGACAATTAACCAGTGGAACTACTTGTCACCAGAAGTTGTGGGTGCTCCATTAGTGGAGGCTTTTAAGAAGAGACTGGGCAGCCATTTGTCTGGAATGGTATGGGGCTTCCTGCTTGAGCAGGGGGTTGGACTAGATGACCTCTAAGATCTTTCCAATCCTATGATTCTATGTTGAATAAGTTCTTGAAAGGTTTGTAGAACAGGTATAGCTTCTAAGATGAGTTAGCGCCTCATTAGGAATGACGTGATAGCAGCCTTCCAATATCTGAGGGGCTGCCCCAAAGAAGAGGAGGGGTCAAATTATTCTCCAAAGCCCCCTGAAGAGGCAGGAGAAGAAGCAACGGATGGAAACCCACCAAGGAGAGAAGCAACCTGGAATTAAGGAGAAATTTCCCGACAGTGAGAATCATGTCAGTGAGAATGGCTGGAACAATGACAGATAATACCATAACAGATGATTGGGGGGGGGGGGGTACAGCTCGCCCTCAGAAGTTGTGGGTGCTCGTTCTATCAGGGGAGCTTTTCAAGTAGAGACTGGACAACCGTTTGTCCGGGATGAAGTAAGGTCTCCCATTCGAGGAGGGGGTTGGACTAGAAGACCCCCAAGGTCCCTTCCGACCCTACGAGTCTATCATTCGTTGGATGCATTCTTTACTGATCACATTTTCAGCTGGTCCATGCTTGATGTTATCCAGCTGTAAGATGCCCAAGAAGGACCAGGGGGACCTGAGAGCGTCTTCCCATACTTGAGGGGCTGCCACCAAGGAGAGGGGCTCAGCTTATGGACCAAAGCCCCTGAAGAGTCAGGACAAGAAGCAACAGATGGAAACTCTTCAGGGAGAGAAGCAACCTGGAACTAAGGAGAAACTGCGAGGACAGTTAACCAGTGGAACGGCTTGTCTTCAGGGTTGGACTAGATGACCAAACGATCCATTCCCACTCTTGTTAATCGGTTCAATAAGTGGAACTGCTTGCGACTAGAAGTTGTGGCTGCTCCATCCCTGGAGGCTTTTAAGAAGAGACTGGACAGCCACTTGTCCGGAATGGTTCAGGGCTTCTTGCTTTGAGCAGTGGGTTGGACTAGAAGACCTTCAAGGTCCCTTCTAACTTTGTTACTCTGTTATGCTCTTATCCTTCCTTCCTTCCTTCCTTCATCTTTTCCTCTCCTTTCTTCTTTTCTCCTTCCTTCCTCCCTCCTCTACTTCCTTCCTTCTGTCTCTTCTCCTTCTTTCTTTCCTTCCTCCTTCCTCTGTTTCATGCCTTCCTTTCATATCTCCTTCCTTCTATATCTCCTTCCTTCCTTCCTTCCTTCCTTCCTTCCTTCCTTCCTTCCTTCC
>BLBF01000006.1:1647677-1661164 GCA_015471245.1 Laticauda colubrina | reverse complement strand
TTCTAATTCTAATTCTAATTCTAATTCTAATTCTAATTCTAATTCTATTCATCCATCCATCCATCTGTCCATCAACACCAACTCTTAAACTGACAATATTTAAAAAAAAAACACTGGGAAATGGCAGGCGTATTTCAGCCTCCCAAGATATATTGCCTGTGTTTTTAGTACACCCGGAAGACAGTAAATTTACCCTCAGGTTGTTACAGCTTGTGACTGCTCAGGTGAACTTGACACATTCCGGAGTTTCGTAACTTTGTGGAAAACAACGTCTGTCTTAAAAGGTGCAATCCTCCTTTGCATGCCTCGAGGGATTAATTTTATTGCCATCTCTCTCGAACAGTGTTTCGCAACTTTGGCTGGTTTGAGATGGGAGGACTTCAACTCCCAGAATTCCCAAGCCGGCATATCTGTTTTTTCCCTCCAGTGATGTAAACAAGGATGAAAACCAGTTGATCTGTGTGCTGCTTTAAAAGCAAAATAGAACATAGAACATAAAACAATAGGGCTGGAAGGGACCTTGGAGGTCTTCTAGTCCAGCCCCCTGCCCTTGGCAGATCCTATGCAATTCCAGATCCACCGCATGTGTGCATCCATTCCCCACAATCACACATTTCCTGTTATCACTCCAATCTGTTCCTTGAATGACCCCTGTTCAAAAAGAAGTTCTGACTGCTCTTATTTCCTGGTTTTCCTCCCTCGCTGACCTCACCATTTACGATTTCCACTCACTCCAGGACGGGTGTGTAAATACAACCACAACATGCCTCTAAACGCACCAAGAGGCAAAGAGAAATGGACAGGAGCCCCTGAAAAGAAGCTGGATGCCAAAGGGGTGCAAAGCTTCTCGGGGGCCCAAATGCTGTTTGTAAAAATCAGAGTGATTGACATATAAATGAGTGACGCACAAATAAAATAAGATATAAATATAAACAATAAGATAAAATACAAATAAGATAAAATAAAATATAATGTAAAATAATATACATGGAATAAAACAAATAAAATGAAATTAAGTAAAATAAAATAAAACCGCTTACATCCTAAGACGACCTCTAACACCATAAAGCATCCACATCTGCCTATCCCAGATCCCTGGGAACGGCTCGACAGGTAAGAAAAAAACTGCCTCATTCAGTCTGAACATCTGGCTGGCTGTGCACTGAATCATAAAATGAAAATGAAACAAAACAAAAAGAAAAAAGAAAAAAATAAGATAAAAGAAAATAATACAACATAACATGAAATAAAATATGTTGTAAGGCTGCACAATTCCTGCATGGGGGAAAGCAGACTGACAGGTCACAGATTAAGAGAGAGAAAGACAGACAAACAGATGATAGATGATCAATGATAGAAGATGATAGAAGATATCTATAGATTAGATAGATAGATAGATAGTGATAGAGATAGATCAATAGATTATAGATAAAAGATGATAATAGATGATAATGATAGATAGAAAATGATAGATAGATAGATAGATAGGTAGGTAGATGATGGATATAGAAAGAAAATAAGATAGAGGATAGATAATAGATGATAGGTAGAAGATGATAGATGATAGATAAAAGATGATAAACAGATAGATAGATGATAGAAGATGATACCCTAGATAGATAGGTAGGCAGGTAGGTATGTAGATGGAGGAGGGCAGGTGGGAAGGAGGGAGGGAGAGAGAGATGTAGGTAGGTAAAGAGATAGAGATATGATGGAGAGATAGATAATAAGAGAGAGAGAGCGGAGGGAGGGGGGGAGAGATTGAGAGATAATAATAATAGATAGATAGATAGATAGATGATAGATAGAAGATAAATGATAGAAGATGATAGATGATAGATATATAGATAGATAATGATAAGATAGAAGATACATAATAGATAGATGATAGATAAAAGATAGATAGATGATAGAAGATGATACCATAGATAGATAGGTAGGTCGGTAGGTAGATATGTAGATGGAGGTGGGAGAGAGGGAGGGAAGGAGGGAGGGAGAGAGAGATGTAGGCAGGTAAAGAGATAGAGATATGATGCAGAGATAGATAATAAGAGAGAGAGAGAGAGAGCGGAGGGAGGGAGAGATGATTGAGAGATAGATAATAAAAGATAGATAGATGGATGGATGGATGGATGGATGGATGGATGGATAGACAGAAGGGGGAGGGAGGGGGAGGGAGGGAGAGAGAACGTGTTTGGGGTGACTCCCCCAAGTCTTCCTGCTCACAAGTTAGTAGATCCAGGTGGCTTTGGAAGTCAGGTTTCCGACTCAGGTGCATTTGAACATAGAGACCACAAAAGCCTTGACGAAGAAGCCTGCATATATGTGTGTGTGCGCTCGCCCGCCCGCGCGTCTTTCCCACGGTCCGATTGCTCGCTCGGAGCTGGGAATCCCTTGCCAGGGACACGTGTGCGCTTTCACACCTGGGTCCGTCCGCAAACACCCCCCCCCCCCCCCCCCCCCCCCCCCCCCCCGAGAGAGCCAACCTGCGCCGCGTTCCTGGTTCGCACAACCTGCGAGGGCCAATTGGCAACTTTCAGGGCGGCGGGGTTTCAACTCCCCAAATCCCCCCCCAGGTCCAGGAGTTCAAAGCCCCGCCCGCTCTCCCGCCTTCAAGTTGCCAAACCCTCTTCCGAGCCCAGCGGCTGCGTTCCCACAACCCGGAGGATGCGAGCGAGCGAGCCCGGGACGAAGCCAGCGAGGGGAGCTCTGCCCGTGCTCAGAGGCGGCCTCGCCCGTGGCCCAGGCTGCCGTCTCCCTCCTGAACGCCGCACTCACCGCCGCCCCGCGGGCGCCCTCCGAGATGCCACGGCTCGCCCGCCAAGCCCCGTCCGCGGGCGCCGCCTCGTCGGAGCGCAGGGCGTGGGGCGAGGCTCCGGCAAGCCCTCTTCCTCCTCCGGGCCGGCTTGGCCGGTGGAACCCCCGGCTGGCGGGCTTCAAGGGGCGGCGGGGGCCCGCGGGCGCCAGGTTGCAGATGGGGCAGCTCCCAGGGCCCCGCGCACGCCGACCCCGCAAGGTCGATCAGGTCGCTTCAAAGCCCAGGCTCTCTTTTTTCATCAAAAAATTTACTTGGACGTTCTTTGTTTGAAATATATTTAAGTGCTTGATGAATAGTGTATTGTCTGAGTCAATTGCTTACATAAAATGCTGTAAAATCAACCATCAATGGTATTTGGGGTGCATTTCTGAATGTTCAGATGACGGGGGGTTCATGCTTCATAAATAAAAGTTAATAATAATAGTCATATACTTGGTCCAAGTCAAGTTTTCGCTCTGGGTGGGCTGGTGGGCTGGATTAATATCAGATCCCTCCTTCCCCCTCCTCATTCTACAGGTAGTCCTTGACTTACAACAGTTGACTTAGTGTCCGTTTGAAATCGCAATGGTGCTGAAAAGGGAGATTTGTGACCATTTTTCACCCTTACGACTGTCGCCGCATTGCTATTCGGATGCTTGACAAGTGACTCACGTTTATGACCGTCGGACAGTCCCGTATGTGTGCGTGTGCGTGTATGTGTGTCACACTATCCCCTTTTGCAACCTGCCGACCAACAAAGTTCATGTGGAAGCCAGATTCATTTAACAACCATGGGACAAATCGAACAACTGAAGTGATTCACTTAACAAAGGTGGCCAGAAAGTTCGTAAAATGGGGCAAAAGTCACTTAACAAATGTCTCCCTTGGCAACAAAAATTTGAGTTGTAAATTGAGGAATACCTGTACTCCCCCTCCCCTTTCAGCTAGGGCTGTGAATTGTGTTTTGTAATTTTTGTGGTATTTTACTGATCTCGTTTTTATCGTTTGATATAGTAAGCCGCCTCCGAGTTACCTTGTGTAATAAGTCTTGTACCTGATGATTCTTGACGAATGTCTCTTTTCTTTTATGTGCACTGAGAGCATTTGCACCAAGACAAATTCCTTGTGTGTCCAATCACACTTGGCCAATAAAGAATTCTATTCTGTTCTTTTCTTATTCTATTCTATTCCTAATTCTCATTTCTATTCTATTCTGTTCTATTCTATTCTTATTGTACCCTATGACTATTATTGTTGCACCTGATAATTCTTGACTCTTGACAAATGTCTCTTTTATGTCCACTGAGAGCATTTGCACCAAAGACAAATTCCTTGTGTGTCCAATCTCACTTGGCCAATAAAGAATTCTATTCTATTCTATTCTATTCTATTCTATTCTATTCTATTCTATTCTATTCTATTTTTATTGTACCCTATGACTATTATTGTTGCACCTGATAATTCTTGATGAAAGTATCTTTTCTTTTATGTCCACTGAGAGCATTTGCACTAAGACAAATTCCTTGTGCGTCCAATCACACTTGGCCAATAAAAAAGAATTCTATTCTATTTTATGGATTTCTATTCACTTTTCTATTCTATATTCCATTCTACAGTGTATTCTATTCTTTTCTATATTCTATTCTATTCTTTCAGTGCCCTCATAACTAAGTGAAAGTTCATAAATTGAGGACCAAAGGGCAGCCTCTCCTCTTCAAGAGAAATTCCAGGCCAAAAATATAGGAAAGTGCCAATTCTTGCAAAGACATGAATCGAAGTTGGGCCGAATTAATTCCGTTCTTGTCCAGACGGAACCACTTAATAGAACCCACTTCCGCCCAGCGAAAGTCAACCTGCCTGGGTGCCCTTTGACCTGAAGCATTATCTCTACAGGTAGTCCTTGACTTACAACCACCATTGGGCCTCATATATACGTGGCTGAGTGAGACATTCATTAAGTAAGATTTGCCCCATTTTACGACTTTTCTTGTAAGTGAATCCCTGCGGTTGTTCAGTCAGTAAGGTTGTTAAGTGAATCCAGCTTCCCCCTCTTGGGTTTGCTCATCAGAAGGTCGCCAGAAGGGGATCACGTGATCCCGGGATGCAGCGACCGTCATAAGTGTGAGTCAGTTGCCAAGTGTCCGAATTTTGATCAGCAAAGGGGTTGCAGCAAAGGTCGTAACTGTGAAAAATGGTCATGTTGTATTTTTCATCACCATTGTAACTTTTAACAGTCACTAAATGAACTGTCGTAAGCAAGGGTGGGATTCAGCCGGTTCAGACCAGTTCAGGTGAACTGGGTGTTACATTTACATTGGTTGGCCGAACTGATAGTTGAACTGACCGGCTGGCCCCTCCCCTCCCCTCCTGAGTCTCCATAAGGCCCGTTTTGGGTTCAGGTCAGTGCAGGGTTTGCGTAGAGGCTCTGAGCGCCAAAAACGGACCTTCCGGCAGTCCAGAGATGGGCCTGTTTCTGGCTTCCGGAGGGTCTCCAGAGCCCCGGGGAGGCTGTTTTCGCTCTCCCAGAGGCCCGAGGGAAGCCTCCGGATTCTGGGGAAGACAAAAAATGGCCCTCTGGGAAGTTCTGATAGGCCACACCCACCATGGCCACGCCCACCCAGCAACCAGGCAGTGAACCTGTTGCTGGGATTTTTGAATCCCACCCCTGGTCGTAAGTTAAGGACTATCTGTATAGTATTGTATACACACATACACACACACTCTCTCTCTGTGGATAGATGGATGGATAGATAGGAGAAAAAAGATAGATAGATAGATAGATAGATAGATAGATAGATAGATAGATAGACAGGAGAGAAAAATATAAAGATGAGAGAGAGAATAACTTTATTGTCACTTTAAATATATATTAATCAACATACATTAAAATTAAATGATGGCTGGATCAAGATAGCTGGATGGACGGATGGATAGATAAGATAGATTGATAAAGTGAGATAAGAGACAGATAGATAAAATAGATAGGATAGTGATAAGATTAATAGATAAGAATTAGATAAGATTGACTAGATAAGATAAAGATAGTAAAATGATAGATATGTAGATGATTGATTGATTGATTGATAGATAATACACACAGAGATATTTTCTGATGTTTTATTTAAAATAAAGTTGCATATCAATGGTTGCATAACCTCTGCGGGTTGACCTTTGAAATGTGCTTGAGATTGTCCGCTCTCTGGCCCACTCCAGATTTGGCACATCCGTGAAGCATTCTTTTATTTTTGCAAAGGCTGGGCGTGTGATTGACAGGCAGTCTGGTCTAGTGGTTAAGGCCCTGTCACACTGCCCAACGGATGCAAAACAGACACAACGGACGAGCAAAATGTTCCATCCGTTGTTATCCGCTCTCAGAAGGGGCAAAAATTTGCATAACCGGAGTGGATAACACGGAAAGGAACGGACGCGGGGAGGACGCAGGGCGGATGGAAAGTGGATGCGGAACGGAAGCCCAGCGGATGGAAGCAGATGGCACATCCGCAGGGCTTCTGGGGGTCCTCAGCAAAGCGGACGCGGAATGGATACAGCAGATGCACAGCGGATGCACAGCGGATGAAGCGGATGCACAGCGAAAGCCTAGCAGATGCCGAGCGTTAATTGAGCATGCGGGGAAGATGCATTGCGTCAGCCCCGCAGATATAACGGAAGCAGCTCGGAAGCAGGTCACCATTCAGAGGAAAGACCTGCTTCCAGACACATCGACTGCCTTGCCTGTCCTGCCTGCATGTCTGCCTGCAAGCCTTGCTGCCAGCCTTGCTGTCTGCCTGCCTGCCAGCCTTGCTGCCAACCATTCTGCCTGCCAGCCTTGGTGCCTGCCTGCCTACCAGCCTTCCTGCCAGCCTTGGTGCCTGCCTCCCTGCCAGCCTTCCTGCCAGCCTTGGTGCCTGCCTGCCTGCCAGCCTGCCAGCCAGCCTTGGTTCCTGCCGGCCTCCCTGCCAGCCAGCAACCCCACAACCATGCGGAAGCACAGCAAGCCTCAGCCATCTGCTGCCAGCCCTGGCAAGAGGGACAGGGCTACCATCCCGCCCCCTGGCCCTCACTCTGGTTCTGCTGGGGCTTCTGCAGCATGGTCTCGTTCTTCTGGGGCTGGGGCTTCTGCTGCTTCTGCTTCTGGAGGAGCTGATGACAAGCACTCCAGCACCAGCCACCTCCACAGCACCTGCACCCTTCACCCCTGAGACTGAGCGACCAAGAGGAGTGCCAGAGACTCATTTTTGTTTCATAGCTTCTTGTTAATAAAGTCTATTTATGATTCACACACTTGCTTCATTTCTTTTTTTTAATAAAGTCTTGGTGGAAACTTTTAGAAATGGTTTAAGCCTTTGCAGGCTTGTGGGATGGGTTAAGATAGCAGTGGGATGGGCAGGGATACCTGTGGGATGGGTAATAGCTGTGGGATAGATAAACCTCCAGTGCAAGCATAGTGGGACTGTATGGTCCACCCTCCCAGGTGCCACACCTTTGGCCCTTTATTATCAATAACAATATAATCATTGATCCACACATTTCAGCATAAACACAACTCTTTATTAAATACCCTGTTCATTGTAGGGCCACTCAACATACATGGCACAATCTCATCCGTGTGATGAGACAGGCTGAAGGAAGCATCCATTAATCATCTATCATCCTGTCTTGCCACTCCACTGCTCCAGCTGGGGAGTTGCACCAGTGTCTCAGGAGATTGCGCTGCTTCTTCACCTCACGTGAGGCTCTGTTGGGGCCTTACACATCCTCAGTGTCTATCAGGTTTCACCCTTGCCTCCATTCACCAGGCTCCATGTCCCCATTGCCTTGTTGGAGGTCCACGAGCCTGTTCTGCAACACTGGGTAGCGGGTGCACATGAGATTGTGCAGGATGCAGCAAGCTTCCATGATCCTCCTCACGGTCTCTGGGCGATGCTGCATGGTGATGAGAAGTACCTGGAACCTGTTGGCCAGGATGCCAAAGGCGTTCTCCACCACCCGCCTTGCCCTGGACAGCCTGGAGTTGAAGATCCTCTCTTCACGGGTGAGGAGTCTGGAAGTGTAGGGCTTCATGAGGTAGGTTGTGAGGGAGAAGGCATCATCTCCCACGATGAAGTAGGGCACATCTTGCGTGTCGTTGGGCAGGGGGTCTGCATCTGGGAAGCCCATGATGAGGTTGCCTTCCAGCCCCTCCTTGAGGTCACTGGTGTTGTATACCTGGGCATCTGAACATGAGCCGCTGCCTGAAGCATCGATGTACATGAACTTGTAGTCAGCATCGACCATGGCGAAGAGGATGATGCTGAAGAAGCCCTTGGAGTTGAAATAAGTGGACCCCGACTTGGCTGGCGCTTTGCAAGCCACGTGCTTCCCATCTATGGCTCCAACGGTGTGGGGGAAGTTTCACTTCTGATACCACTGCTCTGCAACTTTCTTCCATCCTTCTTCAGTGGAGGGGCACTGGAGGAGCTCCTCCAGGTAGTCTTCAATGATGGCCTGCACCACTTCTCTGACCACAATGCTGATGGTGTTGTGTGGCACCCTCCAGCCGTACTGCATGCTCCTGTAGGTGGTCCCTGAGGCCAGGTGGTGAAGAGTCAATGCCACCTTGAGCCCAGGTTCCAGGCTGGGCTGGAAATTGGTGTTTGCCTTGGTCAACCTGGGTGTCAGCCGCTGCACAACTTCATCAAATATGGCTGGAGGCATCCTCATGAAGTTCTGGAATGGTCTTCGCTCCTGAGCTCCACCATCAGCTTGTTGTACAGTCCGTCCTCTGCTCTTCTGGCGAACCATCTTTGGACCCAGACACTTCTTGGACGCCTCTTTATCTTCCCGTAATAGAGTTCACAGAGCCTGTAGATGGCTTCGCACTGTTGCAGAAGGATGGTGGCTGCCAAAAGGACTTTGTTACGATGCATGGTGGACATGACTGGATGCTGTGGAAGAGGAAGAGGCAGATGAAGGCTGCAG
The DNA here is from genome assembly GCA_015471245.1 of Laticauda colubrina. Taxonomy (NCBI): domain Eukaryota; kingdom Metazoa; phylum Chordata; class Lepidosauria; order Squamata; family Elapidae; genus Laticauda; species Laticauda colubrina. Next base: position 1,652,409 of record BLBF01000006.1, on the reverse strand, counting down.
AGGTCTGCACCGCTGGGCTGCTGTTCTGAAAGTGAGATGCAGACGAGTTGCTCCCCCTTTTTATAGGCAGTATAGGTGTCCCTTTGCATCCTCTAGGCATCCTCTAGACATCCTTAATATCCGAGATAGGTCCCCTCTGCGAACGTTTTTTCCGTTTTAAACGCTTTGTTTCCGTGCTGCATCCGCTAGGCATCCGTTCTGCATCCGTTCCGCTTCCTCCCTGCGTCCGAGCGGATGCGAGTTGCGCGGATGCGGAACGGATGCCTAGCGGATATAGCGGATGCGTAACCGATGCAGAACGGATGCGTAGCGGATGCAGAACGAATTGGATACATTTTCCACGCAAAAGTTTTGGGCAGCTCAAAACTTTCGGAGCGGATGAAATGTCAGTAAACGGATGCTGGACGGATAGAGAGGAAGCAAAACGGAGGCAGTGAGTACATCGCGTTAACCAACGGATGGCAAGCTTTTTTGTCCGTTTTACATCCTCTTTGCATCCGTTGGTGCAGTGTGACAGGGGCTTTAAGGTGCTGGCTTGGGAACCAGGAGATGGGGAGTTCTAGTCCCACCTTAGGCATGAAAGCCATCTGGGTGACAACTGACTTACATTTATGACAACTGATCCCTTTTGGCGACCTTCCGACAAGCAAAATCAATGGGGAAGCCGGATTTCCTCACTTAACAACTACGGTAACTCGCTTAACAAATGTGGCGAGAAGTCACACGTCAGCATTCCCGCAACCCTCCATTGCAATCAATCCTAGGGCACGCAGGGAGGAGAGGATAAGGGAGAGATGGGAATGGCATGGTCTATGGGGGAGGAAGGGGCCCTGATCCCCTTCATGGGCTGCAGCTGTGAGGATTGGTTAAAAGGACAAACATGCACATAGGCCGGTCCTGGAAACAAAGCGTGGAAGTATCTCTAGTCTGTCATTCCTCTCTGAGTTTGGCGTCCTTCCCAGTGTGTGTTCCGATACCTGTGGACGTCCTCAAGCCCTTATCTTGCCTAGTTCCCTTAATTGCTTCAGTGTGGTTTGTGTTGTTTTTGCTATTTATAATTTATAGGCATTTTTAGTTTAAACAGCATTTCTTCCTTTTTGTAACTGTTTGTGGGGGAGTTTTTTGTCTCCAGTCAAGGATATTTGGATCTTTGAAACAAAGTGAAGGAATAAAAGGGGCTTCACCTGTTTTTGTGACTGTTGTCTATTTTGTATCCCACCCTGAGTCATCACAGGAATCCCAAATCTGAAAGTTTCGGTCTTCTTTGCAAAAGTCAAAACTCCAAATCCATCCCTCCTTAGCCGTCACCACATCACATGGTCCAATCCCCATCTGACTTGAAGTAAGATTCCCACGTCATGTGCCACACTCAGTGACCTTGGACCAGCAAAAGAACTTTATTTTGTCTTAACTAGATATACTCCAATGAATTCCCCCCTCCCACTTTCTCAGGCTCAATTGTGGCAGCGTGGGAGCCTCGAATCTTTGGCTTCCAAAGCTCACAGTCGTAAAATGGGCCAAAAGTCACTTCACCTATGTCTCACTTAGCAACAGAGATTTCGGGCTCCACTTCGGTCCTAAGTTGAGGACTACCTGTGTCAGAAGTCCATGTCCTCGCATTGTGTCGTCGACACATTCTGTCCGCCAGGAAGAAAACCTGCCAGCCAGAAAAACTCCACCATTTCATATTTTCCAAAGAGACAATCCAGGATCTTGCAATGCGATCGGCCTCTTCGGTCCCTCATTCCTCTAAACCAGGTTCCTCGATTAAACTGCAGTTAAAGACTTCTTGGAAAACTTCCAGGAAGGGCTGCGTGGCTTCATCCACCGAGACGTGTCTGTGGAGTTCCTGGCTTAGAGAGGTCACCCCCAGGCCCTCCAGACCACACGGGACGATGTGGTCGAACCACGTCAAGTCGGTGCAACAGTTCAGGGCCAGTCCGTGTGTGGTGATGTGTCGGCCACAATGCACGCCTGGAGGCAAGCAGGAAAGAGAGAATATTACAACAATATATGAATTGGAACACAATGTTGTACAATATCAGTAATAATGGTGATACAATAACATACAATACCAACACAATATTATGCAATATCAATACAATATCAAACAGTACAATAACAGTAATGAACGAATTGTAATACAATATTGTACAATATCAATATTGTACAATACAGGAATAGTAATAAAGGTGATACAATATTGTACAATATTCTACAATGCTATACAATGATAACAAATTGTAATGCAAATGTAATACAATAAAATATCATGCAATAATAGTAATGAACAGTGATACAATATTGTACAATATTAATACATTATTGTACAATGTAATGTCCTATCACTGATTCTGGAGCCCCAGGACGGGCGAGATCCATGGGCACGGTAGTCCCCTCTCCATGTGCAGCCGCAGCCGGCCGGGCACCATGGGCCTGGGGGTCCCTCCACGGGCAGGATCGCCCCCTCCTCCTCCGCCGGGCCGGGGTCCCCGCCGACTCACCGATGGCGCAGAGCTTGCGGTCGCCGAGCCAGACGCCGGTGCGGGGCGGCGGGAGGGCGCGGGCGGCGGGCAGGCCGAGGCGTCTGCAGGCGTCCCGGGCCAGGCGCTCCAGGGCGGCCACGTAGGCGCGCAGGGCCAGGCGGCGTCGGCCGAGGTCCAGCACCGGGTAGGCCACCAGCTGGCCCGGCCCGTGGAAGGTCAGCCGGCCGCCGCGGCCCAGGCGCGCCACCTCCGCGCCCAGCGCCCGCAGCCGCTCGGCCAGGCCCGGCTCCTCCTCCGCCCCGCGCAGCCCCGCCGTGTAGACCGGGCCCCGCGGCTCCCACACCACCAGCCGCTCCGGCTCCCCGGCGGCCCCCGGGCCCCGCAACGCCGCCGCCCCCGCCGCCTGCGCCCGCAGCGAGGCCCCCAGCGAGGCCCGGCCCAGCCGCACCAGCCGCACGGCCCGCATCGCCCGGCCGTCCCGGGGCCTTTTGCGAGAGGGCGCCCGGGGCCCTTTCCCTCTTTCCCTCCCCTTCCTTCCCTCCTTCCTCTGGCGTTTTCCCTTTCCTTTTTGTTCCTCCCTCCTTCTTTCTTTCCCTTTCCCTCCCTCCCTGCCTTCCCTCAGCTTCCTTCTCCTTTCTCATTCCCCTCCTTCTCTCTCTTCCTTCCCATTCTTTCTCCTTCCTTTCGTCTCCTTCCTTCCTCTCTCCCTCCCTCTCTGCTTCCCTCCTTTTCACTTTCACTTTCCTTCCATTTCTCTCCCTCCTTCCTCCCTTCCCTTCTTTCCCTCCCTTCCTTCTTTCCTCTCTCCTTCCCATTCTTTCTCCTTCCTTTTACCTCCTTCTTTCCTCTTTCCCTCCCTCTCTGCTTCCTCCTGTCCACTTTCATATCACTTCCCTCCCTCCCTCCCTCCCTCCTTCCTTTCCCCTCCTTCCCTTCTTTCCTCTTTTACTTCACTTTTATTTTCCTTCCCTCCCTCCTTCCATTTCTCTCTTCCTTTCCCCTCCCTCCCTTCTCCTTTCTCCTTTCCTTCCTTCTCTCTCTTCCTTCCCATTCTTTCTCCTTTTTATCTCTTTCCTTCCTTCCATCCATCTCCTTCCTTCCTCTCTGTTTTCCTCCTTTCCACTCTCATTTCACTTTCCCTCCCTCGCTCCCATCTCTTTCCTTCCTTTCTCCCTCCTTCCTTTCCTTCTTCCCACTTTCATTTTGCTTTCACTTTCCTTCCCTCTCTCTTCCTTCCTTCTTTCCTTTTCCCCCCCTTCCCTCCCTTTGCAGAACTCAGCTCAAGGGATTGTGAACTTTTTCTCTTTAAAAGTTTAATTTATCTTCCCTTTGGATGAACAATCTCCGGTCAACACTGCAGAAAGTCACTGCTGTATCCAAATACATAATGCAATGCCCTATTTGTGTTTTACAATAATGCAATAAAACAGTATAAAGGGGGGAAAGAATAAAAGACTTTTTTTGCACAAATGGTAGGTGTGGCAAACCTGGGCCAGGCCACCTCTGAGCTGCCAATTCTTGAACTCTGAGTTCAGAAGAAGTTGTCCTCAGAGCTGAGAGATGGCAAATGTGTTGACTTTCTCACTTGTTAAAAGGATCATGAATGTGGAACATGCTTCACAAACCACATCAGTCAAGCAAGATGCAAGAATGACTCAGTTCCTATTCTTGCTTAAACCAACTTCTCACATTTTAGCTGCTATCCAAATATATTTAGAACTCCCAAGTCCCAGAATTCCCCACCATGGCTGACTGGTGAATTCTGGGAGTTGAAGTCCACACCTCTTCAAGTTTGCCAAGGCTGAGAAACAATACATTAATCACATAATGCAAGCAAAATTTGATTTGGAGGCCTATTGGGATCTTAATGATTGTATTACTTTCTTGTTTATATGTATGCTGAGAGCTTAAGCACCGGAGACAAATTCCTTGTGTGTCCAATCACACATGGCCAATAATGAATTTCTATTCCATTTTTTTATTCTTTATTCTAACATTCTATTCTGTTATTCTATTCTATAGAATTTCTATTCTATTCTTCTATTCTATATTCTATTGTTCTATTTTCTATTCTTCTCTATTCTATTCTATTCTATTCTATTCTATTCTATTCTATTCTATTCTTCTGTTCTATTATTTTCTTGTCCAATCACACTTGGCCAATAAAGAATTCTATTCTATCCTATCCTATCCTATCCTATTCTATGATTCTATTCTCCATTCTATGATTCTATTCTCCATTCTAT
>BLBF01000006.1:1613930-1633777 GCA_015471245.1 Laticauda colubrina | reverse complement strand
TTTTTTGAAGAATTGCATTGTGAAGAACAGTACATGCAGCCACAATTAACCCTGTAGAGGTGTCGGTTCTGTCTTAAAGCAGAGGCTGGAGAGATCAGCCTCAGTGGACTCAAGGACACTTCCCAGCTGCAGGATGATTGTAATAGTGGAGGTTCAACCTGTGGTGGTATTTTTGTTATAATAATGACATACATTCCTTTGCAGGTGACATATAAATGGCTGAGCTTTACCTTGGGAGTTCATGTGAATCAAGCAAAACAGTAAGTAATGATCTCTTGTCTGTATTTAGTAATCCAGATTCAAAAGGGAGCACATCTCTAATCCTCAGGTAGTCCTCATGATCACAGTTGAGCCCAAAATTTCTGTTGCTAAGTGACATTGTTGATAAGTGAATTTTGCCCATTTTGCAATCTTTCTTGCTATAGCTGTTACGTTAGTCATACAGTTGTTAAGTGAATCTGGCTTCTCCACTGACTTTGCTTGTAACAACCACAATCTAGACCAGTGGTTGCCAACCAGTGGGCCAGGGAATCACTGGTGGTCCATGAGAAAATTTTGGTGGTCCACAGAGAAATGTCACCCCCCCAAAGCAATTAATCCAGGCTGCGCGGGAACACAAGGCTGAGCCAACCACATGGCCTGTGGGAACACAAGGCTTGCATCGCTTGCATTACGAGCAACATGAGGTAGTGAGAGGAGGGGGAAAGGGCGGAGGGGGGAACATGCCCCACTCACCCCATGCGCCTGGTCTGACCACCAGGCTGCTTCTATCCGCTTCTTTCTTCTCCTGCCTTTGGCTGCACGCAAGGAAAGCAGAAAGGTTTTTCTTTTGCTCCTCCAAACTCCACCAGAACTGAATCTTTGGGACCCTGCAAGGCTTCCTGCTCCAAGAGGCTGTGCCAGGAAAGACTCATTTCTGGTGGAGTTTGGGGGAGAGAATGAAAGACTTCTATGGTTTCTGCTGCTTTCCTTGCATGAAGCCAAAAGTCTCTCCGCCCCCCCCTTCCCCGTGAACGGAGCTGGAGACGGTATCTTGTGATCCCAAATAAAGAACGATCGATTGGTAGGAAAACGGGATGGAGAATTTTCCTGCAGACCTTTTTGGGATTTTCCCCAGGTCTCTGATCTGTGGGATTTAAAATTATGCGTTTGGTGGTCTCTGAGGTCCAAAATGTTGGCGATCTCTGATCTAGACTGCCATCAATGAACATCAAAGCGATGTTTGACTTAAAGATCACTTCATTTAGTGATGGAAATTCCAGGACTACATGTAAACAAACTTTATTACATGTCCATCTTAATTTGGGACCATCTTTGGAACATGCCTTTGGGGCAGGGACCTTACCCTCAAAGAGAGGGACTGGCCCAAAGTCACCTAGCTGGCTTTCATGGCTAAGGCAAGACTTGAACTCACTGTCTCCTTGACATAAAGTCACCCAGCTGGCTTTCATGGCTTAGAGCAGGACTTGAACTCACAGTCTGCTGCTTTCTAGCTTGGTGCTTTAACCCCTAGACCAACCCACTTTTTATTTTAGCTGTTTAATCTTGAGCTGCACAGCATACTTTGGATGACATATGCTCTTGTTTAGTTTCTCAGGACAGTTATTGAACATTTCAAAACATTGTCTGTTTTAATCTCGGCCTTTGCCCTCTTTTTTACAGAATGTTATATGACTACATAGAAAGGAAACGAAAGGAGAACGCGGGAGCCCAGTTGCATGTCACCTATTTACTGGCAGGGAACCTTGTTCAGAATGGGCACACCGTAAGTCAGAAAGGGGTTTTCTCTTGCATTGGACATTTTGAATTTAAATTTAGTAGCCAGAGTGGAAGCTGAAACCTGGTCATTATGTCAGGGTTCCAGCAAACCTCCATTCCAATCAATAACTCCAAGACAAACATATCTCAGAAGTACCTTTATTAGGATAGTAAACTGGCACATCTGTGGAATCCTGAATGAAAGTTTTCGGACTTCCTACAATATCTCAAAACTACATCCCCCCTTGGCCATCATCACATCACATGGCCTAATCACGATCTGTCCAAAAGTAAGATCCTTATTTCATCCTGTATTTAATGACCTTGAACAAACAAAATAATTTGTGTACTTAGAGCTACTCAATTGAATCCGCCACCACCCTCCCACTTACTCAGGCTTGTGGCAGTGTGGAAGAATCGAATCTCAGTTTGGCTTTCAAAGCTGACACATTGCAGGCTTAATTTGCTTCCCTCAAAATGAGTTCTACCACTGTCCAGAAAACATGGACAATGCAGATTGTATATGTTAATAGTCTTGATCTATTGGGCGATAACAAATATTTGCTGAAATAATAAGCTTCCTTTTCTTTCTAGTACCATAAGGTTGCAGTAGTGAGAGAAGACAAATTAGAAGGTAAGTTTGTACACAACTTCAAAATCACTTCTGAAAAATATGACATTTGTGTATGTGTGTGCGCACACACACACACACACACTAAGGGGGCGTGGTGGCTCAGTGGCTAAGACGCACAGCTTGTCAATCAGAAAGCTTGTTGGTTTGAATCCCCAGTGCCACATAACAGAGTGAGCTCCCATTACTTTCCCCAGCTTCTGCCAACTTAGCAGTTTGAAAGCACGTAAAAAATGCAAGTAGAAAAATAGGAACCACTTTGGTGGGAAGGGAACAGCGTTCTGTGCGCCTTCGAAGGCGTTTAGTCCTGCAGGCCACATGACCATGGAGACGTCTTCGGACAGCGCTGGCTCTTCTTTGGCTTTGTAATGGAGATGAGCAGTGCCCCTTTAAGCTGGAAACAACTAGCACATATGTGCAAGGGAAACATACATATATACATATGTACATACTATTCTAAAAATACAAGTTCCAGGTTTACTTGTAAGAGAAGAAACAGACATATTGTGATGTCCGAAACTAACACTATATTTATTATACTTATTAAGCTTTCATCAGCCTCTGCTGACATCATCAGAGTGTTAAACTACCATTACAGAGATCCATCCATGTAATGGTAGTTTAATACTCTGATGATGTCAGCAGAGGCTGATGAAAGCTTAGTAAGTATAATAAATATAATTTTAGTTTCGGAGATAGCAAGATGTTTGTTTCTTTAGATGCATACATACATACATACATACATACATACATACATACATACATACATATCCCACCACAGCAACTCTGTGAGGTGGGCTGGGCTGAGATGGAGAGACTGGCCCAGTTTGCACCACATGTTTTGAGAAAACCTCCCTCCCTCCCTCCTTCTTTAAGCGGCTTCTGCCTCCTTTCCAGCCATGAAGTCCAAGTTCTCCACGTTGGCCAGCGTGCATGTCTACAGCATCCAGAAAGCCCAGCTCAGGGACAGCAGCCCCCTCTTCAACACCGACTACGACATCCTCAAGGCGAATCTCGAGAACTGCGGCAAGTGAGTGGGCTCGTGGCAAGGCGACCATCGGTGTCATGGCAGATGCTCCGCTGAGCTATGCATTGCAAGCTGCCATCCTGAAATCAGTAATGGGGAGGGGGGGAGGGAGGGAACTTACAGGAATCGAACCCAAGACATACCACCCCATGGGAAGCACTAGCCACCAGCGAGCGCACAAAGAGAGGGCTTTTGAACCATTTGTTAACACCTGATTGGACCTTGTCTGATAACCAGGGGGGATTGTTCAGGACCAAAGGAAAGTTAACTTATCTTTTGCACGCAGAAATCTCTGAGACAGCTTTGCCTCTTCTGCAACCACTTTGGCTTTACTTAAAAGTACAGATAGTCCTTGACTTACAACCAAAATTTTCAGTTGCTAAGTGAAACTGCTGGTGACCTTCTACCACTGCACCATAGAGAGCATAGAGAGTGTTTTAACTTACTGCATCTCTGTATGGTTTGTCAATTGCACAGTGGCAAATAGGACAGCACTCCAGAGGGTGAATGTCATTGCCCAGAGGATCCTGGGTTGCCCTCTCCCCTCTTTGGAAGACCTTTCCAGCTCCTGCTGCCTTAAGAAAGCTCAAAACATCCTCAAAGATCCAACTCATCCTGGGCACCCTTTTTTTTTTAACTATTACCATCTGGCAGATGTACAGGAGATTAATAAAAACAAGGACAAATAGGCTGAAAAACAGCTTCTATCCCAGGGCAGCAGCTCTATTACATTATAGAATATTACATTATAGACTATTACATGTATAGCGCAGTGTTGGTGGTCTTCCATTCAATGTGTGGAGTGTGAAGGATGTGTGTTTATTTTCATGGTCATGATGTGCACTGAAGATGGTGTTTGATTTCATTGTACGAGGTGCAATGGCAATAAAGTAAACTAAACTAAACTAAATGTGTTTTTAAGTGGATTCTGCCCATTTTACGAACTTTCTTGCCATAGTTGAGTGGATCACTGCCGTTGTTAAGTCGATCACATGGTTATTAAGTGAATCTGGCTTCCCTCATTGACTTTGCTTGCCAGGAGGTCGCAAAAGGGGATCGTGTGAGCCCTGGGGGCCACTGCGTCTGTCGGAAATATGAGTCAGTTGCCAAAGTATCTGAATTTGGATCATGGGGATGCTGCAACGGTTGTAAGTGTGACCAAACTACCTTAAGTCACATTTTTCAGGATTGTTGTAACTTTGGTCATTAAATGAACTGTGATAAGTTGAGGATCACCTTTTGGCTAATCATGGACCAGGAGTCTTCCTTTCCTAATTGACCCACGTTGGGACAATCTACAAACGGATCTGAGTGAGCTGGGCAGGACTTTGCTGAACTCTAAAAGTGTTTCCAGATCTTTGACAATTTTACTTAACAATTTCCTCACTCAACAACATAACATTTTTGGGCTCAACTGTGGTCGTAAGTTGAGGACTGCCTGTAATTTAGTTCCACTGCCAACTGAATGTGCTTGTTCTGTTCCTAGATTCAGCGCCATTTGCTGCCCTGCTGCCGTCATCAGGCCTGTCGCTGAAGGCTCCCAGGCTGAGATCCCCGCCCAGCTGCCCCCCGCCATAAGTGTGCCCCCCACGCTCAATGGCCATGCTCCAGACACGCCTTCCAAGCAGCCCGCCCAGCCGATGAAAGGCATTATGGGAATGTTTGCGGCCAAAGCAACCTCCAAATCCAAGAATGCCCAGAAGGAAGCGAAACCGGAGACCAAAGAGATGCCCGGTGCAAGTGTTCATGCTTAAAAATACCTGGGGAGGGAAGAACCAGGGAGGGCTGGGGAATTCTGGGAATTGAAGTCTACACATGTTCAAGTCGCCCTCCAATTGAAAAACCTTCATCTAGAGCAGGGGTCGGTAACCAACAGTCAAAGCCACAAAGGTCCTAAATGGAAGCCACCCTGTTCAACTCTGGAGTCAACTGGAAGTCCAGTTCCCCCCACCATAGAGTTTCCTCCTAGCACAGTGTCCTTTTTTCTCTAGTGACTGGAAGTCCAGTCTGCCCCCCTTCCCCCCCAAAAACACCATAGAGTCCCCTTCAAGCACGGCATTCTTTTTCTTCTGCTGACCCGAATGGGGTCAGCAGAGGGAACAAAGTTGGGGTCTCACCACAGTTGTCCAAAAACAGATTAAATTCATAATGATCTTACACAAGAGTTTCTAAACCTAGCAACTTTTAAGTCTTGTGGACTTCAACTCCCAGAAGTCATCCAGCCAAGGTGTCTATGCTGGCTGAGGAATTCTGGGAGTTGAACTCCACAAGTCTTAAAGATGCCAGGGTTGGAGACCCTATTCCAAGCTAGAAGAAAGTTAACTAACCAGGATTGTGGTCCACTGTAACAAGGTTGGTATTTTCTTTCTGGCTTCTAAGCTAAGGAGATACACCATGGGCAGAAATTAAAATAGTTTGTTAAGTGAAACAAAGCTTAACAAAAATGTTTAACAGCGTCTTTTTAGCTGTTCCCATGCTCCTGTGATGACCTGGGGCATGACACAAAAATAATAAAGTCACAAAAATAGAATAAATTTCCTTTAATGCCTCCAACTTGGCCCCAATGTCCAATTATCCTCGGCTGGAGATCAAACTCTTCCAAAAAGAGTCTACAAAGGGAATAAATGCAGTCCGAACCCAAAATAAAGATAATTAGAAATAAAAAACCCCAATACAAATCACACTGAAGTAATTAACACAGTTAACATAGGCCAGGATGATAAATTGCAGACTTTCACAAGATAACGCAGCACCCACAGTTGGGAGGGCGCCAAAACCCAGATCAGCCTCGATCAAGATAGTGCACGCTTTGCTTCCAGCAAGGAGTTGTGTGCAAATGCCCCACTTACATCCTGCTCTTCCAGCTGCAACTAATGAAAGGGATCAGGGCCTTTTCCTCTCCCGTAAGCCATGTTGCTCCCTTCTCTGTTCCTGTGTGCCCTAGGATGAAGAGGGGGTGGCCTTGGGTCTTCCTCTGACTGCCCAGCCGGACTGTGCCCTTCCCCCGTTTTCTCCACAGCCACGGGAGCCACACTCCCACTTCCTGTCAGCTGCTCACTCTTCCCCTCAGAGTCAGACTCCAACAGGGCATGACAGCCCTTGTTGTTGCTTAGGGAATTCTTAATGATAACCAGAAGAACAAACATATTTCAGCTGTCATCATTTGAACTCACATTCTACTCGCTTATGGGATCACTGCCAGAATCCTGACAGTGGTTTTACTGGATGTTTATTGTGTTTCCAGGATATCTTCTTTTCTAACTGTTTCTTTTAATCAATTCTAGGCTTTCGTGACCAACAGTAAAGGCCCAGCGAAAGGAAACATGCTGAACAATTTCTTTGGCAAGGCTGCTGTTAGCAAAGAGGGTAAGCTCCTCCTTGTGTTTTCTCCTCTGTTGTAAGTCCAGGTCATCCTCAACTTACGACCAACGTTTAGCCGAAGCAAGACGCTAGCTAAGTGAGTTTTGCTCCATTTTGCAACTTTTCTTGACGACAGTTGCAAGGCGAATTGTTGCAGTTGTTAAGCTAGCAAGATGGTTGTTAAGTGAATCTGGCTCCTCCCCCCTTGACTTCACTTGTCAGATGGCTGCCGAAGGGGATCACATGACCCTGAAGACACTGCAACCATCATAAATACAAGTCAGCTGTCAAGTATCCAAATGTAAATCACAAGACCACGGGGAATACTGTAACGGTCATAAGTGTGAAAAACAGTCATGAACCCCTTTGGAGTGATGTAATTTCAAACGGTCACGAAATGAACTGCCGTAAGCCGAACCAGGCATGATCCAGTAGGCACGTGTCCAGATTTTGACCACGTAACCAGACAGGGATGCTGTCCTGTTCCCTGTCTGAATCCGAGGAGGAAGACAAACAGCTGACACAGGGAGTGGGAGTGTGGCTCTGTTGGCTGTGGAAGAAACTGGGGAAGGGCAAAGTCCGGCTAGGCAGAGCAGGGGAGAGGTAGAACAAGGGAGAGGGAGTTCAGAGGAAGAGCCAGGCCCAACCCCTCTTCATCCTAGGGCACGCAGAGAAGAACGGAGAAGGGAGCAACGTGGGTTGCATGGCTTCCGGGGGAGGAAAGGGCCCTGATTACCTTCATTAGCTGCAACTGGGAACACAGTGCTTAAAAAGGGGAGTTGTGCACAGCAAACTGTTGAGAGCAAATAATGAATTTATCTTGTATCTTTGAGACTAATCTGCGTTCTGGCATCTTCCCAACTGTGTGTGTTTTGTTGACCTTTCAAGTCTGAAATTCCTGCTCCTGCCCTGTCCAGTTAATTACTGCAGCGTGGTTTGTGTGGATTTTTAGTTACAGTTTGTATGTACTTTGTTTTCGGACTGAATTTCCTCCACTTAAAGCCCGTTCCTGGGAGAGTTTTTTTTCCCAGCTGAAGGTAACTGGACATTGGGGGCAAAGTTGGAGATATTTAAAGAGACTCTTATTGCTTATTTGACTGTGTTGCCTTTGTGCCACGCCCCTTTGGGTCATCACAGATGCTTCCAAAGTTGTAAGAGTGAAAAAGTCACTTCTTTCAGTGCCGGTATGACTTCGCACGGTGACTAAATGAATGATTGTAAGTCGAGGACTTCCTGTTTCAGGGACAAATTAAACACTGGTTTTGATTGGGATCAGTTTGCTGCCACTGGAGGAGGCTTTACAGCAAGGCTGTTCAAATTTGGCAAGTTTAAAACTTGTGGACTTCAACTCCCAGAATTCCTGAGCTAACATGACTTGGAGGAGGAATTCTGGGAGTTGAAGTCTACAAGTCTTAAAGCTGTCAAGTTTGAAGACCCCTGACATAGATGATAGAATAACACAGTGGGGAAGGACCTCGGAGATCTTCTAGTCCAGCCCCATGCTCAAGCAGGAGTCCCTAGACAAGGGATCTCCACCTTAGCAACTTTAAGACTTGTGGACTTCAACTCCCAGAATTCCTGAGCTAATATGACATGGAGGAGGAATTACAGGATGATATCTCTCTTCCTCCCTCCCTCCCCTCCCCCTCTCTCTCTCACACACACACCATGAAGGTGCTTGTGCCATCTGGATCATCACATTAACTTTCCTATTTTCCTCACTTCCGTGCAGGCAAAGCCAGTGCTGAGCCCGAGCCACAGAAGGAAGAGCGAACCACGGCCAAGTCCCTGGACCCCAAATCTCCTCTTAACCCTCCTGGCCATGAGAAGCCCAGAAAGGAGGCTGAGCCGGCCAGAGGGCAGCAGAGGGATAAGAAAAGGTAGTGGGTTTGTGTTTTTCTCGGTGACCCAGGCTGTACAAAGAGTTGGCCTGTTTTCAGTCATTTGTGTGATTTATTGCAACGTGTATATCAATGTTGCCAACCTTGATAACTTTTAAGAGGTGTGGACTTCCCCAGCCACCATGTATGGACTTCAAGTCCCAGAATCCCCCAGCCAGCATGTATCAACTTCAGTTCCCAGAATCCCCCAACCACCATTTGTGAACCTCAACTCCCAGAATTTCCCTGCCAGCATGAGTGGACATCGACTCCTAGAATGCCCCAGCCACGATGTGTAGACTTTACCTCCCAGAATTCCCCAACCTCTGTGTGGACTTACAGCTCCTGAAATTTCTGTGGGCCTAAATCAAGGCTTTGATTTTGTACTCCCAGAATCCCCCAGGCAGCATGTGAAAATATACTGGGAGGGGGGGAATACTTGGAAGAATAGCATACCTTCAAAAAAAAAAAAAAAAAAAACAAACGATTCAGCTTAAGACTTGCCTGGCTCCAATTTTTAATGTTTGGCAGAATAGTCCCGGCTGAAAGTTGTAACATTTATTTTTAAAGGAAAACCTCACTTTGGTGCCTACAAAGAGTGCTTAGTTTGGGAAGATTGTTTTGGGGAATCTCTCCACTGAGCTGTTTATTTTAAAAAGCTCAATAAGAGATTCTACCTTAAGTCAGAGGGGGCTGTTAAGTGAGTTTTGTCCCATTTTACCACTTTTCTTGCCAGTGTTGTTAAGTGAATCACTGCAGCTGTTAAGCTACTAACAGCATTGTTAAATGAATCCGGCTTCCCCATTGACTTTGCAAAAGGGGACCATCATAAATATGGAAATTGCCTAAGTGCCTGAGTTTTGATCACATCATCGCCAGGATGCTATAGTGTGAAACATGGTCATAAGTCCCTTTTTCCAGGGCCGTTGTAACTCTGGATGGTCACTGAGTGAGTGGTTGTAAGTCAAGGACTCTCTTTATTTGGCAAAGCTTTTGTTTTTCCTTTCTTTTTATCTAAGCTGAGCTCTCTTTTCCCTCAGAACAAAGAGGACAGACATGTCTGATGAGGAGGAGAAAGGAACCGGTCGCCTGAAGAAGAAAAGGCGTCGAATCAAACAGCCTCAGTCGGACAGCAGTGGAGATGAGGAAGGTGAGTAGAAGTGGGAGACACTTTAAATCAACCTTGGCCACTTTAAGACTTTTGGACTTCAACTCCCAAAGTTCAATTCTGGGAGTTGAAGCCCAAAGTTTTGCTGGCTGAAGAATTCTGGGAGTTGAAGTCCACAAGTCTTAAAGTAGCCAAGGTTGGAGACCCCTGATTTAAATCAACCCTTGGAGCCAATTTGAACTCTCATGAATCTTCGGCTGGGCTTCCCAACAAGCCTTCCTGATCACCTGGAGCCTTTGCAAATGAACAAAAGGCTATGTGTGCAGCCAAGATGTGTAAACGATATGGAAAATGGACAATTTTTCTCTTCTTGCTATGGTAGAACTTCAAGCGTTCATCCGTCAGGTCATTTGTGGGAGATTCAGAACCAAATAAAGAAGACCTGATTCATACATAATTTCCCAGAAATGTTCTGCCATCGGGTATAAAGGTAGATAATTTTAGATAGAGGTTCCATTAATGGTCAGTGGTTTCTTAAGGGATCATGTCGGCCTTTGGTATCACAGGCAAATGTTCTATTGAGTACCAATTACTAGAAAAATGCAAGTCAGCTATTAGTGTATTTTTAGTAGTAATTAAGCTTATTTTCAAAGTAGGGCAGAATTTAACTGATAAGATATGAAAAAATTGAGACTTTATAAAAAGAGTGCAGAGAAGAACAACTGAAATGATTAGAGGGCTGGAGGCTAAAACATATGAAGAACAATTGTAGGAATTGGGCATGTGTAGTTTAATGAAAAGGACTAGGGGGGACATGATAGCAGCCTTCCAACAGCTGAGGGGCTGCTCCAAAGAAAAGAGGGGTCAAATTATTCTCCAAAGGACCTGAGAGCAGGACAAGAAGCAATGGATAGAAACTAATCAAGGAGAGAAGCAACTTAGAACTAAGGAGAAATTTCCTGGCAGTCAGAACAATTAACCAGTGGAACAACTTACTACCAGAAGTTGTAAATGCTCCAACACTGTGAATTTTTAAGAAGATATTGGATAACCGTTTATCTGAAATGATATAGGGTTTCCTGCCTGAGAAGGGGGTTGGACTAGAAAGCCTCTGATGTGCCTTCCAAGTTGTTTTATTCTGTTCTGTCCTATGCTAAAAGCCACTCAGCTTCACCCTAGACATCGCTGACTTAACATAATGAGCCAGTTTCAGATCCAGAACATACTTCGTGGCTCCTTCATGACTAAAACAGAATTGCTCAGTAAAAGTGGACATGAAGGGAGACTGGACAGTTTTTAGCCCAATGTTTCTTCGCCATGCGAAGGTTAAGGTGATCAGTCAAAGTGACGAAGCAGGGAAGGTATCACTACAGGGAAGGCCATATTCTGTTCCTACCTTGGTCTTGGATTTGTTTAAATGCAGAGGGAAAGGATACAGCTGGAGTCACAGAGGTGACAGCAAATCAAATTTACTGTACCATGTTGTTCCTCCTTGCAGATTCTTCATCACTGGCAAATTCTGAAGACAATCCTCCTGAGCCAGCTGAGAAGCCTCAGCCTCAGCCAGCACCTGCCCCTGCCCCTGTGGAGGTAAACATGCATAAATACAGATGTGTGGGTGTGAGAGGAGAGAAGAACGAAGGAAAGAGAAAGACGAGAAAGAAAGAAGGAAAAATGGGTATGAGACAGAAGGAAAGAGGAAGGACAGAAACAAAAGGAAGGCATGAGAGAGAAGGTTGAGAAAGAAGCAAGAAAGAAGGGAGGGGGAAGCAAGCAAGGAAAAGAAATGGGGAAGGAGGAAGGAAAGGGGAAATAGGAAGGGAGGAAAAGGGAAGGAGGAAAGAAAAAGGAGGGAGGAAGGAAGGAAAAGAAGGAGGGAGGGAGGAAAAGGAGGGAAGGAAAAGGAAGGAAAAAGGAGGGTAAGAAAGGAGGAAGGAAAAGAGGGAGGGGGGAAGGAAAAGGAGAGGAGGTAGGGGGAAGGAAAAAGGGAGGGAGGAAAGGGGGGGAAGGAAGGAAAAGGAAGGAAAAGAAAAAGGGAAGGAGGAAGGAAAAGAAAGGAAGGAAAAGAAGGAGGGAGGGAAGAAGGAAAAAAAGGAGAAGGAGGGAGGGAGGGAAGGAAGGAACATTGTGTGTGGGTTTGCATCTATTCCAAATTTGCAGTGAAAATTCCTGAATAGTGGTGCCTCCAGCCTCATAATAGCAGGAGGTCCTCAACTTCAACCATTCATTACGTGACTGAAAAAAGGGGCTCGCGACCGTTTGTCACACATACGACTGTTGCAGCACCCCTGTGGCCTCAAGATCAAAATCCGGACGCTTGGCAACTGGCATGTACTCATGACGGTTGCAGCATCCTGGGGAGTGTAAGTCTCGCTTTAGGGACACAACGTTGGCCTCAAATTGTGGCTGTTAAGTTGAGGACTGACTGCCTGCATAGGTGGAAAAGGGTCCTGCAAGGCTGTTAAGTTAACAGCCTGAGCTGAAGTCCTGCTGGATCCAACCAGGGGAATCTCTTAATCCCCTGGATCTGTTTTCTCACAGGGGACACGCAAACAGGTGCAAGAAGACCTCCACTTTGATTAACCCACCACAAAAATATTTGCCCACAGTGACTGACGATTGTGCTTGTTGACCAGGGTTGAATCGGGCAAGGGCTCCTCACTCTCTTCTTTTCCTCTTTCAGGCTTCCGTGGGAGCGAAGAGACGCAAGCGGAAACGGGTCTTGAAATCCAGAACATTTGTGGATGACGAAGGCTGCATCGGTAGGTAGCCCAGCTGTCCCCGGGGAGAATGCATCTCAGTGCTCTCCCGTGGCTCTGGATGGGTCGGTCGGTTTTTAATTAACTGGTTGTGAATGTCCCATCAGCTTGCCCGGGATCTAAGACCAGAATCCTGAAAAGGAGATTTAGGATAGGAGAGGATAGGATAGGATATGAAGAGAATATAATAGAGTATAGAATAAAATAGAGTGGAGCGGGATGGAATAGAAGAGAAAATGGAAGAGAAGAGAAGAGAAGAGAACAGGAGAGGACAGGACAGGATAGGATAGAATGTGAGAATAGAATGTGGAATAAAATAGAGTGGAGTGGGATGGAATGGAATAGAGAACAGAATATAGAATAAAATAGTATGGTGGAATAGAATACAGTAGAATGGAATGGAATAGGAAAGAATAGAATATAAAAACAGAACAGAATAGAGAATAAAATAGATTGGAGTGGGGTGGAGTGGAATGGAATTGAATAGAATAAAATAGAGAAATATAGAGTAGAAATATAGAGTAAAGTGAACTTGAATAGACTAGGATAAAAATAGGAATAAGGATGGAATGGAATAGGAATACATTAGGAAGAATAGGAATAAGCATAGAATAAAGGGGGAAGAGGCCGTGGAGGTCTAGTCCAGTCCGCTGCTCAAGCGGGAGAACCTTCACCATCTCACACACAAGTGACTGTCGATCTTAACCAACCCAGAGTTAACTGAGCCTTCCCTCCTTCCAAGGTGGGTCAAAAGAGGACCCAGATTGTTGGGGCCAAAAAGCCGACTCTGGAAATTGCTTCGAGGGGGCTGGAAAGCACCAGGAAGCGATATACAAGTCTAAGGCGGGTCTCCAAACTTGGCAACTTTTAAGATTTGTGGACTTCAACTCCCAGAAGTTCCCCAGCTAATCATGCTGGCTGGGCATTCTGGGAGTTGAAGTCCACAAGTCTTATAGTGGCCAGGTTTGGAGAAGACTCCTGGTCTGAGGTCTGTTGGTATTGCTATACTGTAGCTTTATTTCTTTGTCGGCAAAATATAAATTTAACACAACCCTGCTCCTCCTCTTCCTTAAACTAAACACGCCCAATTCCTGCAAGAGACATTCTCTTCTCGAGAGCAAGAAAGACAGGGAAACCTTCCAGGTCTTGTCGGTGTAACTTGTATCTCCTCTTGTTCCCAGTGACGGAAAAAGCCTACGAGAGTGAATCTTGCACGGAGAGCGAGGAGGACGTCCGGACCAAGCCTGGCGCAGCTCACAAGGCCTTTCCTGGGCCCCCCAAAAAAGACCCCAAAGAGGAGAAGAGAGGCACCAAGAAAGGAGGGGTGGTCCCTATCAAGGCCAACAAGCAGGCCTCCATCATGGGCTTCTTCCAGAAGAAATGAGCTCCAATTCTCCCGAGTATTTGC
Source organism: Laticauda colubrina (assembly GCA_015471245.1). Taxonomy (NCBI): domain Eukaryota; kingdom Metazoa; phylum Chordata; class Lepidosauria; order Squamata; family Elapidae; genus Laticauda; species Laticauda colubrina. The sequence continues at coordinate 1,619,846 of BLBF01000006.1, read as the reverse complement.
AGGAATCCCTGCCCGAGTGAGCCTCTTAACCGGGATGGGATTTGCCACGAAGGTGAGCTCTCGGGATCCAGCGTTTGATCCTGAAATCAGATGGACACCAGGTGCTGGAAGGCTGGCACGGGCAGCCAAGCACTTAGAAGCTTTCCATCAAAGACAGTACACCTTCCTTGATCTTCTTAAAGGAAAGCTTTGGGGGCAGGTCCTCCATAGGTATAGTTGCTCCATACCTTTGGCTCAGATCGGTGCTCAGAAATCGATTGGCCGTCCTTCCTTCTCTGTGATAGGTTTGCAGTGCCTTCCTGGAAATGGGGAGGGGCTTATCTTCTCTCTTGGGGGAGGGGGTTGATCTTTGGGGGCCCTGGTTGACAAGAGATCCAGAGGGGAAGTCTGAGGAAGCCAGCAGAGATGCCTGCCAAGAAGACCTAGGTGAGGCTTTCATGGTCCCACAGAGCTTCCTTTCAAGAAGACCTCCTGATCCCGCAAGGCCTTGCTTCCAAGAAGAGCCCTGCAAGAGCTCAAGTTCTGCTAGGACTTGCAGCTGGAAACATCTGGCCTGCCCTTTCCAAGGATCTCCATTGCCTGGCCTGGTAAGTCCCTTCCGTTCTCCAGGAACAATTGCCAAGTCAAGGCTGTTGAGGGACACTTTGGCCCTCTAAGAAGGCCGAACTATTGACTTCTGCTTCCTTCAACGGAGCCCTCCAGATTCCGAAAGATCTTGCAACCAGCTTTGGGTCCAGGAAAGCTTTGATCCGGCCTCCGAAAATCGGCCCAGGCTTGCTCTCTCGAAGCCCCTACTCGAATTGGTCATTGCAAATCCCCCATAATGAGAAAGCACATCCAGACTGGCCAGGAGCATCATTGGGAGTTGGAGATGCTACTCCGTCTTCCACCCATCGGTTGAAATAATTACGAGTTACCTTCCCAGCATGGTTACACAAACCAGTGGCCCTTGTTTTCCCACCTCTGAAGAATATGGCTTGGGCTTGGACCCTCTACAGGGTGGGTGGGGGGGATATACAGCAGCCCCTCCATAAACTGAGATTGAAGGGCTGTTTGAAAAATTGGTGGTCTTTTGCTATTTTGGGGGACAGGGTCTGCTTCAGAACGAGGCCATTGATACCGAAGGAACAAGAATGAAAACACTTCTGGGGCCCAACTCCAAAGAAATTAAACTTTATAAAACTCTACAGAGGCCTCAATGGATTGGTACAACATCCAGGCCCACTCTGGACCTTGTCAGCTCTTGGTGACACCCCCCCCCCCCAAAAAAAAAAAAAAATGACAGTTGCCTCTTGGGAGTATCATTTTGCCTCTCTGGTGGTTCTCATTTCTGCTTCTCCAGGAGTTTTCCTTATAAGTGGGCAGTGTCATTTTCCCCAGGTTTTAACCATGGGATTATCTCAACGGGGAGAGGACAAGGAGCAGGAATTCAGATCAGTTGTTCCCAGGCTACTACACCAGGCAAGTATTGTACACAGATTAACCCAGTTCAGTACTAACAGTCGTTACGGTGTTTTTGCAGTCATTAAGGCAGGGGTCCCCAAACTTGGCCACTTTTAAGACTCGTGGACTTCAACTCCCAGAATTGAAGTCCACAAGTCTTAAAGTGACCAAGTTTGGGGACCTCTGTAATTAAGGTTTCAAGTTTGGGCTGCAGGCATCCAGATGGCCTCTGAGTAATGAGGCACATTCATGCATTTCCTCTCCCAAATTGTGGTTATATTTGGATTTTTGCAGCCAAATAACTGTAGCTCAAGTAATAGGCCAAATAAGCTTTCTCTTTAAAATTCCTGATGGCGTCTTTGAATGAATCGTATTATTTGTTCGGCTGGAAGGCCAAAAGGAGAAAAGCTTTAGCCTTTCCCACTAAAATGTATTTTCAGGTTTCAAGCCTGAAAAGGCTGGACTCTCCAGCTTTGCTTCTAACAATGAAAAATAAAATCTATCCCCAAAGAGGCAAGAAATGTCTATTTGCCCTGATTTGATCAGCTTCTGGGTCTGTTTCCCTCCCTAACCTTGGAAGGTTTGAAGAGGGGTGGGCTTCAACTCCCAGAATTCCCCAATTCAAGCAGAGCTGGGCTAGGGAATTGTGGGAGTTGAAGGTCCACCCCCTCTTCAAACCTGCCAAGGTTGGGGAACACTGCAGTCCTAGTGGCTCATTTTACAATGAATGCACCAGGGCAATAATAATAGCAATTTTTTTTTTGGGGGTGGGTGGGTGTTTGTCAACTTCTTATTGAACCAGTCTGTAGAGTTACCTCCATTTTTGTATGTCAAACACCAGGGCAGAGGGTGAGTCCTGGCTTGGTTGGGGAGGGAATTATGGGCTCGATAAGGAGATAAGGGGCCTCTGTTGTCTGAGGCACACAAAACTTGGGTTTTCCTGAGTTTCCCCTCTTTTTGTCTTTTCTTAAAACATTTTTCCCCCAGTTTTTTTTTACCTAAGAAATTTATACTGGAAAAGTCAAGTTGAATAAAGGACATGGTCTTGTTTCTATGCTACTTTCCCCCCCCCCCCCTCTTCATTTTGTTTTTGGTGGGAGGAGGGAGGGGGTTGTTTGGTTTGGGATTTGGGAGCCTGTCCTGCTGTTTTGTTTGGTCAACGTCCTTCCCTGAAACTTTGAAAGTTTCCCATGCAAGGGAATACTTCAAAAGCGAGCCTTTCCATAGGCGCCTTCATTCACTTCTTTTTTAAAAAAAATAATCCTATTTTAAAATTCAGAATAACTGAATTGGAAGGGACCTTGGAGATCATCTAGCTTTATGGTGGCTAACCTTTTGGGACTTCTGTGCCAAAAATTGTGCGTGCACTTGTGTGCGCACCAGCATACAGAAGGCAGTGTGCGCCCCACGCCCCCTGCACATGCGTGCACGGTCTCTCCCCCCCCCCCACAAACCTGCACTGCGCCTCCCAGCTGATTTTTGGCCCGTTTGCGGCCTTCTTCGGCCTGCCAGAGGCTTGAGGGAAGTCTCTGCAGCCTTTGCGGGCTGAAAAATAGGCCTGTTTTGTCACTTCCTGTATTTCAGAAAATGTCAGAAGTGATGAAACGGACCTATTTTTCGGCCTGCAAAGGCTGCAGAAGCTTCCCTTGAGCCTCTGAGAGGCTGGAAAAGGCCTCCAATGGGCTGAAAACCAGTCGGGAGGCGCGCACATGCACAGTGAGGCAAATTTGCCTCGGACTCATGCGGCGGCACAAGTGGCTCTGCGTGCCATGTTCACCATCATGGTTCTAGCCCAAGATATTGGAACACAGCTGTCGTGCCACCTCGTAGTCCTTGTTTTCGTTAAACTAGCTATGCCCAGTTCCTGCAACTGTTCTTCAGATAAAAGATAATCAGAGTTGGAAGGGACCTTGTAGGTCATCTAGTCCAATCCCCTGCCCAAGCGGGAGACCCTACACCATTTCTGACAAATGGCAGTCCATTCGTATGTTTGAACCTCCAGTCCCCTCATCCTCTTGGTTGCTCTTCTCTGCACATACTCCCCCAAATACAGCTGGGATTCTTTATTTATCAGGACTTGCCTAGAAATGTCAGATCGTGACATCATAAGTACAATCAAAAACTTTTGAGTTCAACTCTGACTTGCGTGGTCCCCTCCATTTACAGGTAGTCCTCATTTTGACCACCCTTGGGATCAGGAAGTTCATTGTTAAGTCACTGAGTGAGGCATCACACAACTATATTGTTAAGTAATTATGTGAGATAACACACAATAAAGGGGTCTTCAAACTTGAACAGCTTTGAGTCTTGTGGACTTCAACTCCCAGAATTCCTCCAATCATGTTAGCTCAGGAATTCTGGGAGTTGAAGTCCACAAGTCTTAAAGCTGTCAAGTTTGAAGACTCTTGATCTATTCTACCTCTCTCTATCCTATCTTTCTCCCCCTCTATTCTATCTCTCTATTCTACCTCTGTTATCTATCCCAGGGGTCTCCAAGCTTGGCAAGTTTAAGCCTTGTGGACTTCAGCTCCCAGAATTCCTCTTCCAGTCATGTTAGCTCAGGAATTCTGGGAGTTGAAATCCACAAGGTTAAACTTGCCAAGCTTGGAGACCCTTGTCACACAACTACAAATGGACGACCATTTTTGCAATGGTCATGAAGGGAACCGCTGGTCATTAAGCAAGACTTCATGATGGTACCTAGCTTCACTAGCTTAGCCACTCGGTTTTGAGGGAGGGCTACCACATCTGGACTGCAAACCATCTGGACAGAATGGCTTGTGCACCTCAGGCCTATGAGCCCATGCACTGTATGCAGGGTGTGTGTGTATTTATGAGAAAGATGTACGGCACATTCACAGCACAATGCATGAGATAAAAATATACAAATCAAAATATTATAAAAGCATGTCTGGATTACAGAAGTAACTTTCATTTCTCACTGCCAGCAGTCTCCATTGTAGGTTCTGTTTTGGCACTGACAATTTATGCTGGATGTCTTGGGATGTGTGTGTGAGGGAGGGGTAATTATATCGATGTGTGGCAGATGCGTGTTATAGAGGCGTAACGCTATGCACACGTGCTACAGACACGCGTCCATGCGGCCTTCGGGGACACTAGGCTCCACCTTTTTGGTAAGACGGGGGGAGTGGGGAGAAAAAATTACGTCGCGCGCCAGAAGCCCGGCGCTCATGAATATTCACGAAGGGGCGTGGCCACCCGCCCGAGTCGGGGCGCGCTCTGCCCGTGCCGCTCATGAATATGGAGCAGGAGGCGTGACTAGCTCCGCCTCCCTCCGCTCTCCTCCCGCCGGGAGAAGATGGCGGCGGCGGCGCTCGGGCCAGGCGGGCGGGCGGCGGGCTCGTCGGTTCTGCCGCTACGACGAGGCCGAGGCCGGCGGCGTCGGGACGAGGCCGTCCCTGCGGACGACGACGGAGCTCCGGAGACCCCGACGCGGCGCTCGGGCCAACGGGAGACCCCCGGCGGAGAGCCGGGCCCTGCGCGAGGTGCGTGGCCGACGTAACGTGTGAATGGACGCGTGGCGGCGGGGGGGGGCTAAAGAAAAAGTGAGCGGGAAGCGCGCCCATTGGCTGCCTTGGAAGCAGGGGCGTGGCCGCGGGGCTCGTGTGAAGGCGGCCCCACAGCCCCACCCCTGCCGGCCTTCCCATCATCCGCGTCCATCCTGCGATTGGAAGCGAGGAGAGGCTGACTGGATGGCATCCGCGTGTCCGTCGGAGGGGTCGTGGGAATGCCACGGGGTGGATTTGCTTGCTAGCCAACCCGCCTCAAGGCTGGCAAGCGGTGGTTGTGGGAATGCGGGCTTTGCTGGCCCTGAAAGGCGTTCACGTGACAAGAGGTAGAGATCTGCCAATATTGGCTGGATGGGAGTCTCTTTTTTATATAAGCAGACCGAGATTTGGGGTTGGCTTGTTGGGAGTCCAGAGCCAGAGCTGGTCTCCTACCTTGGCCGCTTGGAGATAGGTGGACTTCAACTCCCAGAACCCCCCCAGCTGGCAGAGCTGATCCAAAGACCGGCTGAGGAATTCTGGGAGTTGAAGTCACCCATCTCCAAGGGGAGGGGGAGAAACGCACGTAGTCCTCGACTTACGACCACAGTTGAGCCCCCAAATTTCTGTCGCTAAGTTGAGTTTTGCCCCCTTTTTACGACCTTTCTTTTCCTTTGCGGTTTAACTGAATCCCTTCAGTCGATAAATTAGGAACACGGTCGCTAAGCAAATCTGGCTTCCCCACTGACTTACTGCAACTGTCATAAATATGAGTCAGTTGCCAAGCATCTGAATTTCGATCATGTGACTGGAGATTCCCTCGCGGTCGTTAAGTGTGAAAATCGGTCATAAATTCTGTTGTCCAGTGTGGTCGCTTTGAACGGTTACAAAATGAACTGTTATAAGTTGAGGACTGCCTGTACTGATACAAAAGCGGTATTTAATAATGCTGGCTGGGGGATTCTGG
>BLBF01000006.1:1598726-1613530 GCA_015471245.1 Laticauda colubrina | reverse complement strand
GCTCTCCAAATGTGGTGACTTTTAAGATGTGTGGACTTCAATTCCCAAAATCGTTTCTCGATCTTAGCTGGCTGGGGGATTCTGGGAATTGAAGTCCACACGTCTTAAAATTGCCAAGTTTGGAGACAACAGTGTTGAGATCATCGCAGTGGGACCCTTGCCAGCCCCTCCCCCTCCCCAGATCCCGAGAGAGAAAAACAGGAAGCCATTAAGGGTCTCGGGTGCACCAGAAATCTCTTTTCCAGATTTGTCTGGGTCACGAGAGCGAGGAGATCCCTGGCCTGGAATGAAGAGAACAGGAGGAACCACATTTTTCTAATGTTACTACTAGTAGCAGCCGATTCTCCTTTGCCTTTCTTGAAAGGACTTTCTTGGTCCTTCCAACATCAGAGTCTTCTGCGCACCAGTGTGTGCATTCACAAGTGGGCAGTATGTGGAGCAGCCTAGGTCATAGGACAAGGCATGATGCTGGCTGATTTGCACACGTGTTTGTGCTGAGAGTCACATTACGCCTGGTTTGTGTTTTGGGAGATGTTGTTTTATGTATTTGTATCTTGTCTTGATTACTATTACAAATAAAGGTGTTAAACATATCCAACACCCCTTCCTCTTACGACTTTAGCCACAACAACAACCCTGTGAGGTGGGTTGGAAAAAAAGTCATACAGCCAGCTTTTGAACCTAAGGTAGCACTAGAACTCCCAGTCCCCTGGTGATCGGCCCAAAGTCACCCAGCAGACTTACCTGCCTAAGGTGGGAACTAGAACTCCCAGCCTCCCATTACCTGGTGCCTTAATTCCCCGACCAAAGTAGCTCTTGCTCTTAATACTCACCACGAAGGCCGTCCCATTCCTTACCAGCCTTGTGCTCCGATCCCGGACGCTTGTTGTCTTTGTGTAATTTTGAAGCTTTAGCGGGTTGATTTTTTTTTTTTTTAAATCTCAGTTACTTGGTTATCAGGATCCTCCGGGCTGTAGTAAGTAAGTAAGTAAATAAATAAAATCTTGCTGTCCAGAAAACAGCAGGGAAACCAGGATGACTCACAGGGGAGGTTTTGCAAACTGCAAAATAAATTTGCCGTAGAGGTTTTAATCTAACCGTGGTTTGAAACAAGCTAAAGAGAGAGAGAGGGCAGGGCAGGGCACTTAGGCATGCCAGCATGTGTGTGTGTCTCTTGGCATGGTCCGACTCTACCTGGGTCGAGATTTCCAACATGCAGGAATGGGAAAATTTCTTCCTCTGTGCGTCTTTTTAAAAATAACTCCTAAGCATGAGTCACCTCGGAGGAGCCGGGTGGGCAACGTCCGCAATCAAAACAGGACGGCAGAAGGGGGGAAAAAAGGTCTTTCCAGATATGTGGCCACGGCCCTAAGTAACCGCACAACAAATGCCCCAGACTAAGATGACAACAGATTCAACAATCCGTCCGAAGAGATCTAAAAGATGCAAAAATAAAAAAAAACCCAACCCCACCTCAACCACAACACACATTCTGATGTCATGTTTTAGTGGCTATAAATGCAGCTAAGCTTGTTAAGAAGGAGAAAATGTGGCTTGGAAATTGGTGAGGGAGGGAGGGACTCAGCGGGCTTCCCCTCACCGGGAGTTAGAGAGCATTTCCATCCCACCCCACTGGTGAAATAAGCACGGATAAATCTCAGTACCTATAGAAGAGAATCTGGGTAGATCAGGGTGGAAAACTGGCTCCTTGGTGCTCTCTGAGCTGGGTGGTTTTCTTGCAGACATTTCATGACCCAACTAGGCAACATCATCAGTGCTAAAAAGGAGTGAGGTTAGGGAAAACGAGGAGGAGGAGAAAGAGGAGAGGGAGGACTGCAGGGTCCTTGGTGCTCTCTGAGGTTGGTTGTTTCTTGCAGATTTTTCATTACCAAACTAGGTAACATTATCAGTGCTAGGAAGGAGGAGGAGAAGGACTATGGGGTCCTTGCTGCTCTCTGAGCTTGGTGGTTTTCTTGGAGACGTCTCATGACCCAACTAGGCAACATCATCAGTGCTAGAAGGGAATGGGTGAGTGGAGAGGAGGAGGAGGAGGAGGACTGTGGGGTCCCTTGAATTGAAGGGCTTTCGAGAATTGAAGGGCTTTCGAGATGTTTTGGCTCTGGTCTCCTCTGCCGGATCCCCCCAGGATTTTATGGAAACCTTGGTTTACAATAACCTTGGTTTTCTAAAGTGCGGCCGGTGACCCAAAGCCATCAGCCGAGAACTCGGTCCACATTCCTGACATTCCATGTCTGTTTCGATTCCCCCGCGGCCATGTGCCTCTGTTTGAAGATAAATACACCCACGTCCTCGTCCTCGTTTGGAACACATCCGTTTCGCAACGAAATCTGAGCATGGAACATTTCTCTTTCCTGCTGGCTCCAGAGGATGTGCAGATGCCCAATCCTGGTGTGTGTGTGTGTGGGAGGGGGGGGGGGGGCTGTCTCCTTATAATTGTTGTTATTATTTCTCAAAATTAACTGTACCCAGACAACATACTGTTTATGTAGACATTGTTTTTATGAATAATAATTATTATTGTTATCATCATCATCAAGCTTGGGAAGTGTTCGACTAGTGATTTGTGATACGAAACCCAGCATAGTATCTTGTTTGCTGCACTGTCATTTTTGTGTATAATAATAATAATAATTGCTCTGGGACACAGTCAGTTAATCAGTAGGAGTCCCTTTATTAGCTCCAACATTGCCCCCAATGTCCTGGTTACATTCTGGGCTAGAGAAAAACTCTCCCAGGAACAGCCTTTGGCTGCAGAGATTCAAGTCTAAAACATGGTCAACAAAAACTGTAACTTAAAGTCCAAACAAGGCAAGATGAGGTCATCAGTCCAGCAGGGCAGGAGCAAGAATTCCAGATGCGAAGGAACGGCAGTAATTCAACACGGTTGGGAGGATGCCAGGAACACATATTAGCCAAGTCGACACAAGATAAACTCACGTTTGCTCCCAGCAGCTGCCACACTCAGCTTGCATCTCTTAAACTCTCCTTCCCAGGTGTGGCTAATGAAGGGAATCAGGGCCCTTTCCTCCCCTGTAAGTCGTGCAACCCTCGTTGCTCCTTTCTCTGTTCCTCCCTGCCTGTACTAGGATGCAGAAGGTGTCTTCCCTCTCCCTTGTTCTCCCTCTCCTCTGCCCAGCCAGATTTTGCCTTTGCCCAGTTCCCTCCACAGCCAACAGAACCCCACTCCCACTCCCTGTCAGTTGTTCGTCTTCCTCCTCGGATTCAGACTTCGACGGGCGGGATAACACAGGCACCTGCCACATGACACCCCGGACTTAACAGTTGTCAATAAGAAAGACCAAAAAGTCTGGATAGTGGCCGTGGCCGTGCCTGGAGACAGCAGAAGAGAGGATAAAGAACTGAAGAAGATCACAAAATACACAAAGACCTACAAATAGAAATAGAACGACTGTGGCAAAGGCAAGCAAGGGTAGTACCCATAGTCATAGGCACCTTGGGTGCAGTTCCAAAACAACAGGAGCCACCACTTGTACACCATCAGTGGCATTGACACATTTGCCATCAGTCAATTGCAGAAGGCAGCTTTGCTTGCAACAGCTTCCATCCTGCGGCGATATCTGCAACACCATCAAACATCCAAATTTGCCTATCCCAGGTCCTTGGGAAGGGCTCGATAGGTAGACAAAAATGCCAGACCCAATCTAAACATCTGGCTGACTGTGCAAATAATAATAATAATAATAATAATAATAATAATAATAATAATAATAATAATAATAATTTTGGGGATGACTTTGCCCTCTGTCTCTTTGCAAGAATCCTCCATGTCCTCCAAATTTGACCTGGCCTTGGTCCACAGGAGTGAGTGCAAATTCCAATATCTTAGTATTCCTCTGTATCCCAGGGTTTTCCCCAAAGAGGAGGGGGATCAACCTCTTCTCCAAAGCCCCAGAAGGCAGGACAAGAAGCAATGGGTGGAAACTCATCAAGGAGAGAAGCAACCTGGAACAGTGAGGACAATTAACCAGTGGAACTGCTTGCTACTGGAAGTTGTGGGTGCTCCATCACGGAGGGTTTTAAGAAGAGACTGGAGAACCATTTGTCTGAAATGGTTACAGGGTTTCCTGCCTCAGCAGGAAGGGGCTGGACTAGAAGACCTCTTGAGGAATTTGGGGGAGGGGTGAAAAAGGGTTGTAAAATCTGACCGACAGTCGTGCCACGGCTCACCAAATGGCCACATCGCTTAAACAGGCAAGTTTCCGCTCTCCACTGTGGTTGTAAGTCAAGGACTGACTCCTCGTAGGGCGGTTTGTCTTTCGGCAGCAGGTGTGAATGGACTGGAAATGCTCAACATTTGTCCTCTTTCCCCCCCCCCTTTTTTTTTTTTTTTTTAAAAATAGATTTTATCTTCAGAACGCCCATCACTTTGGCCAAACATGGAGAGATTCACGAGGAACATAAAAGCCACTTGCGAAAGGTACGTTCGGCCAGGTGCATTTTATTTAATCAGTATATTGTAGTGGTAACCCTTGACTTACAGCCGTTGGCTTAGTGGCCCGCTCAAAGCGACAGTGGCACTGAATAAAGTGACCTAGGACCGTTTTTCCACACTTAGCGACAGATGCAACATTCCCCAGGGTCACGTGATTGAAAGGGATGCTTGGCAGCCGACTCGTATTTATGACGGTCGTAGCAGCATCCCTGTGTGTGTGTGTGTGTGTGTGTGTGTATATTGGTCGTGATCCCCTTTGGCGACTTTCTAACGAGCAAAGTCAAAGGGGGAAACCAGATTCACTTAACAATGGTGGGACTCACTTAAGGACAGTAGTGATTCACTGAACAAGAGTGGCAAATAGAAATGGATAGATGCATATTGAAAATTAAACAGAAAAAAAGATGTAGAATATTATCAAACATGGAATCTGTTTCACCAGCGGTTGGAAAAAAAAGGAGTGGCGATTAAGAATGTAAATTTGTATTGCTAAGCAAATGAAATACTGATACAACACGAGGTTTATTAAGCACTAAGAAATGTAATCAATAGAAAATCACATCTCTCAGAAGACATGATAATTAAAAAAATATATGAGTGTGCTGAGATGGACAGCCTAACCAAACTATTAAAAAATTATCAAGATAGTGACTATTACAAAATATGGAATATCTGGTATGATTGACTAAAAAAAAGGTAATAGCTGATAATTGAACAAATTATTGAAAATAAGGGAGACAAAAATAAGTTAATTGTAAAGTTTATAGAGAAAGAAACTAAAAGGACGAGGAAGTTATTGGAACAAGATAGAATATGTCAATGATAGAAAAATACAAGCGTAACCATTGCTCAAAGCTTGTTGCAAAATGTATATATGTATATGTATATGTTATATAAACTCCATACAGAAGCCTGAGGATGGCAGATGAGATTCTGCTGAAACGTTGCTACAACTTTAAAAGCACTACAATGACGTGGGATAATACCCGAAGGAAGCTGAACAGCACACACATGCCCACACGCGCGCACACACACACACACACACACACACACACACACATATATATATATATATATATATATATGTATATATATGTATATATATGCTCATTTGTTTGTTTTTAATTGCATAAATGTTTAATTAAAAAGCTGGAAATCAATAATAATAAAAAAGAAAATAATAATAATTAAAAAAAACCAAGTAAGGTCGTAGAATGAGGCCAAACTTACTTAACAATGTAGCCATGGAGTTCAACTGTGGGTTGTGGGGAAGTTTATTTTTCATTTGTTTAGGAGATTTATATATCACACATGGCGATTCAAGGCAGCTTACAAGAATCTAAAAACAGCATATAAAAACCAATAAAACTAATAAAAGAGAGAAGAATGTAATAAATTAATGTAATAATATACATTATAGGATTGTACTGGCCAAAAAAAAATATCCAAACAAATGCAAAATAATACATAGGAATGTATATTAGAATGCTTGGAACTATTTTCAGATGTACACAAGTGAATAACATACTTGTACCTCATTACTTTAAGAAAAATCATGAATGCATTGAATATATACAACTAATGATAAAACTCTAAATGGATATGCAGTCACAAACATTTATCCCATGTTCGAGACAGGGATCAAGAAAAAAAAAAAACCTTAATTACAAGTTTGATGATAGAAGCGGCATTCCAGCTGCCCAATCTGACAGACATCAGAGTATAAGTTGGCCTCCACAGAGGGAGAAGCAAGTTAAATTCATTCCTTGCTCCATGGACTTGGGCAATTTTGGCCACCAGCTCCTGATAAAATTACTAATTAAGTTTCAATTGGAAACACCGGAAAGGATATAGGGAGAGGATAGCCCAGTGGATAGAAGACTGAGATGTGAAAAGAGGTTTCCCCATTTATGTCAACTCATAAAATATTTCTCTGGTCTTTTTAGAGTTGCCAACAAAAAGGGAGGGGGGAAAGGGGTTTGAAAGAGCAGTGCAGTAGCTTGAAAACTGAAACTGCATTCCATAAATGTTTTCAAAGATAGTAACTAGGTGATCGAAGTTTCTGCCACACAAAATTCTAACTGGAGAGCATGATAGATGACTCTGGGCTGTGGATGTGTCCCATTGGAGAATATGAATTAGGATACACTCAGAGGGATGGGAGAAAACCAGGGTCAAGGGTGACTGAAATATGTGTCTCAGAGTTGGCTGCACCCAGGCAGTGCTGGACAGTTTAACTCCCAATAAATCCTTTGGAAGTTTGGCTCGAGAGTCAGGATTTAAATGGGGTTACAGCTTACACACGATCAACACAAATTCTCATCCAAAGGAACTTGCTGCTGCTGCTGTTCCTTTCTTTCACTAAATCAACCTTGCTTCCTAGCTGAGACATGACAAATGGCAAGAAGAGAAGATGCCGGAGGATTTGATTCACAAGCTGATGGCGGGGGATGACGCCGAAGTGGACAGAAGGAAGATGGATGACCAGAAGAAAGAGGAATCCCTGGTGGCCAGAGTGAGCCACGAATGTGTAAGTATTGTGGCCTGTTGGCCAGCCAAATCAGTGGAGGAGGAGGAGGAGGCATGGGAGTCGGGGTCAGCATCAGGGCAACCTTGGGGCTCTGAGGAGAAAGAGGGAATGGAGCTGGGAGAAAGAGAGCGAGATGGAGGCGGAGCCTGGGTCGTCTGTCAGCCCTTAGATGAAGAGTCAACAGCCCCCAGGTCTGGAGGTGGCTGATTCAGAAGAGGAGGAACAGCTGGGTCCAGTGCCTGATGCACAGGAGGCAGAGGAGAGGAGAGCAGTGAAAATCTATGGGCCGGTCCTTGGGATGAGAGCTTCAAGGGGGAATGAAACGAAAACTGGAAACATGGGAGGCTGATTGGAAAGATGGTTTAATGATGAAGCAGAACCACATGTGATTCTGGGCAACTGACCACATGGAGTTGAGAGTGGGGGGCTTTTATACCTTCTCTTGGGCTTTCTGTTCCTGTGCAAGAACATGTATTCTATTCTACAAACATGTATTCATGTTTGTCTGAGATAAGTTTGGTTAAAGTTTGCCGGGTGATGCAATGTCCTTAGGAGATGGTGTTCTACTGCGAGCTAATCCTATTATATCCTGGAGAGTCATGTCTTAATCCCACCATCCTGGAGCTGGAGGTCTTTAGTCTGGTAGATAGGCTGGCCCAGTCCTGCTCCATGGGCACCAAATGTCTGTGGGGGGCAGGGAGCTGTTTCCTGCCTTTTAAAACATGTTTCTTCTTTTATCATCCAGAGAAATAGAATATCCTGCTTTTTTAACATTTCCTAAAATATTTCTGAGGGGAGTGGCTTCCACAGCGCTCTTGTGGGGTGCTGTGCTTGTCATACTTACACCCTGATTTTTCTTCACTTACCACCAGTTTCCTGAGTGCCTGTCGGATTCTGAAAACGAGGAACCCTTCCAGTGCCGGCCCGTCTATCGGTCGGCTTTTGTCTCCAAGGGCAACGCCTACTCCGTCGCCTTGCTGGCTGGGTGAGGTTCCCCCCCTGGCGGTTCCGGTTTAGCAATAAGAGATGATCGAAAAACTCGCTTTGACACTACGGAGGGTGGCCTATTAATTTAATAAATAAATATATTTTTTTAAAGATGCTTTTCAGAAAAATGACTGACTAAACCAGGAGTCTCCAAACTTGGCAATTCCCAACTCCAACAGAATTGGGAGTTGAAGTCCACAAATCTTTATTTTACACACACACATACACATATATTTATTGAATATTTTTCAGCAGTTTAAAATATATGTACATTCTTTACAGCGCTACAGTATCACAGATACTCATATATACATCGTAATTACATTACTAATCTTTACTTTTATTATCTAACCAACTGTACCAAGCATCCCAGACCAGATAGAATTCTGATTCACTTCTATCTTTTAATTCCAGTGTAAGCCTGTCCATCTCTGCACAGTCTAAGATCTTTTTTTATCACTATCCCTTCAGAGGATATACTGTCGTGTTTCCAGGTTTGTGCATATACGATTCTGGCCGCAGTAATTATATGCAAAATAAGACATTTTATCTTTTTTTAGTGTATGCTCTTCTTATTATCCCTAGCAAGAAATGTTCAGGTGTAAATTCAATTTGTTGGCTTGTTATTTCCACTTAAGCAATTTTAGAATTCTAATCCAAAATCGCTTGGCTTCCGGGCAGGTCCATCACATGTGAAAAAAGGTACTTTGACTGTTGTTTATATTTCCAACATTCTGGGCTTCTGGTTGGGAACATCTTTGCAAACCTTCCCAGGCTTTGTAAACCGTACTGATGCACAAACTTGTTTTTAAAGCAAAACCCATTATATTGCAATGCTCAGAATTGTTTTCATTCCCAGCCAGAATTAATCTCAAACAGTCCCCCAAGATAAGCACCCACCTTTCAGTTCTGTGAAGTGCTGCCAAAAACAGAAGTATCAAATGAACTACAAAGAGCTTCAAGGATGACTCTGAACTGATCGAGTGACTTTGCTTCCTGCAAAGGTTTCATCATCTTGGCCTGACTTTTATCCCTTATGGGACGGGCAGTCACCTCCCAGCCTTACTTCTGAGTTGCCCCTTTTGTCTCAGCTGCTCTTGCATTCTGGCAGCTCTGTGCATACGCGTACTGGGAACAGGCTCCCACTGTTCCTCTGCCTTGCTGCTGCCAGACTCCAGAGGCAACACACCACTCCCAGATGGTCCTGGCCCCATGTCTGCAGAGAATGCCGGACCCTCGTCTGAATCCCCTCCAGACTCCTGGACTGGTCCCCGTTTTTCCCCACTCTCCGATTTCACTGCCATCTGCACCAGCTGCTGGCAAACCACAACAGCCGGGAGTAGATGCCAACAGTACAATATTTTATATATATTTTCTTTATACGCCGCTGACATTGTTTATTTGTAATTCCCTCCCAGCCACATTTCCCCCCAATATTCTAATTCGATCCTATACCCAAAGTTCTTTCCCCAGGCTGTCATAGTTTCTGTAACGGTTTCTTCTTCCATTTTAAAATTCCAAAGGAAATTGCATATTTTGGTTTTCATCTTCTCCATCCTGAAGTCCACAGGGCTTAAAAGTTGCCAAGGTTGGAGACCCCTGGACTAAACTGCAGAGGCAGGTGTTGACTTACGACCGCAATCGAGTCCCAAATTTCCATTGCTAAGCAAGGACAGGTGTGAAGTGAATTTTGCCCCGTTTTTTTTACGAACATTCTGAGCCACATTTGTTAAGTGAATCTCTGCAGTTGTTAAGTGAGTCACATGGTCGTGAAGTGAATCAATCATCCCTGTGGATTCTGCTGGTCCGAAGGTCGCAAAAAAGGATTAGGTGACCCCAGGATGCTGCAACCATCATAAATACAAGTCGGTTGCGGAGCATCTGAATTTTGATTGTGTGACCACGGGGAATGCTGCAATGATGTGTGGAAAACGACCATAAGTCCCTTTTTCCCATGCTGTTCTAACTTTGAGCGGTCACTGTGATGACCTGGGGTGTGACCCAAAAAATAACAAAGTCACAAAAGTAGAATAAATACCCTTTAATGCCTCCAACTTGGCCCCTAATGTCTAGTTATTCTCAGATGGAAATCAAACTGTTCCAAAAACAGTCTACAAATGGAGTAAATGCAGTCTGAACCCAAAGTAAAGCTAATTAGAAATAAAAAACCCAACGCAAACCTCACTGAAGTAATTAACACAGCAGGCCAAGATGATAAATTGCAGACTTCCACCAGATAACACAGCAACCACAGTTGGGAGGACGCCAAAACCCAGATAAGTCTCGACAAAGAGATAATGCACGCTTTGCTTCCAGCAACTTTGCCATGCGCAATTTGCCCTTTTAAAAAGTCTTCCCAGCTGCAAATAACGAAGGGGAACATGGCCCTTTCCTCTCCTGTAAGCCACATTGCTCCCTTCTCTCTTCCTCCCTGTATGCCCTAGGATGAAGAGGAGGTGGGCCTAGGTCTTCCTCTAAATGCCCAGCCAAACTGTGCCCTTCCTCCGTTTCTTCCACAGCCACCGGAGCCACACTCCCTGTCAGCTGTTCGACTTCCCCCTCAGAGTCAGACTCCAACAAGGGCATGACAAGTCACTTAATGAATTGTAAGTCGAGGGCTGCCTATATCTGAAAGGACAGGCTGGTGCTTTAATAATAGAGATAAGGAATGATGCTTGTAGGCTTAAATCAAGTGGCTAAGGTTATTTTTTTCCCTCCCTTTTTTTTGTTTTGCAAAATCTCCATAGAAATTTCAGCTCCAAAGTCGAAAGGAGTCAAAGTTGCAATGATACTCTGAGGAATCGATCGAAGAGCAGGCAGAGATTGGCTCCTGTAAGAACAAAGGTACCGGATTCTTGGTGACACCTGGGGAAAAAATCATGGCTGCCTTCAAAAAAAAGTCTCAAATTTTCCTCTTAAGAAAAGGATTTAAGAGGAGATTAGCCATGTACATGTAAGCCCTCAACATACAACCCTCATGGAGCATGTCCGTCAGTGTTGTATGTCATCATGCTTGTAAAATGGCTTTGTCATATATGACTGATCTGATTTTAGGACCTCTTTTTGCAGTGGTGGTGAAGTCATTAAGCGAACCGACCATTCACTATTGGTTGGTTTTTACCGGAAATTGGGAGTAAATTTTTTGCCAAAAAAATGGAATTATGTAGAATGCAGTCACATGATTGTGGGACGCTGTAAATCAATGACTATTAAATTTAATATTAAATTTTCTGGGAAAGGTGATATGAATCAACACTGTGGTTCCCCTTTCTCATCTCCGTTGTTCTGAATTTATGTGCCATTTTGTCTCCCAAAGGTGTTTTTCCAAGAGGCATCTGGACTTCCTTGTTTTTTTTTTAAAGACATTTTGCTTCTCATCCAAGAAGCTTCTTCAGCTCTGACTGGATGGTGGGGAATGGAAGGATTCATACTGCTCATTAGCATCCTTTTAAAGGGTTGCTGAGGCCACTTGGAGGTTTGTCTGTGTCCTCAGGATCACCTGAGTGGTGCAAATGGGTGTGGAGCCAACAGTGAAGGGACACAGGGCAGAAAACATCCTGCAGCCAAGAAGGCTCCACACCCATTTGCAATCCTCAGGGAACCCACAGACAAACCTCCAAGTGGCTTCAATGACCTTCTAACAGGATGCAAATGACCAGCTGTCTGCAAGGAATATAAATCCTTCCATTCCTCACCATCCAGTCAGAGCTGAAGAAGCTTCTTGGAAGAGAAGCAAAAGAACTTCAAGGGAAAAACAAGAAAGACCAGTCACCTCTTGAAAAAAAACCACTTTTGGTCCAACCATGACCTGGATGACCACGAAGCTCCAGAGACTTCCATTTTTTGGCGCCATCCCTGACCGATACATCTTCTCTTGCAGGCCAACCCCTCTGCTGGTGCCTCTGTTTCCCTCCTGGGCGTCCTTTCCTCCACCCAAAACAACCGCTGCCTCTCTGCTCCGGACCTAACGGCCGAGAAGCGCCTGGCCTCCCACCAGGCGCCTGCTTCGTTCCCCGTCCTGCCCAGGCAGGAACGCTCGATCAGCCCCGAGAGCAACGACAGCATCTCCGAGGAGCTGAACCATTTCAAGCCCATTGTCTGTTCGCCCTGCACGCCTCCCAAGCAGCTGCCGGACGGGCGTGTGCTGAGTCCCCTCATCATCAAATCCACCCCCAGGAACCTGACCAGGAGCCTGCAGAAGCCCACCACCTACGAAGCCAGCCCTCGGATCCTGAAGAAGTGGGAGCAGATCCTCCAGGAACGTCAGGTCAAAAAGACGCTCTCCAAGGCTACCTTGACTACCTCGGTTCCCGAGCCGGGTGAAGATTTCACGGCCCCGAACCTCAACATTCCCATCAAATGTCCTCTGCACATGTCCAGCGATGTCTCCTTGCCGGACCCTCTCCTTCCCCGCTCTCTAGTAAGGCTGGACAATTCTGTAAACGATCAGAGAGCCTCAGAGGTTATGGAGCTGACCCCCAGGGTCCTCTCGCTGAGACCCGCCGAGAAACCCCCCAATTCCAGGGTGTCCGAGCTCCCTGAAACGAAATTGGCGCCCCGTCCAGCTGGGCCGTGCCTTCGCTTTGATGCCAAAATGATACCTAGGAAAGTCGTGCGAGTGAACGCAGCCTCAGAGAACGGCACGCTCGGGAATCGGGCTGAGCGGAAGCCGCGCAAGTACTGGGACGAGAGTGGACTGCGCCGTCTCTCCAACGGCCTCCGTCTCGAGAGGGCACTCGGTGAGGAGACTCCCTCTCTGCACCGCGGACAGAAGCGGCCATGCAAAACCAAGCACCTGGACCCCTCGGTCAAGCGGCTGAGGCCATCAGCGGGCTGTCGCAAGGGCCCTCCAGCGTCTGACCCACTGAGACGGCAGAGGCGACAACAGCGGGGTGGGACCGAGCAGAGACTAGAACAGGAGGAGGCTGACCGGCAGCTGGCTGTGCAACTCCAGCGGCAGTTCAAGCGGGAGATCCGGATAGCGGAGAGGCCGAAGGGGCGAGCCGATCAGTATTTCTTACGGTCCAAGAACGCCACTGGGACAAAGTAAACCCTTTGCAAGTTGTGCGGCTTTTTCAAGATTTTTTTCCCCTTGTAGACGTCACTCGTCCGTCTGCTGGAGTTCCAGGAAGCGGGAGTTCACTCCCGTCAGTGTGAGAGCCGGATGGAGGCCACAGTCTGGAGCCTTCCGCCTGCCCCCACACTCCCCCCCGCCCATGCTGACTCCTGCATCATACATCTCACTCGCAGTGAAGACCCCTTCATCTGTTCTCATCCGGGAGTCGGATCCAAGGTGCCGATCCGATTCTCTGTGCCTTGGGATCCAAACAAGTTACAATAACGGGGGTTGAACTGACGCTCCGAGCAGCTTTTGTAATTTCAAGAGCAGCTCCGTGTGGCTGGAAGGGCCTGGAGGCAGAATGGTGGGTCTGCAATAAATATATATATTTGAATATTAATACAGGTAGTCCTCAACTTACAACAGTTCATGTAGTGACCGTTCAAAGTTACATCGCCCCCCCCAAAAGTGACTATGACAGTTTTTCACACGTAACGACTTTTGCATTGTCCCCATGATCAGAATTCAGATGCTTCACGGCTGAGTCATATTTATGATGGTCGCAGCTTCCTGTGATCCCCTTTTGCAATCTCCTGACCAGCAAAGTCCATGAAGGAAGCCAGATTCATTTAATGACCATGTTGCTAACTTAACACCGGTAATGATTCAGTTAACAGGAAAGGTCGCACAATGGAGCAAAAAAGTTCCCTTAACAACCGTCTTACCTACCAACATCAATTTGGGGCTCCTTTGTGGTTTGTAAGTCGAGGACTACCCGTATTTAAATCTTATAATATACAGTTACATCTCGAGAGGAGTGAAAGAGGCACTTGGCTTGGTTGGAGTCCAGGCTGACCACCATGTGCGAGAAAGACCCTTGGGCTGCCCGGTGGGGTATTTCTCCCCTTATTTCTCCCCCCACACCCCCTTGGCTTTCCATCCCCACCAGCCCTTCATGTGGGGCTTGTGTGGCTGCAGTATCATAATGCACAACCTGCTTTTGGGTCAGGCAGGCGGAGCCATGAAACAAACAGCGCACTTATTGTTTCTCACCAGTGTGTACAACGAGGCCTCCCAACAACCAGGTTAAAACGAATGGAAGCCGCGAAGCCAGGATCCCATCTCGGTTTATTTTGTGGCGCGCCCAGATTTAATGCGCGCCAACCTCTTTTTGAAGGACGGGGTGGTTGCGGAGTCCGCCCCAACGACTTCCGGTATTTGGGGTTCCCCCCACCCCACCCCGACAGGTTTGTGTCTGTCCCTCGGGTACCTTGAGAAGTTTTCCGGCATCGGAGAAAAAAACCAGGTTGCGTTTTGTGGCTCGGTCAAATCCAAGGAGTATTTTTTTTTTTAAAGGGGGGGGAGTTTTGGAGGAGTTTTGAGTGGGTGGTTTGTTTCCTGGCCGTTCTTCCAAAAAGGGGGGTGAAGGTGTTTTTTTTTTCCAAGCACTTCCAAAGGGGCAACTTTGGCTGCCCAGGTGGGCATTTTTGAAGCTATTGTTGACTCAACTTGAAACCATCCTGGGAAAATAGGAAAACAAGTATAAAGTTTGTTTTTTTCCCTTCCAGGAGTTAGAATCACGTGATCTCTGGAGCCAGGTTACATTTCAGAAAGCACCATTGGCCCAGCCAGCATGAATTCTGGGAATTGTAGTCCATCCAGGCTGGTATGGGGAATTCTGGGAGTTGGGAGTCTATTTCTACGGTCTGGGGCACGCTGGGAGTTTTAAGGCCACATCTTAAACGGGCCAAGGC
>BLBF01000006.1:1577989-1592603 GCA_015471245.1 Laticauda colubrina | reverse complement strand
CTATCTATCTATCTATCTATCTATCTATCTATCTATCTATCTATCTACTATCTCTTCTATGTATCTACTACCGTCTGTCTATCTATCGATCGATCGATCTATCTTTTATCTTCTATCATTTATGTTCTATTTTCTATCTATCTATTTCGATTTATTTATTATCTATTTCTCCTTAGTTCAAGGCTGTTTCTCTCCTTGATTAGTTTCCACCCATTTTGTCCCTGAGGGGCTTTGGAGAATAGCTTGACCCCCTCTTCTTTGGGGCAGCCCCTCAAAATACTGGAAGTCTGCTAGCATGTAACTCCTGGTCCTTCTCTTTGTTAGACTAGACCAGGGGTCTCAAATTCAAGGCCTGGGCCGCAGGGCCGGCCTGAAAGTAGGAAAGGATTGGTCCGTGGTGCCTCTGGCAGCCCAAATGGGTACACGCCCCTCGCCCCGGAGCCCCATTCTCAGCCTGGACAGCCCCCTGCAGCACTTTGGTGGCCAAAATGGGGCACGGGGAAGGGGGGGGCAGGGCTGCCAGAGGCACTCTAGGCCGGTCCTGTGGTTCGCCAGCAGCAGGTGCGGATGGCTGAGGACTCGGAGAGCGAGGACTCAGATGAGGGGCCTGTGTGAGATGCAGGGAGGGGGCCAGGACCACCAGGGGGTGGAGGGCTGCCTTTGGAGATTATGGAGGCTGGCAGCAGTGAGGAAGAGGACCCTGAGGAGCCTGTGCCCAGTGCATGTGCACGCAGGGCTGCTCGAAGGAAAGAGCAGCTGCAGCAGCACGGGTGACTCGGGAGTAAGGCTGCAAGGTAACGGCCCCTCCCTTAAGAGATAAAAGACAGCTGAGAAGCCGGAGTTCTTTGCAGGAAGCAAAGACTTTTTTGCACTCAAGCCTTGTGGACGTTCAGATTATCTTGGTTGGTGTTTGGAGACTCTTTCATTTATTGTTTAGGAACTTTATCTGCTGTTCTTAGCAGCCTTGCAAAAATTTGGCAACGCTCTTTCTTGTCAGAGCTAATTAGTTGGAAGCAGCCTTTTATCTATGAAAGAAGCGGATTTGTACATGAAATATTAAAAGGTTGTGCTTTGTCTTGTGTTTACTCTCTGGGGACCAGGTTTGGGTCAGAACACCCCGCGCCCCATTTTGTCCCATCTCTCCCCCACCCCACCCCCCACCAGCCAGCCTGCAGAGGGGAACTACAATGCTGACCCGTCTCTCTCTCAAAAACAAAAATCCAGTTTGACACAAACCCAATTCCTGCAGCCCTTCATGCCAGGTTTTGGCCTCCACCCGTCTTGCTTCTCTTTGTGAACAAATCTAGGACAGTTGTTGCCTTTCCCTGAAGTAGACCTGGGGCAATTCCCACCTTCCAGATCTCTTCCAAAGCCCTGGCTGGATCGACCACCGGGGGAGGGGGGGGGATCCCTTCTCAGGGGGCTCTGCGGGCGCATCCAAGCCCGTGAGCCCCTTACCTAGGGGGATGTGGACAAGGTTCCTGGGCTTCCTGAGCTCCAGCAGGATTTCTTCCAGCCGTTCCATTCTGGTCTTCCGAGGCTTCGGCACCGGGATCCTCAAGACCTGTGAAGAAATACGAAGAAAGGGGATGTCTAGTTTAATGAAAAGAAGGACTAAGGGATAACAGATCATCAGAGTTGGAAGGGACCTTGGAGGTCATCTCGTCCAACCCCTCCTGCCCAAGCAGGAGACCCTCCACCATTTCTGACACAAGGCAGACCACTCTCTTCTTGAAAGCCTCAAGTGATGAAACATCTCACAACTTCTGAAGGCAACTTCTGTTCCATGGGTTGTTTGTTCTCCCCGTCAGAAAATTTCTCCTTATTTTCAGGTTGAAAAATCTCTCCTTGTTCAGTTTCCATCCATTCTTCCTTGTCTGGCCTTTGGGTGCCTTGGAAGATAGCTTGACCCCCTTCCTCCTCCTCCTCCTCTCTGGGGCAGCCCCTCCCTCAACTATTGGGAGATGCTCTCCTGTCTCCCCTGGTCCTTCTCCTCCCTAGACTAGCCAGGCCCAGTTCCTACATCTGTTCTTTATATTTAGAATAACAAGAGTTGAAAGGGACCTAGTAGGTCATCTAGTCCAACCCCCCACCCAAGCAGGAGACCCTCCACCATTTCTGACCGATGGCAGTCCAGCCTCTTCTTGGAAGCCTCCAGGGATGAAACTCCCACCACTTCCAAAGGCAATTTCTGTTCCATGGGTGGATTGCTCTCACTGTCAGAAAGTTTCTCCTTATTTCTTGGTTGACTCAATCAATCAATAGAGTTGGAAGGGACCTTGGAGGTCATGTAGTCCAACCCCCCCCCACCCAAGCGGGAGACCCTATACCATTTCTGAAACATGGCAGTCCAGTTGAAAGCCTCCAGAGATGGAGCAGCCAGAGCTTCTGGTGGCAAGCTGTTCCACTGGTTAATTGTTCTGTCAAGAAGTTTCTCCTTATTTCCAGGTTGAACCTCTCCTTGCTCAGTTTCCATCCACTGCTCCTTGTCTGACTAGGAGAGACATGATAGAAGTCTTCCAATATCTCAGGGGTTACCATAAAGCAGAGGGGGGCAATCTCTTCTCACTGGAGGCTTTCAAGAAGAGATTGGACAACCCCTTGGTCTGAAATGGTATGTAGGGTCTCCTGCTTGAGATGGGGGTTGGACTAGATCAGGGGTCGCCAATCTTTTGGTCCAATCGTTTGGACCACCAAACTCATAATTTTAAATCCCAGGGACCGCTAACCTCTTATGTAGGCGTGGCCTAATTTGTGGGTGTGGCTTGGTGGTCATGTGACTGGCTGGGCTTGGCTTGTATGTAAATATTATAAATATTTATATAAATATTGGGTTTTTTAATTAAAAAAGAGCCACTTTTACCCCAAATCAGGCAAAGCAGGCAGGCAGATCGAGTTGCTCACAGAATCATTCAGTGATCTATCTATCTGCCATCGGCTAGCTCAGTCGGTCACATAAAATTTGCTTGCCGTGAGTCTACACTGAATAAAAGAACCTTCATCCTAAAGGAGGTTCGGTTGCGCTTAAAAGCAGAGCCGAGGATCTAAAGACTAGCTAGAAAGCAAGAAATCCAACCATTTCCTGCTTCCTAGCTGATCTAAATCTCCCGGCACAGCAGAACAGCTGATGGTCGGAAAAAGGAAAAATAGCAATTTAGCAGGCAAGTTTACCAGGTAAGGAGTGAGTGGGCGGGGAGGGTTCCCGCGGGCCATGTGGGCAGCGCAGCCTTGTGTTTCTGCACAGCCTGGATTAATTGCTTTGGGGGGGGGGTGCTCTGGGGTGAGATTTCTTTGCGGCCCACCAAAATTTTCTCACAGCCCACCGAGGTCCCTTCCAACTCTGTAATTCAGTTGAAAGAAGATGGAAAGCCAGTGAGTGAGGATGAATTCCACCTTCACCCACCGTCTGGTTTCTCCATTTCTAGACCAGTGATTTGCCTATAACATTTGCAGAAGCTAACAAACTGTCATAAATACCACACAAGTAGTCCTCGACTTACAACCGTTCACTTAGCACTGGGGGAAAAAAAAGCAACTTACAACTGCTCCTCGCACTTACGACCGTTGCTGCATCTCCATGGTCATATGGATAAAATGTGGATGTTGGGCATATATTTACGACGGTGGCAACGTCTGAGGGAGATGCAACTGCCGTTTGCGATCTTTTCCAGCGGGACGTCTGAACAAGCAAAGGCAACGGGAGCCAGCTGGATTCCCTTTACAACATGTGGCTCAATCTTATGACCGCAGTGTTTCACTTAACAATTGTGGCAAAAAAAGGTCCTTGTCAACTCAGTGAGGGGAGCTGAATGTCAACTCATAAAATATTTCTCTGGTCTTTTTAGAGTTGCCAACAGAAAGGGAGGCAGGAGCAGTGCAACAGCTTGCAAACAGATTCCATAAATCTGTTCAAAGATAGTTTCTAGGTGACTGAAGTTTCTGCCGTGCAAAATTCTACCTGGAGACCCTGATGGATGACTCTGGGCTATGGAGGTGTCCCATTGGAGAATATGAATTACGATACACTCAGAGGGATGGGGGAAAACCTGGGTCAAGGGTAACAGTGAATGATGCGTCTCAGAGTTGGTTGCACCCAGGCAGTGCCAGACATGTTAACTCCCAATAAATCATTTAGAAGTTTTGGAAGTTCAGCTCGAGACTCAGGATTTAATTGGAGGTCATTGCCGGAACCCCGACATTATTATTATGTTTAGTTATGTGAGAGGTGTGTGTCTTTCTGTCCATTCAACATTCCCTGAGAGGGAAAACTCATAATAGGAAATGCAGGCCCGGGGAGAACTAGAATAATAGCAGGGATGAAAATGATAAGATCATTATGATAAAACAGAATAACAGATTTGGAGGGGTCCTTGAAGGTCTTCTAGTCTAGCCCTCTGCTCATGCAGGAAACATTATGCCATTCTGGACAAAATGGCTGTCCAGTTTCTTCTGGAAAAAGTCCAGTGACGGAGAAACACTGCTTAGAATATAGAATCTTCCTTCCTTCCTTCTTCCCACCATCCCTCCCTCCTTCCCTCCCTTCCCTTTTCTTTCTCATCTATCCCTCTTTCCTTCTTTCTTCCTTCTCTTATAACATAGAACAGGGCTCCCCAAACGTGGCTACTTTAAGACCGGTGGACTTCAGCTGAGCTAACATGACTGGAAGAGAAATTCTGGGAGTTGAAGCGCACAAGTCTTAAAGTTGCCCAGTTTGGAGACCTCTGACATAGAATAACAGAATTGGAAGGGGGCTTGGAGGTCGTCTAGTCCAACCCACTGCTGAAGCGAAGACCTTATACAATTCAGATTTAACATGACTCACAAACTGTGTCGCTTAGCCACGGAAATTCTGGTTTCGACGATGGATGTAAGTTGAGGATGCCCTGCCACGCTTAATGATTTCAGGTTTACTTAATGACCACAGGGTGTCCTGCATAATGACCGGCATGATTTACGGCCATTTTTCCCGAGAAGAAGACTAAAGCCCAAGAAAATTGGCTGGATCCAGTATGAGAATCGTCCCACCCAACACCCCCGCGCCTCCCAAAAGTATCTCCTTGGATCTCCTGACCTTCTTTTTGGTGGACACGTAAGGTTTCTGGTAGCAATCCAGCCTGGCTTTCCCTTCACGGTAAATCAGAGGATAGCGCAGGGCCTGCTCCAAAGCTTGGACGTTCTGTTGGATTCCTGGTTCGAGGCACAAATGGAGAAAGAAAAACATGGATTTCTCCGTTGTCATTTAGGAGGGCAAATCATGAGTTGATTCTATTCTAAGTCTGGCCCTGATGAGGTTACTGAGTAGGGTGATGAAAGGTCTGCAGGGGAAAAGAAACCCAAGAGTGCACCAAGGAACCTCCAGTCCTTCCCTTCCTTCTCCTCCTCTCCGCAGACCTCCCCCTCCCATCTAGCACTGATGAGGTTCTCTCGTTGGATCATGAAACGTCTTCAACAAAATCACCAAGCTCAGAGAGCACCACCTCCTCTTCCTCCTCCTCTTCTCCTCTTCCTCCTTTTTTCTTCCTCCTCCTCCTCCTCCTCTTCTCTCCCTCCTCCTCTCCTCTTCCTCCTCCTCCAACCTGTTCTGACCAAGGCTTCATGAGATGGTAATTAAGCATACACTTAGTCCAAACAACTCTCTTTTTATTTCAATGCTGGGAATTATGTGCATTCCCGGCTTGTAATGAGTCCCAAATAGTCCCTCGAGATAAGCACCCACCTTTATCTCTTTTGAATTGCTACCAGCAACTAAAGTGCCAAATTAATTGTAAAAAGCCAAATGGAGTACATCCACACAGAGCTTCAAGGATTAATCCGAACAGAGCAAACAAAGTTGCTTCCTGCAAAGGCTCCTGTCCTTTTGCACTTTCTTTATGTCTTATGGTAAGAGCCAATAATCTCCAAGCCTTCCTCCTGAGTTTCCCCTTTTGTCTCAGTTGCTCTCACCTTCTGGCAGCTTTGCGCAAGCGCGCACTGGGAACAGGCTTCCCTTTTACCTCTGATTCTAGAGCTTCCGGAGTCAGCACACAATTCCCATATGGTCCTGACCCATCTCTGCATCGGACGCAGGACCCCCGCCCGGACTCCCAGACTGGCCCAGATTTCTCCCCACTGTCTGATTCCGCTGCCATCTCCGCAGGCTGCCGGTGAACCACAACACAACCCTCCTAGTATACCGACCTAGAATCTGGCAGAGAACCGGTTGCTACAATTTTTGAAGCCCACCCCTGCAGATACACCCCCCCTCCGAAAAGGAGTCCTTTGAAGCCAGCCAATTGGGCAGGGGCCTCAATGAGCGGCAGGGGCCTCAACTTACCTTTTGGCTCAAAAAAATCTGATCCAGGATCCCCTCCGAGCAGCTCTTCGTAACCCTTAAACTTCTCCGGCACGTTGAGGGTCACTTTCCCCAAGCTCAAATGGGATGTCCTGGAATCGAGAGATTCCTTGACCTTTGCCCCCAGAGGCAGGAAAATGGGGGACAAAAAGAGATCACGCCAAACTCAGGTTATTTTCAAACGGTACTTTTAAGGAAAGCATCGAGAGCCTTGATCCGACTTTCAAGGTCAGAGTAAGAGAATAACAAAGAATCAGAAGGGACCTCGGAGGTCATCTAGTCCAACCCCCTGCTCAAGCCGGAAGACCCTCTACCATTCTGAACCAATGGCTGTCCAGGCTCTTCTGGAAAGCCTCCAGGGTTGAAGTCCCCACAACTTCTGGAGGAAAGCTGTCAGTCATCTTAGCAATCATCTATGTTGCCATCTGAACTCTTTTCTTTGATAATTTTAATGCATTTATTGTCTTTCGGTTTTATTCTTTTATTATGATATGGTTTTTATTGGACTGCAAGGCATCCTAGAGCCATGCAATTTTGAGAGTGGGGCTTTGTGTAAGCAAGGGTCTTCAAACGTGGCAAGTTCAAGACTAGTGGACTTCAACTCCCAGAATTCCTGAGCTAACATGGCTGGAGGATGGGAATTGAAGTCCGCAAGTCTTAAAGCTGTCCAGTTTGAAGACCCCTGGTGTAGGGGTTAAAGTGCTAGCTTAGAAACCAGGAGACAGGGAGTTCTAGTCCCGCCTAAGGCATGAAAGCCAGCTGGGTGGGCCAATCACCAGAAGACAGTGAGTTCTAGTCTCGCCATACGCATAAAAGCTAGTTGGGGAACTTTGGGCTAATTACCAGGAGACTGTGAGTTCTAGTCCTGTCTTAGGCATGAAAGCCAGTTGGGGGACTTTGGGCCAATCACCAGGAGACAATGAGTTCTAGTTTTGCCTTAGGCATGAGAGCCAGCTGGGTAACTTTGGGCCAATCACCAGGAGATGATCCACTTTAAGCATGATTCTCTTAACAACTGGGGCAGGGAAGGTGGTAAAATGGGGCAAAACTCAACTGTCTCGCTTAACAACAGAGAGATTTTGGGCTCAATTGCAGTCGTCAATTGAAGACCACCTGTAATCTGGCATCTCCCCAGCTCACCCACCTGAGTTATGAAGATGGGTTCAGTGGTTCCTTCTCTGCTACTCACGAGCACCTCCTCCTCCTCCTCTGTGGAAGCATCCTCCTCGGGTTCTGGAGGCAAGGCGTAGGATTGGATTTGGGCAAAGAGTTTGTACAGCTCTCCAGAAACAGATCGGGAGGGCAGAACCAACGTTGATCTTCGCGCCGAGCATAAATCCACCAACGTCGGCCTCTCCTCCTGGCCGTATTCCACAAGAGGAGAGCTAGACAATCCAGGATGTTCCTCTTCTTCTGAAGACTCCAAGAGATTCACGTCCTGGATCCCCGAGGTGGGAAGCTGAGGAGGTTCCTCTTGATCTCCATATTCCACTTCTGAAGGAACGGTCGTCAAGACCACCACTGGGATCCTCTGCTGATCCAACTGGCCTTCAGCTAAATCCTCCCCGCTGGGATAGGAGGTGGGCATGGACTCCTGCCGATCTTGGTCTTCTGCAGATGATCCCCTCGAAGGGAGATCCTTGTCCACAGAAAGCGATTGGGCAGGTGAAGGAGGCTCATCCAGGTTTTCTTCTCCGAAAGAAGAAGATACCAGCGGTTCGGATCCTTTCTGATCCGGCAAAGACGTTGTAATGGGTGCCGATTGAGTCACCTCTCCACCAGAAGCGGTGGAGGAAAGAGTCTTGGTTCCATCTTTTTCTTTTTCTTCTCCTTTTTCTTCTTCTGGTTCAATGATCTGAATAACTTCTGACCCATCCTGTTCCTCCAAAGGTGAGTTTGGAGGGGTAAGAGGTTCCAACTGTGTCTCCAGTAGACGTTCTCCTGAAAGTGTCCTCAGGTAAGGTCGGGATTCTGTTCCTTCAGGCTCACACGGGCCTGAGGAAGGCGAGGACAACCCAGGTGGACCTTGCGAAGGCAAATGAGATGGAAGACCTGAAGGGCTCTGTCCCAACCAGGTGGGAGAGGCAGAGGCCTTCCTAGCCAAGATGCGCTCTAAGGAAGACTCCAGCAGAAGATCGCTTTCAAAGGATATTCCCTCTAGGGAGGAGCCAGGGCTGAAGGCTTCGCCGTATAAACTGCTCAGCGAGAGGTCGGCGGATCGCTCCTCTGGCCGAAGTGGGGACAGGATGGGCTGGTTGGGATCGTAGGCCAGGAAGAAGGACCGGCTCCCTTCAACAGCTGGGGGACCGAGTCTTTGGTTGGGATCCAGGTCAGCCCCCGTCCACAGCTGCCAGAATGTGGTCTCCAGAGCCAAATCGACTGGCAAGCGCTGCTTTCGGATCTTAGGTAGCTGGGATTTAATCTAAATAAAATAGAAATAGAAATAGAATTATTTTTATTGGCCAAGGGTGATTGGACACACAAGGAATTTGTTTTGGGGTCAAATACTCTCAGTGTACATAAAAGAAAAGAGACATTCATCAAGAATCATCAGGTACAATAATCATCATAGGGTACAATAAGAATAGAATAGAAAGATATAGGAATATAATTTAAATAGAATGGGATGGGATGGAACGGGATAGAGAAGAGAAAAGAAGAGAGAAGAAAATTAGAATAAGGAAAGATTAGAATGGAATGGAATGGAAGGGAAGGGAAGAGAAGAGAACAGAATAAGGAAAGAATAGAATATAATAGAAGGGAAGGGAAAAGAATTGAATTAGAATTACAATAGAATTGAATTATTTATTGTCCAAGTGTGATTGGACCCAAGGAATTTGTCTTTGGTGCAAATGCTCTCAGTGTACATAAAATAAAAGATACATTCATCAAGAATCATAGGATACAAAACTTAGTCATTGGTTACTATAAGCAATCAAAGAATGTACAGGGGCATATATGTGAATATGGGGGGTGTGCATGAACGGGAAGTGCCCATGGTATTTTGGGTATGGGTGCAATGGGTGCTCGGTGCCGAAAATGTTTGCCATCACAGTGCTACAACTAAACAAACTGTAGTAAGGACTACTTGTCCTAAATTTTATTCCCTTTAGTCATCCTAGGTGTCAGCCTCTCCGAACCAATTGAATTAATTCTCCAGTTCTTCCCGATTCCTTCCCACCCCCTGCACCAAGATTAAACAATGTGGACCCCTCCCCAAACTTCTGTTTTAATTAAACTATTTTATGCAACATATTTATAGGGACGCAGTAGATCAATGGCTAAGATGCTGAGCGTGTCGATCAGAAAAGGTCGGCACTTTGGCGGTTTGAATCCCCGGCGCCGTGTCATGGAGTGTGCTTCCATTCCTTGTCTCAGCTTCTGCCAACTTAGCTGTCATGCCCCTGTTGGAATCTGATTCCGAGGGAGAGGTGGAACAGCTGGCAGGGAGTGGGAGTGTGGCTCTAGTGGCTGGGGAGGAAAATGGGGAAGGGCACAGTCTGGCTGGGCATTCAGAGGCCCGCCTAGGCCCGCCCCCTCTGCATCCTAGGGCATGCAGAAATGGATAAGGGAGCAACAAGAGTTGCATGGTTTATGGGGGAGGAATGGGCCCTGATCCCCTTCATTGACTGCAGCTGGGAAGACTGTTTAAAAGGATAAACTGTGCAAGGCAAAGTTGCTGGAAGCAAAGCATGAAATTATTCCGGTTTGTCAAGTTTTATCTGAGTTCTGGCATCCTCCCAACTGTGTGCGCTTCATTATCTTTTGAAGTCTGCCATTCCTTATCCTGCCCTGTCTCGTTCATTGCTGCAGTTTGGCTTGTGTTGTTTTTTCTTTATCGTTTATATGTACTTTGAGTTTGAACAGAATTTCTTCCCTTTGAAAATCATTTTTGGGAAAGTTTTTTCTCCAGCTGATGATAACTGGACATTGGGGTCCAAGTTGGAGGAATTAAAGGGACTTTATCTACTTTTGTGACTTTGTTGCTTTTGTGTCATGCCCCTTTGTGTCATCACACTAGCAGCTCGAAAGCCTGTAAAAATACAAGTTGAAAAATAGGGACCCCTTTGGTGGGAAGGGAACAGCGCTCCGTGTGCCTTCGGCCGCATTTAGTCCTTCCAGCCACATGATCACGGAGATGTCCTTGGACAGTGCTGGCTCTTCGGCTTTGTGACAGAGATGAGCACCGTCCCCTAGAGCCGGAAACAACGAGCACGTAGGTGCAAGGAGGGAAACCTTTACTTTTACCTTACCACCCATTTGTCAAAGTTTGTACCTCCCGGTTGACTTTGATGGGGATAAAAACGCGGGGCTTCTCCAGCTTGGAAACTTTCTTCCTCACCAGCTTAATCCCCAATTTGTCTTGAAGGAAACTGGTGAGAAGAGGTGGGTCACCTTGGGGGAGAGGGAAGGAGAGGAGAGAAGAAGAGAAGAGAAAGATCGTTGCTACGCCCCTGGGCAAGACAAAAAACATATTCTCTCCGTTTCCTCGATTTATGTCCTGACGCATTACAACCGTTCAAAATGACAACAGATCCCCAAAATGGTATTTACGATCTGGAGTCGAAGTTCTGACAATTGTCCTCCTCCACCCTTGCTGCCCTGCATCCCCGGGATTGCATTTTGGACGCTCGGCTAACCAACTACCACCACCCAAAAAAATGTCAATCATGGCCGAACTGGTAGCATAACACTTTGCAGGCCGAAAAAATGGGCCTGTTTCATCATTTTCGGTATTTCTGGAAATACATGAAGTGATGAAATGGGCCCATTTTTTGGCCTGCGAAGCCTGCAGAGGCTTCCCTCAAGCCTCTGGCAGGCTGAAAAAGGCCTGAAAATCAGCTGGGAGGTGCACGCATGCACAGCGAGGTAAGTTTTCCTGAGGCTTGCGTGCCATAGGTTCGGCCTTTATGGATATATATAGGGTCTCCTGCTCGAGCAGCGAGCTGGACTAGATGACCTCCAAGGTCCCTTCCAGCTTGATTCTGATCCAAACAGCATGGGAATATAGGCTTTTTAAAGCAATAACTCTGTTTAATCGGACCTTCGTGTGCATGGACCTGGCAAACGCATCTGACAACCCCAGGGAGAACTGCAGGTAGTCCTTGACTTACAACAAATTCCTTTAGTGACTGTTTGAAATGACAAGTGGCACTGGGGAAAAAAAGTGATTTAGAATTGTTTTTTACACTGGCGACTATTGTAGCCTGCGATCCAAATCCAGACGCTCTTATTTATGCCGGTCCGCAATTGACCTATGGAGGGTCATGTGATCCCTTTTTTGTGATCTTCTGGCAATGGGGAAACCAGATTTGCTTAATGACCATGTGATTAACTTAAGAACTGCGGTGATTCGCTTAACGATGGTGGCAAAAAAAAGAAAATTCATAATACGGAGCCAAAGCTAACTTTAACCATTTTCTTGTTCAGCAACGGAGGTTTTGGGCTCAGCTGTGGTCATAAGTCAAGGACTACCCATACAGTGACGGACGTCCTTACCACAAGATGAAAAGGAACAGATTTTAAGAAGCACCCTGTCATGCTCTTGTTGGAATTTGATTCCAAGGGGGAATTGGAACAGCTGACAGGGAATGGGAATGTGGCTCTGATGACTGGAGGAAACTGGGGAAGGGCACAGTCCGGCTAGGCATTCGGAGGAAGACCCAGGCCCATCCCCCTGCATCCTAGGGCACGCAGGAAGGAACGGAGAAGGGAGCAACATGTCTTATGGGAGAGGCAAGGCCCTGATCCCCTTCATTAGTTGCAGCTGGGGAAACAGGATATAAGTGGGGCATTTGCACACAGCACCTTTCTGGAAGCAAAGCCTGCATTATCTTGGTTTGTCACGTCTTATCTGGGTTCTGGGCATCCTCCCAACTGTGTGTATTTTGCTATCTTTTGAAGTCTGCAATTCCTTATCCTGCCCTGTCTCGTTCATTGCTGCAGCGTGGTTTGTGTTGGTTTTTATTTATAATTTAGATGTACTTTGCGTGTGGACTGAATTTCTTCCCTTTAAAAACTGTTCCTGGGAGAGTTTTTCTCCAGCCAAAGATAACTGGACATTGGGGGTCAAGTTGAAGGAATTAAAGGGACTTTACCTACTTTTGTGATTTTGTTGCTTTTGTGCCACACCCCTGGTCATCACACACCCTCTCAATTTCCCATAGTTCTTTGCTGCATTTCAGGGGGCAAAAGGCCAAGAGGGACGGTCCCTCCTTTGTCCCAGGGAAGGTGGCCCCCCCACCCCGTGGCCTCCCGGGCAGGTGGTACCGCTTCTGGACGTGGTGAACGGATTGCCGTAGAAGGTGAGCTCCGTCAGGGAGGGGAGGAGAGCCACGGCCAGCAAGTCTTCTTCATTTTCAATCTGCAAATCAAAAGATGGAGTGGTTGTTCAGGCGGAGGGTGTAGCTGTACTGATGGTGTTAGCTAGTTGGGTCATGAAACACCTGCAAGAAAACCACCAAGATCAGAGAGCATCAGGGACTCCACACTTCCTCCTCCTTCTTGCAAACTCCATTTCCTACTAGCACTAATGAGGTTCCCTAGCTGGGTCATGAAACATCTTCAAAGAAAACAACTCAGCTCAGAGAACACCAAGGATTCCATAGTTCTCCTCCCCCCTTCTTCTTCTCTTCTTCTTCCTCCTCTTCATCTTCCTCCTCTCCCTCTCTGCATACCCACTCCCTTCTAGCACTGATGATGTTAGCTCGCTGGGTCATGAAACGTCTGCAAGAAAACCACCAAGCTCAGAGAGCACCACAGACTCCATATTACTACTACTACTGATACTACTACTACTTCTTCTTCCTCTTCTTCCTCCTCCTCCTCCTCTCCCTTGCAAACTCCATTCCCTTCTGCCACTGATGATATTCCCTAGTTGGGTCATGAAATGTCTGCAAGAAAACCACAAAGCTCAGAGAGCACCAAGGACCCTTCATGATCATGACTTGTTTTAAATACAACAAAAGTTTTCTACAGACAAAACCACAACTGCACCATGAGCTCACACGTGTTCCCCCCCATTGTGGCCAATCCCCACATGGAAGGAGTAGAAATCAAAACCCTAAACTCCTTCATAAGACTTCCATTCCCTCGCTAAGTATGTGGACGATACTTTGTCTTTGGGACAACCATGACTTGGATAATGGAGCATCTCCAGAGATATTCAGGTTTCTGGCCACTTCCCGGTATCCTGTTGCCCATCCTGTGGTTGCAAAACTGTTGTGGCCCACTGGCAGCTAGCGGAGCTGGCAGCAGACTTGGACAATAGTGAGGAGGTTGGGGAGAAATGTGGGCCAGTCCTGGAGCCTGAGGAAGGCTCGGATGAGGGCTCTGTGTCAGAGTCAGAGATGGGGCCAGGGCCGTCTGACAGTTATCAGCTGCCTTCGGAGTCGGAGATCAGTGGGAAAGAAGAACAGCTGGAGCCTGTTCCCAGTGTGCGCATGCACAGAGCTGACAGGAGAAGGGCACAGCTAAGGGACAAGGGTCGACTCGGGAGTAAAGGCACAGGTGAATGGTGAATGGCCCCTCCCATAGGGATTAAAAGAGGAGTAAAAGGGGAGGGGGCTTTTGGCAGGAAACAATTTGTTCGTCCCAACTGTGTGAAGATCTGTCTGTGCATCTCAGAGACTCTGTGCCAAGTCCTTCCTTGTCAGCACTGCATTTGGAAATAGTTACTTGGCAGGTCTCCAGGCGAGATCAGGTCTGTGCTCTCAAATTACACCCTGGAAAGACTGTGGGCCAGACCGTTGGCTGAATGTGAAAGCAAGAAGCTCATCTTCGTTTCATAAAAGGGGTTTTGCCCAGACAAAGAGTCAGCTTAGTGCTTTTTGGGGAAGCCGAGGTCAGAACAAAAACATCAACCTGGGTTGGAATAGCATCTAAAGAAGACCCCGGTCACCTGGTTGTTGGCGAGGCTGAGAAATCTTAGCTCCGGCAAGGGAAGGAGGAACTCAGTGGTGGCGATGGGGCAGGGGGCCTTGGAATCCTCCAGAGGTGAAGGAGGTCTTTCCTGAAAGAAAGACAAGAACAGAACTTGCAGACACCTGGGACAATCACTTGCTGAAGAGGTCACCCAACCCCCCCAAAATCCTTTTTCTACTCTGTGACAACCTGCTCAGGCCTCATCCATCTATCCATCCATCCATCCATCCATCTATCTATATCTATCCATCCATTTATCTATCTGTATCTTTCTATCCATCCATCCATCCATCTATATCTATCCATCCATCTATATCTATCTATCTATCTATCTATCTATCTATCTATCTATCTATCTAT
>BLBF01000006.1:1527012-1561456 GCA_015471245.1 Laticauda colubrina | reverse complement strand
AATAGAAGGCTATAGGAATAGAATTTAAATAAGATGGGATGGGATGGAATGGGATAGAGAATAGAACAGAACAGAATAGAAATATAGATTAGAATAGAAATAGAATAAAATAGAAATGAAAATTTGGAACAGAATAGAATAAGAAAATAATAGAATAAAATTCTTTGTTGGCCTAGTGTGATTGGACCCACAAGGTATTTGTCTTGGTGTAAATGCTCTCAGTGGACATAAAAGAGACGATACATTCATCAAGAGTCCAGAATGATCAGGTGCAACACTTAATGATAGTCATAGGGTACAATAAGCAATCAAATCATACTAGGAAACAGCTGCTTTAAAAGATTCCCAAAGTTTGACTGGACCATCCATATTATAACCATATTATTGCTTATAAGAGATCAATCTTTATACCCAATTTTATCTGTATTGTTTGTATATTATTAGCAAAATATAATATAAAATATTATAAAATATTAATTTTATTTTTTAAAATATAAAAAATATAAACAAGATTATAATCGCTGCAGTGTCTTGGGGGGGGTCACACAATCCCCTTTTACTACCTTCTGATAAGCAAAGTCAGTGGGGAAGCCAGATTCACTTAAAAACCCTGTTGCTAACTTAACAACTGAAGTGATTCACAACAACTCTGGCAAGAAAGATGGTAAAACGACTCGTTATAAAACAACTCGCTTAGCAACAGAAATCTGAGGCTCAGTTGTGATCCTAAGTTGAGGAATGCCAGTAATCCTCCCAACAACCTTACAAGGTAGGCCAGGCTGCTCGATAAAACACCGACCAAACAACTTTGCAGGCTGGGTTTGCAGTAACACACCGAACGCGTGTTGTTGAAGTAATCCCTTTTTCTGAGTTTATGCAATACACCCGAACCCAGAGGTGGGGGAACCAAACCAAAAGCTAAAAGTTAATCCTGACCCAGATTTGCCTGTTGGGACCAATGTCTCCGCTGACGTTGGCCTGACCAGGTTGAGAGGGTGTTTTGTGGATGCAGCAACCTGCAATTACAACCAGTTTTTGGTCCCCATACTCCAAAAGAACAAAAAAAAGATGTTGAGAATTTGAGAGGTTCAGAGACAAGCAACTATGATCAAAGGCTGGGAGAATACAACATATGAAGAACCATTGTAGGGTTAGGGTTTGGTTATTTCTAGAGAAAAGAAGAATTAGGAGTGACCTGATAGTAATATTCCAAAAAGGACCAGGGGTGACATTATGGCATCTTCCAGTATTTGAGGGGCTGCCTCAAAGAAGGAGCAGTCAAGCTATTCTCCAAAGCCCCCGAAGAGGCAGGAGAAGAAGCAATGGGTGGAAACTCACCAAGGAGAGAAGCAACCTGGAAATAAGGAGGAATTTCCTCGCAGTGAGGACAATTAACTAGTGGGTGCTCCAACACTGGACGTTTTTAAGAAGAGATTGGGACAGCCACTTGTGTGAAATGATTGTCTCCTTCTTGAGCAGGGGGTTGGAATAGATGACCTCGGAGGTCTCTTCCGGTACTCTGTTATTGGGTAGGTCTAGTTTGATGAAAAGAAGGACCAGGGGTGACATGATAGCAGCCTTCCAATATTTGAAGGGCTGCCCCAAAGAATAAGAGGGGGTCAAGCTCTTCTCCAAAGCTCCTGAAGGCAGAACAAGAAGCAAGGAAGGGAAACTGATCCAGGAGAGAAGCAACCTGGAATGAAGAAGAAACTTCCAGACAATGAGGACAATTAACTAGGGGAACTCCTTGCCACTGGAAGTTGTGGGTGCTCCATCACCGGAGGTTTTTAAGGAGACAGTCATTCATCTGGAAAGGTATAAGGAAGGTCCTCCTGCTTGAGCAGGGGGCTGGATTACAAGACCTCTAAGGCCCCTTCCAGCTCATTCATTCTATTCCAAACCCCAGTATGTGATGGGCGAGGACTACATAAGCCATAATCCACACCCACCCCGGTTGTGGGGGCCAGGCCAGCTTGGGGGAGGAGATGGGGATTGTAATACCACGCTGGAAAGAGCCCCAACTTGGGGAAAGTCAGTGAAATGAATGAATTAATGGGGGGAAAAGACTAAATTAAAACTTCTTTAAAAAAAGGAGTGGGGGCAAACCATAGAGCGTGGAGTCCTCCCGTGGTTAGAAAGAGCCCTGCGCTTTTTTTTCTCTCTCCACCCCCAGCAGGAAGGAGGACGGCGGTTCCGACTCCGGCTTCAGCCCCGGCTGATTAGCCCGCCGGGCGGCCTTCCTTCCTCGGGCTCCTTTCCCCGGTCCAGCGAACCGCGATTCCCTCACGGTTTCTCTCACGATGCCCCCGGTAGCCATGGCAACCCGCCCACCAGGAAAACTCCACTTCCCAGGCTACACCGCGCGCGGGCACAGTTTCCAATAGGGCGGCGCTTCCCCGACTCGGCGTCCTTTGCGTGGGCCTCTCCCCGTTCAGCCAATCGGCGGCGAACAGGTCGCGAAGGGGGGGGGAAAGGAGGAGTCAAGATGGCGGCGAAAGGCGGTGGCGGCGGCGGCGGCGCGGGAAGCGGCGGCGGAGCCAACAAGAACGGGATCCTTGACAAGGTAGCGGCTCGGCCGGGAGGTTCCTCGGCGTCCGGGGCGTTCCCCCTCCGGGACAAGGCAGCGAGGGTCACCGGGGTGAAGGCCTCCCAGCCCGGTTCTCCTCAGCAGCGTCTCCCCACCCCGGGCAGGCCGGCCTGGCTGTCCACGTCGGCCCGGGAGCTGAGGGCGCTGCGTTGCCTCAGGAGAGACAGAGAGAAAGCGAGCCCCGCTGGGATAACCCCGCGCCTGTCAGAAGCGCGGGGATTACAACTTCCAGAATCCTCATCCGCCCGTCTGGGAGACACAGATGGGGGGGGGGGGGGGGGAGAGAGAGAGAGAGAAAGAAAGAAAGAAAGAGAGAGAGAGAGAGAGAGAGATGCTCGTCGTTGATTGGCCAGCTGGGAATCCCTAGGAATCCGCATTCACACGTGTTGACCCTTGGGATCCTGCAGGGAGAGAGCAGTTCTACCTCAATTTAGCTTTTTATCTCGTATATATTGAATATTGCACGTATTTTTTTTAATTGATGCGTGTGTCTGCATGCATATCTGCTGCCGATTTGTTGAAATTGACGTTTGTGCTGGTAAGTGCAGGTAGTCCTCGACTTGCGACCGTCCATTGAGTGACCGAAATGACAGGGACATGGGTGAAAGTGGCTTACAACCGTTTGTCACCCTTAACGCCCGTTGAAGCATGTGGTCAAAAATCAGATGCTTGCTATGTACTTATCACATTTGTAGTATCCCCAGGGTCACATCATGTGATCAGAATTGGGACGCTTGGCAACTGACTCGTCTTTGTGACGGTTGCAGAGTCCTGAGGTCATGTGATTCAACCTTCTGAGAAGCAGGGAAGCCAGATTCACTTAACAACCATGTGGCTAACTGAACAGCTGCAAGGACAGCGCAGTTTTACCTTTTTAACAGTGTTTTATCTTGTATGTTGTATTGTGCACGGTGGTTTTTTTGTTTTAATTTATGTGTAGGTATGCATGTATATTTGCTGATGTTTTGTTGAAATTGTTATTTGTGCTGGTACGTACAGGTAGTCCACAACTTGAAAGAGTTCATTTAGTGACCAAAATGACAGTGATATGTACAAAAGACCACACCTAGAGTAGTGCATCCAGTTTTGGTCACCACACTATAAATAAAGATATTGAGACTCTAGAAAAAGCGCAGAGAAGAGCAACCAGGATGATTTAGGGGACTGGAAGCTAAAACATATGATGAACGGCTGCAGGAATTGGGCCTGGCTAGTTAGTGAAGAGAAGGACCAGGGGAGATAGGAGAGCAGTCTTCCAATATTTGAGGGAGGGGCTGCCCCAGAGAGGAGGAAAGGGGTCAAGCTATTTTCCAAAGCCCCTGGAGCCCAGACAAGAAATAATGGATGGAAACTGATCAAGGAGAGATTCAACCTGGAAACAAGGATAAACTTTGTGGTGGTGAGAACAATCAACTCCTGGAACAGAAGTTGCCTTCGGAAGTTGTGGGAGTAGCTTTCAAGAAGAGACTGAACTGCCCTCTATCAGAAATGGTGTCGGGTCTCCCGCTTGAGAGGGGGTTGGACTAGATGACCTACAAGGTTCCTTCCAACTCTGATTATCTGTTATCTGTTAAAAGTGACTTAAGACTGTTTTTCACACTTATGAGCGTCACAGCATCCCCATTGTCACATGATCAAAATTCAGACACTTGGCAACTGACTCATCTTTATGACGGTCCTAGGGTCCCCTTTTTGTGATCTTCTGATGAGCAAAATCAATGAAGAAGCGAGATTCCCTTAGCTACTGTGTGACTAACTTAGCAAATGCAGTGATCCACTTAACCACTGTGGCCAGGAAAGGTCATAAAATGGGGACAAATTCACTTAACAAATGTCTATCCTTTAGCAAAAAAAAGGTTGGGACCAACTGTCATGAACAGAGGACTATCTGTGCAATGTGTTTATTTATGAGCATGGTAGGTCAGTGACTGTATGACCGTTGTAGATGCCGTACGCTAAATAAGAACAACTCCACTGGACCAAGCTGGATTTGAACAGCATCCTAAACACACACACACACACACACACACACACATCCCTCAAAAATTAATGGGGAGGGTTTTTGATTAATGTGACCCAATCCTTGCATAATATTGTGCAAATCTTGACCCACCTTTGTTAACTTTGCCTTGTGACCACAGTAGTGGCCATATCTTTTCAGATCTTTTGTTTAATCCCTGTTTTCATAACTATACTTCCCAAGTTAGAATTTGGGGTGTAGGCATACCAAAAAGTCCTCAACTTACCATTTGTTCAGTGACCGTCCAAAGTTAAAATGCCACTGAAAAAAGTGACATATGACTTTTTCACGTGACCCTGGCAAGTATCCCTACAGTTGCATGATCAAAATTCAGACTTTTGGCAACTGACTCATATTTATGACAGTCACAATGCCCTGGGGTCACGTGATACCTTTTTGCGACCTGACAAAATCAAAGGGGATGTCAAATTCACTTAACAACCCTGTGACTAATTTAACAATTATTGCAGGAAATGTAAAATAGGGCAAACTTCATTAAATAAATGTGTCACTTAGCAACACAAATTTTGGACTCCATTGTGGTCATAAGTTGAGGACTACCTGTATTTCAAAGTCTAAAGTACTGTGTCAAATCCTTACTCTTTTGCTGTGCTTATTTATTCTCCCTGTTGTCCTCTGGTCTCATTTCAATTTCACAGGCAGATTTCCTCACCCTGTGCAGCTTTCCTTACATTGAAAACAAAAATAAAATCATTTTTCACTTATAGTCCTGTCCAGACATTGATTATTGGATCTTAACAAACAGGCTCTTCTTTGTTATTATAATTCTTAGAGGAGGAAAGCCTTTTATAGCAGCATTGCCTTTACTGCTTTCTTTTTCCTTGCTTCTGTGTTGAGAATAAAAACACACGCCGCCGTTGCCCTGATCCAAGCCTTTCAGCTTCTTGTCTTAGAGAACATTCTGGTCCATAAGCAAGTTTACTGCCTGATTTGATTTTTTTTTTTTTTAAAGGTTAGAATTAAGTTGTCATAGTTGAAATTTTTTTTGACATGGCCGTTGGGTTTCAGAAGGGATGATGTGTCTTTCTTTGAAGCTAGCAACAGGAAGTCAAGCGATAGGAAGAAGAAACACCAAAAATGAGAAGGAGGTGAGGTTTCATTAGACATTAACAATTATTTGCTTGACTCCAGCAGGCTGTGTTCATATACAGGTAGTGCCTGGCTTACGACCACAATTGGTTCCGTCGCTGGTTCTTAAGTGAGTTAAGTAAGACTCCAGAAAAAATACAGAGAAGAGCAACCAGGATGATTAGGGGACTGGAGACTAAGGTGTATGAAGAATGGTTACAGGAACTGGGCCTGGCTAGTCTAGAGAAGAGAAGGACCAGGGGAGACAGGAGAGCATCTTCCAATATTTGAGGGAGGGGCTGCCCCAGAGAGGAGGAGGAGGAGGGGGTCAAGCTATTCTCCAAGGCACCCGAAGACCAGACAGGGAACAATGGAAGCTGATCAAGGAGAGATTCAACCTAGAAACTTTGCCAGAAATGGTGTAGGGTCCGCTGCTTGGGTAGGGGGGTTGGACTAGATGACTTACAAGGTCCCTTCTAATTATTTGTTATCTGTGTTTTGCCCCGTTTTATGGCTTTTCTTGCCACCATTGTTAAGTGAATCACTGGAGTTCTTAAGTTAGTCGTATGGTTATTTAGTGAATCTGGCTTCCCCATTGAGTTTGCCAGGAAAAGAGTTGCAAATGGAGATCAGTGACTCTGGGACAAGGCGACCGTCATAAATACGAGCCAGTTGCCAAGCATCCGATCCCATGTCCAGTGGGAGGCTGCAACGGACGTAAGTGTGAAAAACAGCCCTCAGTCATTTTTTTTTTGATGATGTAGCTTCAAATGGTCCCTAAAAGCATGGGCCAGGGCTCCCGCATCTAGTAGCTCTCCAAAATTAGAATTAAAGCATCCCTGGGCAGCCGTTGTCCAGTTTCTGCTTGCTTTAGTCAGGTGCTGTTACGGGGTTCAAGACCCCCGTGGCTTTTGCATGAGAAAATGCTAGAAACTTGGCATTTTGGCAAAATTGGAGCAGGTCTAATATTAGCGTTGTCATCAGATCCTCCGTGCTACGTAGCCTATCAGACAGCAAGGGATCATAAAGCACTTTCAGGCCGGGGAGAATGCTTTTAAGTCTTCCATGAACAATCTTTTTCGTGTATTTTGAGGGTGTCCCCTTGGTAGTTTGGCATTGGGGTGTGTGTGTGTGTGTGTGTGAGAGAGAGGGAGGGAGGGAGGGAGGGAGGGAGAGAGAGAGAGAGAGAGAGAGAGAGAGAGAGAGAGAGAGAGAGAGAGAGAGAGAGAGAGAGAGAGAGATCCACCTCATTGTCATACAGTTTTACTGAAGATAATAAGAGCTTTGGGTGAATATTGGGTGAAATTATCACTGAGGAAGTATGTTTAATGCTGGAATTTAAAAATAGCTTATTATTTAGGATTAGAGACAATACAGTCCACCTTTCCTCCAGGGGCTCAAGACAAGGTACATAGCACCTTCCTCAACATATACAGGCCCTCAATTTTCGACCACAATTTATGTTGCTGAGCAAGACAGTTCAATGAAATTTTGCCTCATTTTACGACATTTCTTGCCACAATTGTTAAGGGAATCGCTACAGGGGTTAAGTTTTTCATATGGTTGTTAAGTGAATTGGCTTCCCCAATGGGGAATTTGGATTGACTTAACAACTGTGTTGCTAACTCAACCACTGCACAGTTTCACTTAACAGCTGTGGCACGACAAGTTGTAAAATGGAGCGAAATGTCTCACTTAACCACAGAAATGTTGGTCTCAGTTGTGGTTGTAAGTCGAGGACTAATTGTTAATCTCTGCTCTGGGCCTGCAGCAAGAAGCATGAATGAATTGCTTTGTTTGCACAATAGAACTAGTGGTTAATTTAAGAATAATGCACTCGGTAACTCTAATTTTGGGGGTGCACAGTGCATCCTGAATGATCGCCTGGGCAGGATTCTCCAAAGGTGTTTGCTTACTTTGTGGCCAAGCTTGTCATTTGAAACATAAGCCCAATATAATCATTACTGTTAGGTCTTTACTGTATTGAGAAATATTATAAATGTGTTCACAGGTTATTACCATGAACTTTCTAATAAGCAATCTCCCTTTTCAGAACAAGCATTTTTTCCCTTGCATGTGCTTTTATTAAACAATAATAATTGTGACAATAGTGCATACCTCTCAGTGTCATACCGATGAAAACAGATACAGGGTCAGTTAATATTGCACCTGGCCATGGGTGAATCTGGAACTTAATATCAGGGACAAAAAAAGAAAAATTCATTTATTAAATTAGGTGTGGCCATCCAC
Source organism: Laticauda colubrina (assembly GCA_015471245.1). NCBI lineage: Eukaryota > Metazoa > Chordata > Lepidosauria > Squamata > Elapidae > Laticauda > Laticauda colubrina. Next base: position 1,553,510 of record BLBF01000006.1, on the reverse strand, counting down.
CTGCTTAGACTCTGGGCAGCTTAGAAAATAGCAAAAGCGATAGAAGCAAACAAACACACAAGCCCAAATTAAAATAACTGGAGCAATAAATTTTGCAGATATGATGTGATCATCGGATATATCAACAAACTGGGTCAAAAGAGAGAAACTCACTTTAACAATATTCTTGGAACAAGGGGTTGAATTAGATGACCTCTGAGGTGTCTTTCAGCCCTGGATTGCTGTGCTGTTTCAAACACGTTAATTTTAGGCATTATTTAGGTCTTATGGCATGGATGGGCAACTCCGGCTACTTTATAACTATAATATATGATAACAGGCTGCTGGCTCAGGAATTCTGGGAGTTAGTCCACAAGTCCTAAAGTTGCAGAGTTGCCCATTCCTGTATTATGGGCTGTCTGGAACCCTACAAAAGTGAACCTCATTACTTTCTCTTGGGCAGATGGCTGCCCCTAGGGATTCCTGAAAGAACACCTTTTTCTCAAATGAAAAAAAATATTTTTTTTAAAAAAAAGACATCTCTATTGTTGAAAGCTTGCATGTTTAATTCGGTTGTACTGATGATACGCTTTGTATAAAAGCCAATTCTGGATGCCTTTGTGATTTCCAAATTCTCATGTAACCATTAAGAAGACCCAGTGTGTCTTTTCACCAGCAGCAGTCATGTTGTTAAATCTGAAATTCACAACTGGCTCCAAGGTAGAGCTTGTCAAGACAAAACAACAGTCTTCACACAACCTACTAAGCACAATTCAGTTGTTTTAATTTAATTTGATGTGAATCCAACATGGGGCAAAGTGAGGGAGCATTTGCCATCTCCTCCCCCTCCCACCCCCCAAAAATTGGTTTCTTTCTAAAATTAAATTTCTTTCTAAACCCTTGAATTTGTTTCTAAACTTTTTTTGGCTCTCAGTGGAAAATTGACGACAAACCCGTGAAAGTGGACAAATGGGACGGGTCAGCGGTGAAGAATTCACTGGATGACTCCGCCAAAAAGGTAAAAAAACCAACCTCCCTTTTGGAATAGATGGACTCCTCTCCCCAGTTCTGGTGTCTTTCCTATTAATTCCCCCAGCCCCCCCCCCCCCTTCTTGTTTTCGGGCCAGTCAGCATGGAATATGATTCTCTAGTGTCTGTGCGTTCCTCTGCATTGCTTAAAACCCTTTTCTCCTCAAGCTGTTGATCTGCCTCCCTGATAATCCCCCAACATAACAAGCAAACCCTGCTCCCTACTAACACTGATGATGTTACATAGTTGGGTCATGAAATGTCTACAAGAAAACAACCACACTCAGAGAACACCAAGGACCCCACAGTCCTTTCTCTTCTCTTTCTCCTCTTCCTCATTCTCTCCCTCCACTCCACAAATCCCATTCCTTTATAACAGGTGATGAAATGTCTGTAAGAAAACAACCAAGCTTAGAGTCTACTTAAGGCCCTCATAGTCCTCCCCCCCTTCCTCCTCCGCACACTTCTGGCACTGATGATGTTCCCCAGTTGGGTCATGAAAACATCTGCAAGAAAACCATGCAGCTCAGAGTCCCCCTCTTCCTCCTCCCTGCAAACCCCAATCCCTTCCATCCAGCACTGATGATGTTCCCCAGTTGGGTCACGAAATACCTGTTAGAGAACCACCAACCACAGAGAGTACACGAAGGACCTCATAGTCCTCTTCCTCCCTCTCTTCCTGGTCCCCCTTCTCCTTTCTGCAAAGCCCCCAGCACTGATGGTGGTTCCCTAGTTGGGTCTACGAAATGCCTGCAAGAAAACCACCCAGCTCAGAGAGCACCAAGTGTCTCTCCCCTCCCCCCCCACATTTCAATCCCGAACCCCAGAGATTATCTCCTTATCAGCGAGCCCCTTCCTTCCCTTTGAGGGTGCAGGCCCTGGGATAACGTGGGCCCTTCTTTCCGCACCAGGTCCTTTTGGAAAAGTATAAATATATAGAGAACTTCTGCTTGATCGACGGGCGCCTTATCATCTGCACCATCTCCTGCCTCTTCGCCATCGTGGCTTTAATATGGGATTACCTTCACCCCTTTCCGGAATCGAAGCCGGTGCTTGCCGTCTGCGTGGTGTCATATCCTTTTTCCGCTGCTCCTCGTTTTGAAGGAGAATTCTTTGCTTTCCATCCATCGCTGGTTCCTTTGTTGGACCACCAGGAAGCCCTAAGCTGAGTTTCCTGGCCGTTTTTGCGTGTGTGTGTGTGTGAGAGAGAGAGAGAGAGACAGGTTAGAATAGAATGGAAAGGAAGGGGAGGGGAGATGAGAGGGGAGGAGAAGAGAGAATAGAATAGAATAGAATAGAATATGGAGGTGGAGTGGAGTGGAATTGAAGAGGAGAAGAGAAGAGAAAAGAGAAGAGAAGAGAAGAGAAGAGATAATATAATGTTGAATAGAATAGAATATTGGAGTAAAGAATAGGATAGGATAGGATAGAATTTAGAATAGAGAATAGAGGATAGGATAGAATAGAATAGAATAGAATAGAATAGAATAGAATAGAATAGAAATATGGAATAGATTAGAATAGAATAGATTAGAATAGAAATAGAATAGAATAGAATAGAAATAATAATTAGGAATAGAGAATAGAATAGACATAGAATAGAATAGAACAGAACAGAACAGAATAGAATCCTTTATTGGCCAAGTGTGGTTGGACACACAAGGAATTTGTCTTGATGCAAATGCTCTCAGTGACCATAAAAGAAAAGAGACATTCATCAAGAATCATAAGGTACAACACCTAATAATGTCAGAGGACAATAAGCAATCAAAACATACTAGGAAACAATCAATATAAATCATAAGGATACAAACCACAAAGTTACAGTCACAAGCGGGAGGGAATGGGCGATAAGGAGTGAGGAGAAGAGTAATAGTGATAGTGCATGCTTTCTAAATAGTTGGACAGTGGATTGATGGAGAGGTGGATGAGTGGGTAAATGAATGGAGAGATGGATGCATGGATGGGTGAGTGGATGAATAGATGAGTGGGTGGATGGATCAGCGGAGAGATGAGTGGGTACATGGATGGAGAGATAGGTGTATGGATGGAGAGGGATGGATGGAGAGATGCATGGATGCATGGAACAGCTTGCCTCTCGGAGTTTTGAGTGCTCTATCACCAGAGGACTTCGAGAAAAGTTTGGCCAGTCATTTGTCTGGAATGGTATAAGGTCTCCTAGTTCGGAGAGAGGTTGGACTAGAAGACCTCCAAAGGTCCCTTAGGATCCTATGATTCTGGCATCTTTCCTTAACCTGGCTTTACGTATTTCGTAATGATGGGAATTCTGACCATCTATACCTCATACAAGGAGAAGAGCATCTTCCTGGTAGCACACAGGAAAGACCCCACAGGAATGGACCCCGACGACATCTGGCAGCTTTCCTCAAGTCTGAAAAGGTAACCCCCCCAGCCCCCCCCCCCAAGGACTCACCAAAGTCTGGCTTGAAGGGCAAGGGTTGTGGGGTGGGGAAATCAGGCCAGCTCCCAGAACCCTCCATATAGAAGAAGGTTATATTAAAGTTGTGCTGCGCTGACCCTGCCCCAAAATAGTTCGGATCGCAAACTCAGCAGAAGTCTTCCAACCTCCTCTCGACCTACGGCTCAGTGACCGGTCATTAAGTGAGGAGTACCTCTATCATCAGGAGCTCACGAATTGAATTGAAGCTTTTATTCTGAATTTTTACGTTTTTGTTTTTGTTCTATTTTTTCTTTATTTTGCTTATTATTTACTTTATATTTTATTTTATTTTCTATTTTATTTTCTATTTTATTTCATTTTATATTTTAATTTTATATTTTATATTTTATTTATTTATTTATTTTTTATTATTTATTTTATATTATATGATTTTATGTTTTGTATTTTATATTATTTATGTTATGTTGTATTTTATATTTTCTCCAGTGTGCTGTTTCAATTTTTTTCATTTTATTTTATAGTTTATTCATTTGTTATTTTACCTTATTTTATCTTATTTTATTTTATGCTGTATTATTTTTTATTTTGCCTTTTTATGTCTTGCTCATTTTTTATTTTGTCTTATTTTATGCTATGTTGTAGTTTTATTTTGCTTTCTATTTCATATTCTATTGCTTTATGTTACATTGTTTTGTATTTTAATGTTCTGTTTTATGTTGGTCAATTCATAAAATATTTATATGGTCTTTTTAGAGTTGTCAACAGGAAGGGAGGGGGGGACAGTTCAGTAGCTTGTGCATTCCACAAATGTTTTCAAAGATAGTAAATAGGGGACTGAAACTTCTGTTGTGCAAAATTCTACCTGGAGAGCCTGATGGATGACTCTGGGCTATGGAGGTGTCCCATTGGAGAATATGAATTGCGATACACCTGGGGGATGGGAGGAAAACCAGGGTCAAGGATGACAATGTGCCTCAGAGTCAGCCATGTTAACTCCCAATAAATCCTTTTGAAGTTTGGAAGTTTGGCTCGAGATTCAGGATTTAAATGGGGAAACTGCCGGAATCCTGACAGCTACATTGTTTTTATAATTTATATTTCATTTCATTTCAGTTGATTTTTAGAAAGTGCCCCCCCAGTTTTATCTGCTGGGTGGTCTTTGACCCCGTCCTCCCTGTTTCTCCTCCCTTTTTGCAGGTTTGATGACAAATACAGCCTGAAGATGACATTCATCAGTGGCCGAAGCAAGCAGCAGAGAGAGGCCGAATTCACCCGCTCCATCGCCAAATTCTTCGACAGCAATGGGACCTTAGTAATGGAAACCTTTGAGCCTGAGGTCTCCAAGCTTCACGACAGCCTCCTGATGGAAAAGAAGCTCAAGTAGGCTGCTGGCCACCTTCCCACTTAGATCATGCTGAGCTTTCAAAGTCAATAAAGCAATCAAAGCCACAACGAGACCCTCCCTTCTTTCTCTCCCTTCCTCGGCCCATCCCTCTTTTGAGCAAAAAAGGACTTTAATCCAGCACCTGCAAAGTCCAAAACTTCCGGCCTAAGTTTTGGGTTGGTTTTGCTTCCCTTTAGACCACCATGGATATCCAATCTGGAACCACTTATAAGACTGGTGAACTTCAACTCTCAGAATTCCCCAGCTATGGGGAATTCTAGACGTTGAAGTTGTCGTCGTCGTCCTTCCCCCAGTCTTAAAAGTTGCCAAAAGTCAACAACCTCTTCTTTTAAGATCAACAACCTTGATGCCGTCAGAGCTTGGCGATTTTCTTGCCTTTTCTGTCCTAACCAAAGTAAGCAAAGCTCATCTGTGTATAAGCATCCCCCCTTCCCCTTCCAACGACTGGCGTTGTTCCCTAGTTGGGTCATGAAATGTCTGCCAGAAAATCGCCCAGGTCTAAGAGAGCACCAAGGACCCTCGCAGTTCGACCCTGAACTACTACAAACATTGTTAATGCTTTGGGAACTCAGATTTTGCAAAGCAATTTTGGGAATGGGAAAAGTTGAGCCTCCATTTTTTTTGTGTGGGGGGGGAGTGTAAATTTCATTTTATTTTTTTAAAGATAGCAAAGCCCTAATAAGGCAGTTCTGCGGGCATTGTCAAAACAATCAAAGGCTGATTCGGAACTTGATTTCGGCAGGGAATGACTGCTTCGTTAATTCTGGCTGTGGTTTTCAATTATGTCTGTCGCTGAACTGATTTGTCAAGGTTCAGTTTTCTTTTTTAAAAACATCTATTTTGGGGAGCGGGAATTTGATTTAGAGATTTGAAGATTACAGGTAGATCCTCAACTTACAACTGCAATTGAGCCCAGAATTTCTTGTTGCTAAGTGACCTCTGCCCCATTTTACGATCTTTCTTGCCACCATTGTTAAGTGAATCATTCAAGCTGTAAAGTTAACTTCAAAAGGTCAGTAAATGAACTGTTGTAAGTAGGGGACAACCTGAAAAGGAAAAATGTGAGGATTTTAAAAATATTTTCCAACTCTGCATTGTCCCTTTTTTGGTGCATTTTATCCATGCAGTTAAAAAAATAAGAGGTAAAAAACTCTTTTGTTCCTTGCATAAACTACCATTTTCTAAAAATAGTGTTTTTCCCCCTCCCCCAATAAAAGACAGAAACTTAACATGGCAATTGTGGAATTGTTCGTGAGTGGGATACACAATGTTGTCTTTTTTTTTTTTTGGTAGATTGTAATTCTAATTAATTTCGCATGCATCCACATAGGGCTGATCTGAGTCACTTGGCAGGGATTTAAAAGAAGTTTCACAGCTTTGTTTAAAGCCCAAAGCTTTAATAAAAGCGATAAATGAATTATATCATTATAAATATTGTAAGAAAAAATAAAAAAAGAGAGAGCGAGCCAATTCAGTGTAGCGGGTAAGGCATCAGGTCAGAAACCAGGAGGCTATGAGTTCTAATCCCATCTTGGGCAAGAAGGACAACTGGGCGATCGGGCCAGCCACTTTCTCAGAGCCTTAGGAAGGAGGCAATGGCAAATATTTCTGAAAAAGGTAGTCAAGAAAACTCCAGTCTCTGAGAATCAGACACAATAGAATGGAAAGGCAAAAATTAAAAATAATATCACGGAAGAAATTACCAATTTGCAATAGAGGCGTGCATATGCTTTTTAAGACAATTGCAGTGCAAAACTGGGATATTTTTCATTCCTGCTAGAATGCTTGTCTTGTACTTTCCGTGTTTTGATATTTGCAATCCACAGTCATGTAGAGAATTGCAGGTGGGAACTGCTCTAAAGCAGTCTTTTAAGGAATGCACCTCGAAATAAGTAATAAAAATACCTTGGTGTTTCTTTAAAACAATTATGGACAACAATTTGGTTATAAAATTGCCTGGGAGTTCAGGATCAATAAAATATTAATAGTCTCCCTCATTAGATCTACCATCTTTAAAGGATGTCAGAAGGGCGTGAAAAGATGAAACAATGTGAGTGTTACTTTTAAGTTAATGAAAGTGACACTGATCTTTTTATTCCCTTCAGGGTGGGGTCAGCAGATGCATCTCTAACCACTGTGCATTGCTGCTGGCGATGGGCACATCCCTCCCCATCTGTCGGTGTTTGGGATTAACAGCACATAACTATCTTGTGTTGTGGTTCATTGGCAGCCTGTCCAGAGGGCTGCGGAATCGGACAGCGGGAAGAAAGGGGACCAGTTAGGGAATCTGGAGATGACTCGGACGAGGGTCCTGCATTTGATGCAGGGATGGGGCCAGGATCATCTGGGAATGGGGTGTTGCCTCCGGAGTCTGGCAGCAGCGAGGCAGAGGACCCAGGGGAGCCTGTTCCCAGTGCGCACATGCGCAGAGCTGCTAGAAGGCAAGAGCAGCTGAGACAAAAGGGGCGACTCGGGAGTAAGGCTGGGAAGTGATTGGCCCCTCCCATAAGACATAAAGGACAGGCAAAGGTGAAGAAACCTTTGCAGGAAGCAAAGTTATTTGTTCGGTTCAGATTCATTCTTGAAGCTCTACTTCGGTTGGTTTTTTTTCTAGTTCATTGGACACTTCTGTTATTGGCAGCAGTTTACAGGAAAGAAAGCTGGATGCTTATCTCGAGGGACTTTTTGAGAATTCACTACCAGATGGGAATGAAAATAATTCCCAGCATTGAAATAAAACAAGACTTTTTTTAAAAAAATAAGTGTGTGTGTAATTACGGTCTTGGAAGTCTTGGTCAGAACAATCTGTGGAGCTTCTCAGTCATCCAGGTCATGGTTGGCCCAAAGGTGCTTGGTCAAAATGCATCTGGACTTTTTTTCTTCCTTGAAGACGTTTCGCTTCTCATCCAAGAAGCTTCATTCAGTTCTGACTGAAGAAGCTTCTTGGATGAGTCAGAAGTGAACGAAGCTTCTTGGATGAGAAGTGAAACGTCTTCAAGGAAAAACAAAATCTAGTTGCCTTGTGACAAAAGCACCTTTGGGACAACCTGGACAACTGAGAAACTCCTTTAGACATTTTTCTCCAATTCTCCAGATCTTGAAAACTTCCCTCGGAAACCTCCAGCAAATGGAGCACTACTGTCCACCCCGAGCTTTTGCGATGGGCACTTAGCTGATGACTGCTCCTTGGTGGACACTACGGATCCATTTGTTCCCTCCGTGAAACTCTGGGCTCCTGGATTCCTTGTGTTTACTTGTTTCAGACTTAGAACATAGTGGCAACTCTAAAAAAGGCAGTGCCGGACCTGTTAACTCGCCATAAATCCTTTTGAAATTTTGGGATTTTGTGTCAAGACTCGTGTTTTAATCCTGACACAGAATATCAGAGCTGGAAAAGGGACCTCTGAGCAAGTGGTGGGATGCTGCCGGTTTAACAACCGGTTCGGTGAGCATGCGCTTGTCTAAGGCGCTTGAAATGAAAATGGAGCATTTAGAAGCTCAGCTGCTTACCTTCCAAGTCGGCTACGGGAAGCAGAACAGCGAGGTATGTGTGTGTGAAATCAGCTGTGCCGCACTATTTGAGATTAGCCGCAAAGCAGAAGATATAGAACAGGATAGGGTGGGGCCAACTGATCATTGGAACAACCAGTTCGCTTGAACCGGTGCAAACCGGCAGCATCCCACCATTGCCTTGGAGGTCTATCTAGTCCAACCCCCCCTGCTTGACGACTAGACTGTTTCAGACAGGTGGCTGTCCAGTCTCCTCTTGATTTCCTCCAGTCAAGCTTCCTTGGCTCCTACCGTTGTCCTCTGAGCAGCCCAGGATATACAGTACATCTTGTCTCCTTCTGGGTTTGATTTTCAAATGGTTTGAAGTGGCAACATCTGCTAATTAAAAATAATAACAACCCCAGAAGTCTTGGTCTTCTATTGATGTAAGGTTCCAGTGATAGAAAACTGGCTATGAATCCTTCCCTCCCTCCCTCCCTCCCTTCCCTTCCCTTTTCCCTTTTCCCTTTTCCCTTCCTTCTATCTATCTCATCTATCTATCTGTCAATCTAACCTTACCCAGAAATCCCACCTTTGATTTATTTTTAAACTTCTCTTGCAACTCGGGGTGCTTCCCTCCACTTTCCGCCCATCCCAGCTGGGCCTGGAAAACATCTTCTTTGGCCTCGAGTTCCCCAACAAGCCGAAGATGGGTGTGAAAAAAGCAAGCCACTCATGAGAAGGGCATCTGTGGCTAATATTTTATACATGTTTTCTTTCTGGAGCTCCGGAGCAATTCAGGGCTGAAAAAGCTCCAAGAGAGAAGGGATGTTGTCTTTCAAGGTGGAAGTGGCTGGGAGGGAAAAAATCATCCCACAAACCAAACGATCTCAATTCAGATCCGATTCGGGGTCGGATCTTTTCCTGCCGATCCTTCCGTGGACTCCTCAATCGACTCTGCCGCCGATCCCTACAAAAACAAAGAATCTTATCACTCAAAGCAACCAGATACTAAGGGGTACTAACATAATTAGACTTTAATCTCACCATTCAACAAAAGGTTTCAGAGGTCAGTTACAGATTTGCGAATGGTTTTGTTCCAATTCCTATTCAGGAATTGACCAAAGACTCTTCCCTGGACCTCAAGCCCTAGGACCCCATTGCAGCCCATTGCTCTAGACCTTCTTCTGCTTAGTGACTCAAGACATGGCAAAGATCTGCTAGACGAGCCATGGAGAAGCTTCCAGCTTTTGGTCCAGTCTGAGGTACTCCAGTCAGGACAGTTGGAAGGTTCTGTTGTGACCCACCAGCGGAGCTGGCAGCAGACTCGGACAGTGAGGAGGTTGGGGAGGAGCATGGGCCAGTCCTGGAGTCTGGGGAAGGCTCTGACAAGGGCTCTGTGTTGAAGGCAGAGATGGGGCCAGGGCTGTCTGATGGTTATCAGCTACTTTCGGAGTTGAAGATCAGTGGGGAAGAAGAACAGCTGGAACCTGTTCCCAGTGGGCACATTCACAGAGCTGCCAGGAGAAGGGAAAGGTTAAGGAATAAGGATCGACTCGGGAGCAAAGGCTCAGGTGAACAGTGAATTGCCCCTCCCATTGGAAATAAAAGAGCGAAAGGGGAGTTTTGAACCCCTCTTGAAAGTTCTGTAGTTTTGAACCCTTCTTGAAAGACTGTTGGCCAGGACTTTGCTGGAGAGGAATTACCTTCAAATTAAATAAAAGGGGTTTTATTGGGACGAGGAGTCAGCTTCATGCTTTAGGGAAGCCTAGGCGAACACAGGTTCTGCTGTTCTTCTATCCCCACATGGAGGGATGATGGGAGCAAGGGTGGCACGCAAATATTTTTACGACCGGTTCTGTGGGCATGGCTAGATGGGCATGGCCAAATGACTGGGTGGGTGTGGCTGCTTTTTTTTGCAGCATTCCCCCCCCCCCCCCGAGCTCCATTTTTTTGCCTCCTGGGCCTCAGGGAAGCCTTCTGAGAGCCCATTTTTGCTCCCTGGAACTTCCCTGAGGCCCAGGAGACAAAAATGGAGCACAGGGGGGCACACAGCAAAAAAATCAACAACCCATGTGCCCCTTTTGCTTCTTGGATCTCAGGAAAGCCTCCTGGGTGATGCAGTAAGACATCAGTGGGGATCCAGGCACAGCTGATTGTCATGCCCCTGGTGGAGACTGACTCCAAGGGAGAGGAGGAACAGCCGATGGAATGGAAGTGGAAGTGTGGTTCCAGAGGTTGTGGAGGAGGCTGGGGAAAGGCAGAGGCCAACTGGGCAGTCAGGAAGACCCAGGCCCATCCCCTCTTCATCCTAGCGCATGCAGGGAGGAATGGAGAAGGGAGCAACGTGGGCTTAGGGGAGAGGAAGCAGCCATGATCCCCCTCATTGGCTGCAGCTGGGGGGAATACTGTATAGGAGGGGCGCTTAAAACACAGTGTTGCTAGAAGCAAGGTGTGTTTTATTTCTGACTGAGGTTTGTCTTGGTTGGCATTCTTCCAACGGACTGCACCTTGTTATCTTCTTGAAGTTTGTAATTAATTATCCTGGTCTGTCGTGGAAATTCCTTCACTGCGGTTTGTTTTAGTTTTTTATTTTTCCATTATCTGTTCTTTGAGTTTGAACTATATTTCTTTCCTTTGGAGACTATTTTGGAAAGAGTTTAATCTCCAACTGAGAACAACTGAACAGTCGGGCCAAGTTGGAGGTATTAAAGGAAATTTATTTACATTTGGGAATTTATTAAGTGTGTGCTGCTTCCCGGGTCGTCACACTGATTGTTGGAACAGCTGATCATCAGGAGGGGAAAAAATACCATTTTTTTTTATTACCAGTTCACCTGAACCAGGCCAAACCAGTAGAATACCACCACTGGACAGGAGTCATAGACCGTTACACCAAGGCTGTTTTCTTAAAGACTAGGCTTTTCAAAGGAAAGGAGAAGCTTGGGAGGAGACGATTCCTGAAGAGGTGTTGGAGATACTCACAGTGCTTTCAAAAGCAGAATCCATGGGTTCTGGAGATACTTTCTGCCTGAGCAATCCTCCATATCTAATCCTGCAAAAGAGAGAAAGTGTCATGCCCCAGTTGGAATCTGATTCCGAGCGAGAGTTAGAACAGCTGACAGGGAGTGGGAGTGTGGCTCCGGTGGCTGTGAAGAACACTGGGGAAGAGCACAGTCCGGCTGGGCATTCAGAGGAAGACCCAGGCCCACCCCCTCTGCATCCTCGGCCATGCAAGGAGGAATGGAGAAGGGAGCAACGTGAGTTGTATGGTTTAGAGGAAGGAAAGGGCCCTGATCCCCTTCATGGGCTGCAACTGGGAAGGCTGTTTAAAAGGGCAAACTGCGCATGGCAAAGTTGCTGGAAGCAAACATGCATTATCTTTGTCGAGGCTTATCTGGGTTTTGGTGTCCTCCCAACTGTGGTTGCTGCGTTATCTGTTGGAAGTCTGCAGTTTATTGGTCTGTCGTGTTAATTACTTCAGCGTGGTTTGTGTTGGTATTTTTTATTTCTAATTATCTTTACTTTGGGTTCGGACTGCATTTCTTCCCTTCGTAGACTGTTTTTAGAAGAGTTTGATCTCCCACCGAGGATAATTGGACATTGTGGGCCAAGTTGGAGGCATTAAAGGGAATTTATCTACTTGGTAGACACTGTTATTTTTGTGCCATGCCCCAGGTCCTCACCGACCTTTATCTTCCTTTGGTGGGGGTGGAATCTCTTGGCCATTTATGGGGATGGTGGTGGGATCTCTTGACCGCTTGAGAGGAACTCTCATGGAGAAGGTTCCTCAAACTTCAAGATCAGTTTCATTCCTCCGTGCTCTGTTATTTATGAAGGGTTTTCGGTGCTCTCTGAGCATGGTTGTCTTCTTGGAGATGTTTCATGACCCAACTAAGCAACATCATCAGTGCTATAGAAGGGAATGGAGTACTGGCACTGCTACAGCACTGCTACAGCACTGACAATGTTCTCTAGTTTGGTTAGGAAACATCTGCAAGAAAACCACCAAGCTCAGGAAGCACCAAGGACCCCACAATCAACACTAAAGGCCCGGTCCCACTGGCCGACGGATGCAAAACATATGCATAAAGGACACAGCGGACGAGCAAAATTTCAGGGGTGGCTCCATCTGTTGTCATCCAGTCCAAAAAGTGGCAAAAATTTGCATAAACAGAACGGAAAAGAATGGATGTGGGTAGTATGTAGTGGGGATGTTAAATGGATGTTCATAGGAAGCCTAGCAGATGAAAGCGGATGGAAGCGGATGACACCTCCGAAAGGGTTACGGGGGATAATTTCGAAGCAGACGCATAGCAGATGAAGCGGATGCATCAACGTACGCCTAAAGGAAAGAAAGGGGATGCCACACGGATGTATATCGGATGCAAAGTGTTCACTGCGCATCCTGTCTATTTCCGTGCTACAAACGCTGTGTAGACGTTCCGTGTCCCTTTCGTTTCTTCCCTCTTTCCGTTTTCAGATGCAGCGGATGTGAGTTGAGGGGATGCCCAGAGGATGCAGAGAGGATACAGCGAACGTTTAACAGATGATAAATGGATATAGAACATTTGTTGCTCGTATGTCGCGGATTTACATCGTACACGGTGGAAAGTTCACCCGTTTACAAAGTTTTGTGCAGCTCAAAACTTCTTGTGCGGATGAAATCGCAGTGGACGGATGCTCGACGGATAGAGTGTATGAAACACGTATGCAGTGAGTACACAACGGATGCATCGCGTTTTCCAATGGATGGCAAGCTTTTTTTAATGTTTTACATCTTCTTTGCATCCGTAAGAGCAGTGGGACAGGGGCTTAAGATTAATACTGGACCAACAATCAAACAGCAAACAACACCCCAGTCAAGGAACAGACAACTCCAACAAATAATCAAATAGTAAGGACAATTCTAGTTAAAGAACCACAAAGAAGATTCTCACCAACGCTGACAAGACAAACTCATAATTTTAAATCCTGTGGACCAGAGACTCTGAGAAAACCCCCAAAAAAAGTCTGCAGGAAAATTCCCCACCCCGTTTTCCTACCAATCGATCGTTCTTTGTTTGGGATCGCAGGATACTGTCTCCAGCTCCATTCTCAGGGAGAGAGAGAGAGAGAGAGAGAGAGAGAAAGAGAGAGATTTTTGGTTTCATGCAAGGAAAGCTGCAGAAGTCTTTCTTTCTCTCCCCCAAACTCCACCAGAAATGAATCTTCGCAGCCTCTTGGAGCAGGAGGCCTTGCAGGGTCCCAAAGACTCATTTCTGGAGGAGTTTGGGGGAGAGAAAGACTTTGGCTGCTTTCCTTGCATGCAGCCAAAAGCAGAAGAAGGAAGAAGCGGAAAGAAAGCATCCCAGTGGCCAGGCCAAGCGCGTGGGGCGAGTGGGGCAAGTTTCCCCCCTCCGGCCTTCCCCCCCCCCACTACCTCGTGTTGTTCACAATGCAAGTGATGCAAGCCTTGTGTTCCCCAGGGCCATGTAGATGGTGCAGCCTTGTGTTCCCGCGCAGCCTGGATTAATTGCTTTGGGGGGGACATTTCTCTACGGACCACCAAAAATTTTCTCGTGGACCACCAGTGGTCTCCAGCCCACTGGTTGGCGACCACTGCTCTGTCATGTTTCTTCTCACCCACCCAACCTAAAATTAAGTGAAATCCCACAAATTCTGGAAAAAGCACTGCAGAATCTTTTTCTCCTATTGCCACCACTAAACCTCGTTTAATTTTTCTTCTTCTTTTTAAAAATCCTTTGTTTCATTATGTCTCTGGGAGAACACCAGTAGGTGAAACACAGAAAAAAAAATCAGCTGTTTTGATTTAGCACCGCAAGGAAGGCAAACCTGGGCTTGGATTTTATTAAAAAATTGAAATTGTTCACTTGGTCTTACAGGGCTCCATGGCTCCTTGTTCTTGGGTCTTCTCTGAAAATGCTAATCGCAGGTTGTCCTCGACTTATAACCTGAATGGAATCTGCCTGTCATAAATTTTGACGGTCATAAAGAACAGGGTGATTACTTCACCAACCTGATTTTTCTGGCCTTTCTTTTGCAGAGGTCCTTAAGTGATTGCAGCGGTCATAAAGGCAATGTGATTTTGCTCCAAATCAGGAGCCAATGTGTAAAAAGAGGTCAGGAAGTGGGAAATGGCTGTGAATGAAACCCAAGTAACCATCTTGCAGTCATGGGACTTCGTGTGGGGGGGAAACACGTGTGTATGGCCCTCGTTAGAACTTTGAATCTCTCTGGTTACAAAACCAGGTTTCAACTCACTTAACAACTGCATTGCTAAAGAACAGAAATCCTAGTCATCATTGTGGTCATAAGCCGAGGACTACCTGCATTGTAGAAGCCTAATACACCTTGGAGGTGAGTTTATACCTACCCTTTGGCAGGAAAGTACATGGGATGAATGGATGGGTGCATGCGTGCATGGAAAGATGGATGGATGGAGAGATGCATGGAGAGATGGATGGATGGAGGCATGGAGAGATGGAAATATGCAGGAAGAAATTGATGCATGCATGCATTCATGGATGGATGGATGGAGAGATGCATGGAGAGTTGAATGGAGAGATGGATGGATGGAGGCATAGATGGAGAGATGCACAGAGAGATGGATGCATCTATGCATGCATGCATTCATGGATGGATGGATGGAGAGATGCATGAATGGAGAGATGCAGGGAGAGAAGGATAGATGCATGCATTCATGGATGGATGGATGGATGGATGAATGGATGGATGGATGGAGAGATGGATGGAATGATATATGGATGATGTACTATCAAGTCATTGTTGACTCCTAGTAAACACATTTTCTCCATGGTGTCTAGTCCCTAACTTGCTCCTCTGTGTTTTCCAAGAGCAACCCCATCACTACTGTGAGTCCATCCACCTTGCTGCTGATATTCTTCTCCTTCCTTCCAACTTTCTTAGCATTGTGGACTTCTGGATCTTCACATGGATTGATTTTCTGCCATCTGGTCAGTTCTTATTGACCACACAGATTTTGTCCAGGAGGATCTGTCTCCAATCTGGTCCTTAAACTTCTTCCAACAATGTGCCCATTGCCACTCTGACTTAACCTTTCCACCTTGATGTGGTGGTCATCTTCTCTTTCTGTCCACCTTTCCCAGTATTATGGATCCCTCAAGAGGGCTGGGTCTTTGCATTGGTTGATGGAATGATTATAAGTCATCAAGTCAGCATGGACTCTTAGGAACCATATACATGTTCTCCAGGAGGATCTGCCCCTAACATGGTCCTTCAGGTATTCCAGAAGTTTCTCCTTCATCCCTTAACCAAATCTAACCTCCTTGCTACTGATTGTCCTATTCTTCATATTTATATTGTGGATTCATGGTATCAGGTTGGTGATAAATCCTGGTGAACACAAAGATGAATTTTCTCCAGAAGGATCTACCAGTATTCCCAACCTGGTCCTTCAGCTCCTCTAAGGGTGCCCCCATCATAGCTGTAACTGAGTCCTTCCCCTGTGTTGTTGGTCATTTTGTTCTCCTTCCTTCCAACTGTGGACTTCTCAAGGCAGCCAAGTCTTCACATGGATCTGCCATCAGGTCAGTTCTTATTGACCACATGGGTTTTCTACAGGAGGATCTGTCTTCAACCTGATCCTTCAAGTCTTTCAAAGGTGCATCCCTCAGCAGTGGAATTGGGTCCATCCATCAACCTTTTGCTGGTCCTCCCCCTCTTTCCAACTTTCCTAGACTTACGGACTTCTCAAGACAGTTGGATCTTGACACTGTGTGTCCAAATGTGGGATAAATTGAGCCTGGTCATTCATGCCTTGAGAGTGGTGCAGTGCCTAGGGGTGGAACTCTGGCCTCACAATCAGGAGGCTGTGAATTTGATCCTAGGTAGAGACGGATATTTCTCTCTGGGCATAATGAGAATACATCTGCTGAACAAAACTCCGCATTGGCAACAGGAAAGGCATCCGGCCAGTAAAACACTCCACTTAGCTCCATTCAGTTGCCCAGACTCCTTCCCAATGCAAGGGATTATGGGGTCATTAAATGGTGATGATGGTGGTTCATGCCTTGAGTGAGACTTCTGGATTGATTTCATCCATAATCCACTTATTTCCTTGGCTGTCCATGGTCTTCTCATGAGTGTCCTCCAACCCCAAAGATCAAAACCCTCCATCTTCTTCCTCTCTTTCTTCCTTTTCAGAGTCCAACCTTCACTGCCATAGAGTGTCCCAGAGCATACTGCACAGAATAACTTGTCTTCTTCTTCTGAACTTTAGTGACACTTAGACACTTTGGAGATCTGAATGTCTTCTCCAAGCATCTTCTTCAGAAGTATTCTGTCAAGTCCTTGTCTGCAGCCAGTTGCTGCCATCTCTTCATTGTCAATCCTAACCCTGGTTGTCTACCACCTAAAACGGAAACCCGTGTGGGTTTGGTTCTCTACCTACCCTTCGATCAGCAGTTTGTGAGGTAGGACAATGCTTCTCCAGTCCTTCTGAAATGGATGAAGCAAGAAGAGATGCTCAGGTCTCCAAGTGGTGGAGCTTTTGAGACGGAAAAGAGAAAGAATGGGAAAAACCTGTGGGTTTTTTTTTTATCCATCCTTCTTCTTAGCAAACCGCCACAATACTTCCCCTTTTTTCTCAACTCTGGCCTCTTGAGACAAAGAAGAAGGCCTTGGGCCAGGATGGTCCAACTACTTACCACGTTGGTAGGAACTTCTTCAGCATCCCGATGAGGGCCAGGAGAAGTAAAGCCACCCCGATAATCGAACCGAGCATGAAGGTTTTTTTAGATTCTGGAAGATAGCAACAAAATAGTCACCTGCACTTCTATTACTGTCTGGTTCAGTTCTGCGACCCAACAAGGCAGACACAGACTCCAGAGGGTAATTAGGACTGCAGAAAAAACCATGGCTACCAACCTGCCTTCCATGGAGGACCTGCATCCTGCACGAGTCAAAAAGAGGGCTGGGAAAATATCTACCGAGACACAAGAACAGTTTTCCCCCCAATGCCGACACTCTGCTAAACAACTAATTCCCTCAACACTGTCCAACTATTTACAAAGTCTGCACTACTATTACTATTCATCTTCTCCTCACTCCTTATCACCCATCCCCTCCCACTTGTGACTGTAACTTTGTCGCTTGTATCCTTACGATTTATATTGTCTGTTTCCTAGTATGATTTGATTGCTTCTTGTACCCTCTGACTATCATTAAGTGTTGCACCTGATGATTCTGGACTCTTGATGAAAGTATCGTCTCTTTTATGTCCACTGAGAGCCTTTGCACCAAGACAAATTCCTTGTGTGTCCAATCACACTTGGCCAATAAAGAATTCTATTCTGTTCCAACAGGTTGAGCTTCTGACCTCTAAAGTGACCCCAGGACCAGGTGACAGGTAGAAGCATCAGCAGAAGAAGGCTCTGGAGATGGCCTCCTGGTGTTGTGGCCCACCAGTAGCCAGCACAGCTGGAGGAGATTCAGACATTGAGGAGGTCGGGGAGGAGCTTGGGCCAGTCCTGGAATCTGGGGAAGGCTCTGACAAGGGCTCTGCGTTGGAGGCAGAGATGGGGCCAGGGCTGTCTGTTTTCAATGCAGGTCAGTGCAGGGTCCACACAGAGCTCTGGGAGAAAAACAGCCCCACCGGAGGTACCAAAAGTCACGTTTCTGGCTTCCAGAGTGCCTCCAGAGCCCAAGGGAGCCCTTTTTCGCCCTCCCAGAGGCCCGAGGGAAGCCTTGGGACTCTGGGGAAGGTAAAAAACGCCCCTCCCAGAAGTTCCGGTAGGCCACATTAAACCAACAACTGGGTAGCGAAGCAGTTGCTGGGGTTTTTGAATCCCACCCCTGTACCTAACAACCTGAATTTTGGGCTCAATGGTGGTCATAACTTGAGGACTACCTGTAACGTGTTCAAAACCAAGAGTTTTCGGAAGTCCAACCTTGAGATGAAGGTGGGGAAGCCAAGGAGGAGAAAAAGATTGAAACCAAAGACTCCCAAACAAGACCTGTGGATTCTGGGGTACTTACTCACACGCTCTGGAGCCGGGCCACTGTCGATGCTTCCTCCAAACCCCCGGACACTGCAATGAGGAGGGGCCCATCCATAGCTGCAGTGGCAATTCTTTTTGCTGTTGCAGACCTGAAATGCATCGAGTTTATGATCAGCCAAGAACCGTGTTCCCTTTCCTTAGAGAAGAATAATCTGATTGTGTGGGGTCCTTGGTGCTCTCTGAGCCGGGTGGCTTTCTTGCAGACGTTTCATGACCCAACTAGGTGACATTATCAGTGCTAGGAGGGAGGGAGGATTCAGGAGGAGGAGGAGAAGGAGGAGGAAGGACGATGATTGTGGGTCCTTGGTGCTCTTTGAGTTTGGTTGTTTTCTTGCAGACATTTCATGACCCAACTAGGTAACATCATCGGTGCTGGAGGGGAGTGGGATTTGCATAGAGGAGGAGGAAGAAGAGGTGGTGGTGGAGGAGGAGGAGCAGGACAATGAGACTGTGGGGTCCTTGGTGACATCAAAATTGCTGGAGAGGAGTGGGATTTGCATAGAAGAGGAAGAGGTGGTGGTGGAGATGGTAGTGGTGGTGGTGGAGGAGGAGGACAATGAGACTGTGGGGTCCTTGGTGCTCTATGACCTGGGTGGTTTTCTTGCAGACATTTCATGACCCAACTAGGTGACATCATCAGTGCTCGAAGCAGGTGGGAGTTGTGGAGGAGGAGGAGGAGACGACTACAGGATCCTTGGTTCTCTCTATGATAGGTTGCTTTTTGTAGACGTTTTTGTTACCCAAACAGCTAACATCACCAGTGTTGTAGTAGTGGTATAATAATACTAGTATTCTCCCTCCTTATAGCCCTGATGATGTTACCTAGTTGGGTCACAAAAGGGGAGATGAACTAAAACCTGCCCCCGCCAAACTTTCTGCTACCCGATTTCTTCTCAGAACTTCAGCTCATTACTTACCCCCTGGTTGTTACACTTGGAAAAATCACAGTCATAATTCAAAACTGTCTTGTCAACACACGACCGATTTATGCATATCTAGAAAAAAAGAAAAAGAAACAATGGCCGGCTGAGGAATTTTGGGAGTTGAAGTCCACCAGTCTTAAAATGGCTAAGGTTTGAGACCCCTGGCATAGAACGCGCAGGGACACATAGTGCTAGCCACTCTCTCCTCTCCTGGCAAAGCCAGCTCCATTCTGGGCTTGCTCACCAAACCGTATTCCACTCCCCTCTTTCCCACCTGGATCTCCCCATCTGACCTTGCTGGCACCGCAGGATGAGCCATCTTTCGCTATTCCATCATCCTTCCCCTCGTCCTGCAGGTGAGAGATGACACTCCAGCACAAAACGTCCTCAATGGGTGTCTGGAGGATGGAGAAGCCTGGGGGAATTCTGGGAACTTTCTGGACATTAGTGCATTGGAGCCTCCCGCAGGACACATCTCTGAGAACAAAGACAGGAAGACAGAAGTGGGGGTGACCTTCTACCGCTGCACCATAGAGAGCATCTTAACTTCCTGCACACCTGTGTAGGGTTTGCCTATTGCGCAGTGGCACATAGGACAGCACTCCAGAGGGTTAATGTCATTGCCCAGAAGATCTTTGGTTGCCCTCTCCCCTCTTTGGAAGAGCTTTATAGCTCCTGCTGCCTTAAGAGACTTCAAAACATTCTCAAAGATCCATCTCATCCTGGGAACCCCCTTTTTTTAAACTATTACCATCTGGCAGATGGTACAGGATAATAATAAAAAGGATAAATAGGCTGAAAAACAGCTTCTATCCCAGGGCAGGAGCTCTGTTGAATTCTACTGTAGAGTGCAGCGTTGGTGCAGTGTCAGGGGTTTTCAATTCAATGTGTGGAGCGTGAAGGAGGTGTGTTTGTGTTTACTTTCATGGTCATGATGTGCACTGAAGATGGTGTTTGATTTTGTTGCACGAGGTGCAAAGACAATAAAGTAAACTAAACTAAAGATTCCAGATTGCAGGGCTGGGCTTCTACCGGCTCGCACCGGTTCAGGCGAACTGGTAGCTAATTTTATGGGCAGTTCGGTGAACCGGCAAATCCCACCCCTGGCTGGCCCCACCCAGAAGTTCCCACATGGCCCATTTTGGATTGCAGGTAAGTGAGTGTCCAGTCTCTGGAGAGCCTCCAGAGCTCAGGGAGGCCGTTTTTGCCCTCCCGGAGGCTCGAAGAAAACCTCCGGAGGCCGGGGAGGGCGAAAACAGCCCCCTCCCCATACCCTGTTTTCACTCCCAGGCCAGGGTGGTGCAGGAAGCTGACTAGGCCACGCCTACCATGGCCACACCCATCCAGCTACATTTTTTTTCAAGCCCACTCTGGTCTGATTGGCTTCTGGTGGCTTTTAGGAGGAGGAAAGCCCTGTCTGAATTCGGTAGCTGGCCTTCAGGTTGGAAAGAAAGGAACTAGAGATCCTTCTGCACCTTGATGGAACCTAAAAAGAAAACTCTCCCATCTCGAGCCAGAAATACAGAGGAGGGAGAGTATAGGAGGTGGGACTGACTTAGCTGCTGGAGAACCTAAATCAGTACTTTTCAACTTTGGCAACTTTAAGATGGGTGGACTTCGGTTCCCAGAATTCTCCAGCTAGCATAGGTGGACTTCAACTCCCACAATTCCCCAGGCAGCAGCATGTGGATTTCAACTTTCAGAGTTCCCCAGCCAGTAATAGTGGACTCCAACTCCCACAATTCTCCACCCAGCATGGGCAGACTTCAATTCTATAATTTCTCAGCCAGCAGGAGTGGGCTTCAACTCCCAGAATTCCCCAGCCAGCATGAATTGAATTCTGGGAGTTGAAGTCCACCCATTATAAAGTTCCCATGATTGGGAAAAAAAATGTGGCTAGACGTAGTTGTCAACAAAGGACACTCTTTTTAGTGCTCTTTTAAAAATGGAAGAGAGGAGAGTCTACCCTCCTATTTTTCATTTTTCTAATTTTTCATGACAGGAAAACTTAAAGAGAAACTCCCAGGGGGAAAAAAATCTTAAAGGAGAAAGGTTTTCCTTCCTACTAAGGCTTTAAAAGAGAATAATGGACAAAGGGTGCTAAGAGAACATAATTAGACCTTAATCCCAGAATTCAATCCAGAGTATCAGAGTGGGGTACAAATTTGCAGATACTTCTTATTTCTTGGAACTGCAATTGCCCCATGATGCAGACTGACCGGGGAATCCTGGGAATTGAAGTTCCACCCATCTGAAAGTTGCCATAGCTGAAAACTACTTTTCTGAATCCATCTCTTTTATCCATGTAGTTCCTCTGCTTATAGAAGCAACAGTTTAAAGCGCACTTGGGAGATTAGAAAGAGTTCAGCTCATCAAGTCCCAACGCACCGTCAGAATAACAGAATCACAGAGCTGGGACCTTGGAGGTCTTCTAGTCCAACCCCCTGCTCAAGCAAGGGACCTCATACCATTTCAGACCAATGGCTGTCCAATCACTTCTTGAAAGCCTCCAGTGTTGGAGCACCCACCACTTCCGGTGGCAAGTGGTTCCACTGATGAATTCTTCTAACCATCAAACCTGCCTTCTGATGTGCCTTTCATGGAAGCCAGGAAATGCTAGTTGGGACAACTTTCTCTCTCCACCCCCCCTCCCCCTCCAGGAGTCAATGAATGGCCTTACTTCTCTGGACACTTTTTGTATCCGGATTTATCCTGACCGCAGTTACCGGTCCGGTCGCCTTGAAAGTTGACTTCCTTGTAGCAACTGAGCGGAGCAGGCTTGGCAGCTAAAGTTTTGGACGTTGGGAAGGGGTGAGAAGAGAAAGAGGGAGAAGTCAAAAGTCAAGAGCAAGATGGAGATGGAGCCAGCATTTTAGGCAAAAGTTCACGGGAGGTTAATTAGTCAAGAATACATTTTTGTTCATTTGCAACATTTTTGTAGATTTATCTGTAAGCATCTATATCTATAAAAGACCCATTGTCTAAATATATCTATAAATGTGTAGATTTAACATAGAATTATAGATTTATATATAGAGAAATATATATATCTTTCTGGCTTAGAAACCAGAAGATGGTGAGTTCTAACCCTGCATAAGGCATGAAAACCAGTTGGGCAACTTTCAGCCAATCACCAGGAGGTGGTGAGTTCTAGTCCTGCCTTAGGGGTGAAAGCCAGTCAGGCAAACTTGGAGGATGAAAACAAGCCTTGAATACCTCCAGGCCTGGGGTGGACTGGCACTGCCCCATCCGATTGCCAACCAGGGCAAACCCTGCTTAGTGACCTTGGGGGTCTGGAAACCCCCCCCCCCACCAACTGCATCTCCGTTTCGCTGTTCCCTGGAGAAGACTCTCCTTGCCTTTGCCAAAGAACGTCTGGCAGTGCCGGTGGATATCCAGGCAGGCCCCTGAATAGCAGGTGCTGTTGATGCCACAGGGCATCCCGTTTTGCTTGAAGACATCCGGGGGGCAGCTTTCCGTGATCCCCGAACAATATTCATCCAGGTCACAATCGGAGACGGCTTCCCGACACACCGTCCCTACTTTTAGCAACTACGGCAAAGAAAGACATGGAGCTCAAACCTGGCTCTTGCCAGGCTCCCAGGTGGTGGGAATTTAATAATAGAATAACAGAGTCGGAAGGGAGGTTGGGCTAGATGGCTTCCAAGGTCCCTTCCGACTCTGTTATTCTATTATTAAATTCCCAGGGACCTTGGAAGTCATCTAGCCCAACTTCCCTGTTCAAGCAGGAGACCCTACACCATTTCTTACAGATGGCAGTCCAGTCTCTTCTACAGATACAAATAAGTGAAGAAAAAGAGTAAAGGTATAAAGATGAAAGTAAGCAATGGGGTGCCACAGGGTTCTGTCTTAGGCCCAGGACTCTTCAATATCTTTATTAATGACTTAGATGAGGGAATAGAAGGGGAACTTACCAAATTTGCAGATGAGACTAAGCTGGCAGGAATAGCTAATGCCTAAGAAGATCGGCTCAAGATCCAGAGGGATCTCAGACAGACGAGAACACCGGGCCGTATCTAACAAAATGAAATTCAGTGTAGAGAAAAGTAAAGTCCTACACTTAGGCAAGAAAAACCAAAGGACATACATAGACTGGATGAAACCAGGTTCAATAGCAGAAACTGGGAGAGGATCTTGGAATCTTAAGTGGACAAGCAGCTAAATATGAGCCAGCAGCCAAAAAAGCCAACACAATCCTAAGTTGCATTTACAGAGGGATACAATTGAGACCAAGGCAGGTCCTAATACCACTCTGTAAAGCCTTAGTAAGACCACACCTAGAGTACTGCACCCAGTTTTGGTCACCATATTATAAAAAAGATGGTGAGACTCTAGAAAGAGTGAGAAGAGCAACCAAGATGATTGGAGGCTAAAACATACAACGAACGGTTGCAGGAACTGGGCCTGGCTAGTCTAGGAAAGGGAAGGACCAGGGGAGACAGGAGAGCATCTTCCAATATTTGAGGGGCTGCCCCAAAGAGGAGGAAGGGGTCCAGCTATTTTCTAAAGCACCCAAAGTTCAGACAAGGAATCATGGATGGAAACTGATCAAGGAGAGAATCAACCTGGAAATAAGGAGAAACTTCCTGACAGGGAGAACAATCAACCCATGGAACAGAAGTTGCCCTCGGAAGTGGTGGGAGCTTCATCCCTGGAGACTTTCAAGAAGAAATTGGACTGCCTTGTGTCAGGGTCTCCTGCTTGGGCAGGAGGGGTTGGACGAGATGACCTCCAAGGTCCCTTCCAACTCTGATGATCTGTTATCTGTCTCCTTGTGTCAGGCATCGTGATGGACTGGTATCATGGTGTGACATTTTGGCTGGCCATTTGCCATTTTAACCTGGTTTGTTGCAAACTCAGATGCTTATAAGCTTATGGTTGGATAAAATGATACAACAGCATGTTGACTTAAAACCAGAAATATTCCTGTTGAGGATCTCACCTGAAATTTACAGTAAAGAGAATGTATATTTGATTATTCGTGTACTAACTGCAGTAAGAATCTTATTTGCTCAAAACTGGAAGAGGGAACAGATTCCCATTGAATAAAATGTGATTAGAAAAATGCTAGAATGTGCAGAAGCGAATAGATTAACACTTGCAATTAACGAAAAAGCACAAACTGAATATTATAAGGTATGGGAACTAATTTATCAATGGCGGGAGAAAAAAAGATGAAAACTAGATATAGTTAATGGATTAGTTAAGAAGGTTGAAATATAGAAGATAGCTTAGTAGAAACAAATAAGAAAAAGAGTAAA
Source organism: Laticauda colubrina (assembly GCA_015471245.1). Taxonomy (NCBI): domain Eukaryota; kingdom Metazoa; phylum Chordata; class Lepidosauria; order Squamata; family Elapidae; genus Laticauda; species Laticauda colubrina. Next base: position 1,528,938 of record BLBF01000006.1, on the reverse strand, counting down.
GGGATGGAGATATGACATATGTTAAGATTAGAGAATAATACCAATGCAGTGAATATGATCGTAATTACCAATTGTATTGCAGAAGATATTTGAAGCCAGACAACATGGTGTCAAATGGAAGAAGATACGTTTGTAATAAAAATAAAATAAACTTTATATAAGAAAAAGATGCTTATAAGTTGACGGAAAGCAGCAAAGGGTCAAAGGCCCCCGGAAGTTGGTCTTGGTCTCACAGTGAGACCCTCCCGGGCCAGGACAGCCCCCGAAATGGGGCAGTGCCAAGACCTTACCTTGCAGTCCTGACAACAGGGTCCCCGAACACACTTGGCACCTGGTGTCAGTTGGCAATCGTCTTGACAGCAGCCGCTGATTATGCATGCCTGCCAGGAAGACGGTTAAGTTGAATCACTATGACAGGATTCCGGCTGTCAGGATTCAATTCAGTCATGAGCCCCACGCCAAGCTTCAAAAGAACCTAAAAGATTTACAGTCACCCGTGACCCTGTTTCCCCCTCCCCCCTAGTGTATCATAAATCAGATTCTCCAACGAAGCATGTTCATGGCTGGGTGTCATCAATCACATTCTCCAATGAAGGATTTTCATGGGCAGAAGATCCGGTAGCCTAGGCTACAATCTTTGTAAGATAAGTGTGGAATGGACTTCTGGTATTATTTGCCGTACTGCTCCTTCTGGTTTTTTCCCCCTCCTGCTTATGGCAACTCAGAAACAGGCATAGGAATGATGTACGAGTTGACACCCTGTTTCCCCAGGATGAGCTCACTTTTATGCATCTCAGCTGCAACGGTTCCTCCTGTCTCCTGAGGTCATTCTCACATCCCCTGCCTTTGCCACTCTGTGCCCACCCAAATACCTCCTCATCCCTTCTGAAGCAGCCTTCTTCTCTGTCCCTTTCCCCTTCTCCTTTTGCCGATTGTCTCTCTCTCTCATTATCTCTTCCTCTTTCTTTCTACCTCTCTTAGTAACATGGTGGTCTGTCTCTGGACTTCCACTCCAGAGTCTCTGGATGGCCAGATGCGCAGCCTGTAAATTCATTTTTTTTAAAAAGAAACAATAATCAAATGAAAATGAAGGCTGGCCTGGACGCAGAAGGGCTCACCTCCTCTGTACCGCAGTCGCACTGCTCCCCATCTTCCACGAGGCCGTTGCCGCAAGCTTTTCTCTCGGTGACGTCCTTGGGCAAGTTCAGGAAGCAGTTTTGTCCTTGGTTTTGCAAGAAGGCGAAATACGTCTCTTTGCTGCAGTTGCTCAGCCGGTAGCGCTCCCTGCAACAGAGCCAGAGAGGGGGGGAGAGGGGGAGGGGAGGGGGAGGGACGGGGAAAGGGGGATAGGTGGAGGAGGAGAAGGAGAGGGTGAGGGGTTGAGGGAAGGGGAGAGAAGGGGTAATGGGGGAGGGGGAGGGATAGAGGGAGGAGGAGGGAGGGGGAGGGGAGGGGGAGAGGGGGAGAGGGAGTGAGGGAAAAGGAGAGAAGGGATAGAGGGGGAGGGATAGAGGGAGGAATAGAGGCAGAGGAGGGGGAGAGGAAGAGAGGGAGGGAGATGGGGAGGGGGAGGGGGAGAGGGAGGGAGAGGGTGAGAGGATGAGGGAGAGAGAGGAAACAGGGAGAGGAAGAGAGAGGGAGGACTAGGGGGAAGGGGAGAGGGAGAAATGGAGGGGGAGGGGAGGGAGAGGGAGAGAGGGGAGGGAAGGGGTAGAGGGGGAAGGATAGAGGTAGGAGGAGGGATACAGGGACAGGGAGGGGAATGGGAGGGGGATAGGGAGAGGGGGGAGTGGGGGATAGGGAGAGGGGGAGAGGGAAGGGAGGGGAGGGGGAGGGATAGAGGGAGGGAGAGGGGAGGGGAGAGGGTGAGGGAGAGAGAGGGAACAGGGAGGGGGAGAGAGTGGGAGGGGGAGGGGGGAGGAAGAG
>BLBF01000006.1:1488460-1513605 GCA_015471245.1 Laticauda colubrina | reverse complement strand
AGATAGATAGATAGATAGATAGATAGATAGATAGATAGATAGATAGATAGATAGATAGATGGCTAGATAGTAGATAGTATAGATATATTAAAAAATGACATGATAGATATATACTATAAAAGATAGATAGATAGTTGATAGATAGATAGATGATAGATAGCTAGATAGATGATAGATAGATAGATAGATAGATAGATAGATAGATAGATAGATAGATGATAGATAGATAGATGATAGATAGATGATAGATAGATAGATGATAGATAAATAGATAGATAGATATGGAGATAGATGAGAGTGAGAGATGATTGATATGGTAGCTAGATAGATCGATAGATGATAGAGGAATGATTGATGATAGGTAAATAATATGATAGATTAGTAGAATAGAAGATAGCTGACTGACAGATGATAATAATATGTAGATAATATAGGCATGATAGGTTAGAAAGTAGAAGATAGATGACAGACAGATGATACATAAATAATACATAAATGATAAATGATAGAAAATAGATATTTTGGGATCTACTGAAAACTATTCCAGATTTCCATGACCGGTTCTTGAAAACCAGTCAGAACCAGCTGAATCCCACCTCTGGCATAAGGAACTCCAGAGCCTCCAGGGATGGGCAGAACTACAACTCCCAATATCATCCCTCAATTTGAGCCTGGCTGCCTGGCTTCTGGGAGTTGTCGTTCATGCCCCCCCCCCCAAGTATTTTTACCCACCCGGTCTGAAGAGGACCCAAAGCAGCAGCAGCCAAGCGCCTGGCATTCTTTGCTTCCAGGGCCAAAAAGAGGGGAGACAGACCCCCAGGGTGCCTCCTCCCTCAATTGCTTTCAGTAGGTGCAGCCATTGTTCAGAGCATTAACTGCCACCCAATTCTAATTCCCAACTGCCCCTCAAGCCCAAGGTCCTGCCTGATTGGCTCCCTCTGGCTTAAGTCCCACCCTGGTAGTTCTGTCACCACAACTCCAGCTGCAGAGAATGCCAGCTGTCAATCAGCTATCTGAGAACCTGCCCCTTTTCTCAGCCAGGTGAGAGCTCCACCCCTTTCTGGGCCACAATTGCCAGGGGGAGGAGGCTTCGGGCTCTGCCCCTCCAATGCCCCATTGGCTGCTGCTGATGCCTGCTGTGTTTGTGATATCTTCAATAGGTGGCGAGGGAGGGATTGAAGGTCTCAACCAAGACCAAAACTGACCTTCTCAGTGGACACTTGAATGGACCCCAAGGTTGTCTACTCCTAGACCACTGTTGCTTCATGGCAAGCCCTTGATCTGGGTGGTCTAAGCTTAGATAACACATGTTAAGCCTGGGTTCCCCAACCAGGGTTAGGTAGACAAGCTAAACAGAATGTGCAGCGTTAGTCAGATAGGCACACAGATAAATGAGTGAGCTAAGCTTGTATGTTTATTAACATACAGTAAAATATAACAGATACGCTTGTGCTATCAAGAATATAGTTTATTCCATTATAAGTTCATAGCATAGTCAAATAACAGTCCAATAGTCATGTATCAAGTAGTCAGTCCATTCAGGGATATTCAAGTAGCAAAGTCAATGTAGAATATCCTTTGTCAGTTCACTTACATATCAGTCCTTTGTTGTCTCTCCCGTTCGAGCAATGCAGTCTTGATTCCAAGCAGTAATCAGGGATCATCAAAGCCAGAGTGAGCAAGTTGTAGCCTTGCTACTTTTAAGTGCTTTTCATAACCACTCCCTTAATTACTATTCCACAGTTAAAGCTGCAAACACTTTAACATACATAACTATGATTCATAGTTATTATTTCACCTAAACCAGTTAGGGTAAACAATGTTATCCCTAACAACACAGTTGGAGGGGACCTTGGAAGTCTTCTAGTCCACCCTCTCTGCTCAAGCAGAAGACTCTACACCTGTCATGCCCTTGTTGGAATCTGATTCAGAGGGGGAGATTGAACAGCTGAGAGGGAGTGGGAGTGGGAGTGTGGCTCCGGTGGCTGTGGGGAAAATTGAGGAAGGGCACAGTCAAGATGGGCATTCAGAGGAAGACCCAGGCCCACCCCCTCTTCATCCTAGGGCACGCAGGGAGGAATGGAGAAAGGAGCAACATGGTTTACAGGGGAGAAAAGGGCCCTGATTCCCTTCATTAGCTGCAGCTGGGAAAACAGAATTTTAAAAGGGTGTTTGCACACTGCACCTTTCTGGAAGCAAAGTGTGCATTATCTTTGTTTGTCAAGTCTTATCTGAGTTCTGACATCCTCCCAACTGTGTGTGTTTCGTTATCTTTTGGAAGTCTGCAATTCCTTATCCTGCCCTGTCTTGTTAATTGCTGCAGCAAAATTGGTTTGTGCTGGTTTTTATTTATAATCTATATGTACTTTGAGTTTGGATGGAATTTCTTCCCTTTCAAAGCTGTTCTTGGAGGAGTTTTTTCTCCAGACAATGATAACTGGACACTGAGGGCCAAGTTGGAGGAATTAAAGGGACTTTACCTACCTTTGTGACTTTGTTGCTTTTGTGCCACGCCCCTTTCAGTCATCATGGCACCATTTCAAACAAATGGCTGTCCAATCTCTTCTTAAAAGCCTCCAGGGTTATTGGTGTCCCCTCTGTGGATTTGGAAGATGTCCATAAGACGGTGTCCGAAAAGCTAAGATGTTAGCCACCCAAGGTGTCAACTCATAAAGCATTCCTGGCCTGCTCTCGGGGTGTCATAGGCAAAAGGGTGTGTGTGAAACTGATGGAACAGTGTGGCAGCTACAACCAGAAGCACATTCCACACATATCTTCTTCAAGGCTGTATCCCAGGCTACCAGGACCAGCCTGAGAGGCATGATCTTTACAGCCTGGGAAAATGTGTCGTTGGAGGATGTGATTTATGACACACCCTGGGGGGAGGGGGTAAACAGGGTCATAGTGGGCTATAAATTATGTCAGGCAGCGCTGACTTCATTTGGGTGCCTGCTGACATGTTGCTCCTAATAAATAACTGGATTTCTTTTGAAACTTGGCTCGAGGCTCATGGTTTAATTAGGGCATCCGTTGGAACCCTAACAGCAAGTCACACAAGAAGTTCTTCTTCTGTCATGATATTTCCAGTAGTCAATTTCCCATTCTGTTCCCTCCTTCCTTCCCTTCTTTCCTGCCCCCTCCTTCCTTCTTTTTCTTCTTCCTCCCTCCCTCCTTCTCCCCTTTTCCTCCCTCCCTCCCTCCCACTCTCCCTTCTCTTCCTTCCTCTCTCCCTCTCTTCTCTCCCTTCCATCTTTCCCTCCTCCTTTCCTTCCCTCCCTTTCTTCTCTTCCTCCCTCCCTTCCTCTCCTCCCTCCCTTCCTTCTTCCTTCCCTTCCTCTTTCCTCCTTCTCTCCCTCCCTCCTTCTCTCCCTTTCTTCTTCCTCCCTCCCTCCCTCTGCTCTCTTCCCCTCCCTTCTCCTCAACATCAACTCTGCCCTTCTCATCCAGCTGTCTGCTCCCCCACCAATTGCCCAAGGAAACCAACCGTCTCCCAGTAGATGGCCTTCGCAGACCATCTCTCACTGCCATCGACACTCAGGGTGGTCTGGGAATTATCTGAAGGATTCTAATTTCACAGGGCAGAGATCGCCTTAGTCTGACTGGACCTTCCTTGAGACCTGCAGAAGGAAGCTGTGCCTGTTGTTCTCCTTTTAGACACTGATCTCCTTCTGGAAGGCGTGCGAGATTTGGGAGGTGTACCCTGGTTCTGCTCTTTGATAAGGGTGATGAAGGAGGAGGGGGAGAGGATAGTCTGGGGGGGGGGGGGGGGCTCCTTTGATGCCTTGAGGCCTGGGGCTATTCTCACTCATGCCCAAGGGTCAGGAACCATCTCCTGGTGATTGGCCCAAAGTCACCGAGTTGGTTTTCATGCCTAAAGCAGAACTACAACTCAACGCCTCCCACTTTCTAGCATTATTTGGGTGTGGGAAGGGAGAAAGGGGAAAAGGAAGAGCTCGTTGCATTTAATTGCTGCTTATGTCAATTTGTATGGCTGGTGTCCACGTAGTTATAACAAAATCGGTTTTTCCAAATCACAGGAAGGAAACGTTCCACTCAGTGGTGGGATGAAGCCAGTTCACACCGGTTCACAAGAACCGGTTGTTAACTTTCTGAGAAGTTTGGTGATCTGGTTGTTGGCAGAAATCATTAGGGCAGAGAACCGGTTATTAAATTATTTCAATCAAACCACTGGTTCCGCTTTACTCACCTTGACCATGGAGAACAGGTGTGGCTGCCACATTAATTAATTAATTATAACTGTAATTCATTGGTTGCAGTTGGCCAGATGTTCAGACTGGATTTGGCATTTTTATTCACCTGTCATGTCCTTCCCAAGGACCTGGGATATAATGACAGGTGGCCCTTGACTTATAGTCCTCACCTAGTGATCTTTCAAAGTTACATTATTTAAAAAAGGGACTTATGACCAGTTTTCATACTTAATGACCGTTGCAGCATCCCCATGGTCATGTGATCAAAATTCAGAAGCTTGGCAACTTGTTCCCTTGTTCTTTAGCTGTCCTTCTCCTGGCAGCTCTGCGCATGCACATGCTGGGAACAGGCTTCAGCTGTTCTTCTTCCTCACTGATCTCCAACTCTGAAGGCAGCTGATAACTGTCAGACGGTCCTGGCCCATCTCTGCCTCCGACACAGAGCCTTCGTCAGCCTTCCCCAGACTCCAGGACTGGCCTGTGCTCCTCCCCAACCTCCTCACTGTCCAAACCACCGTGGCGGGCCACAACCCTGATCTGACCTGCCTGCCTGCTAAATCTATCCCGTTTCTGTTAAAAATAAAATATGAAAGAGACATTCAGACTTTTGCATATGAAATTTATTGGAAAAGAAAATACTCAGTATTCCCTTTCGCAAACCCCTAAAACCAGAAGAGTCAACGACTGTAAGAAAAGACAAGAAAACCTGCAGATAAATTTTTGTTTTTTTCACACGCACGCCAATATTTATATCCCTGTCAAACAAAACCCTTTTTTTTTTAACCTGGTTTCCACCGAAACGTGGCTTGTTTCCACAGAGCTTGGTGACCTGGGTTGAGCAAAGTTAAAAAGCTGGACTTTTTTGAACAGAATCTGTAGATAGATATGTACATATATATATTTATATATACACACGCAGGCACACACACACACACATACAGTAGGTGTACACACACACACAGGAGAAAAAATGTGAACCACATACACACCCACGTTAAAACCAGAAAGGGCTGAGCTGCAGCAGGGGGACCTGTGTAGCTCAAAACACATCAATTGCTACTTGGATCTGTACTTATAGCAGTGTTTAGAACAGTGTTTATTGAGCGTGGCCCCTTTAAGATGGGTGGACTTCAACTCCCAGAATTCCCCAGCCAGCAAAGCTGAGAGGGAGTTGAAGTCCACCCATCTTAAAGGAGCCACGCTCAATAAACACTGTTCTAAAGATAGATATTTGGCCATTCGCAACTCAAAAGGGGTAGTCATGAAATTAACCACGGGAAAGGGGGAAATCTGTTGCAACCCGTGAGTAAGCCCTGCACGATTCTTGGGAGCCCTTACTTGTGAGCATGTGAGAAAAATGATTTTATTCATTTTTTTTCTTCTTTTAAAAAAATGACCCATTTTTCTAAGTTTAAGAGAAGTTGGCAGTGATGAAAGAACTTCCGCAAAGTGAAGGCCAGCCGAAGCCACGCAGCCAAAACCTCCGTCTCCGTAGGCACCAGCTGATGATTGGGAGCAAAAAGAGTTGCGGATCCAAATTTGAAACCGGTACCCATGTCAAAGCCAAAAGGAAGTTTTTTTTTTTAAAAAAAATCAGTAACCCCTTTGCCGCCAGCTAAACCTTGGCTGGGGGAAACTTAAGAAGCCAGAGATGAAATAATTGATGATTTATTAAATTTATAGGCTGTTTATCTCACCAGCAGTGGGATCCTACCTGTCCCACTAGCAGTTTGGTGATTTTGTGTTTGTGTGCACTCACCTAACATGCGTGTGCAGCTTTTCACACACCAGCTGAGGCCTGCAGCACCAATCAAATGAGAGGATTTTATCTTTTTTCTCATCTCAGCTGATCACTGATCATGGAAGGCTTTTTTTTTTTTTTTTTTCTACCGGTGTCAACTCATAAAATATTTCTCTGGTCTTTTTAGAGTTGCCAACAGAAAGGGAGGCAGGAGCAGCGTAGCAGCTTGCAAACCGAAAGTGCATTCCATAAACATTTTCAAAGATAGTTTCTTGGTGACTGAAGTTTCTGCCCCGCAAAATTCTAACTGGAGACTCTGATTGATGATTCTGGGCTATGGAGGTGTCCCACTGGAGAATATGAATTACAATACACCCAGGGGATTGGGGGGGAAACAGGGTCAAGGGTGACAATGAATGATGTGTCTCAGAGTCGGCTGAACCCAGGCAGTGCTGGACATGTTAACTCCCAATAAATCCTTTGGAAGTTTTGGAAGTTTGGCTCGAGACTCAGGATTTAAATGGGGGTCACTGCCCGAATCCTGACAGCGAGCCAACTCTGACAGTTCTCCACTCCAGTGGTCCAATCGAGAAAGGAACAAATTACTCCACACCTGTACAATTGCCAAAAAAAAAAAAAAAAACAATCCAGGCAACTTGGCTACACATAATGCTTACTGTGTCCAAAAAGCAGCTTGGAGGGGGAGAAATAATTGTCCGGGGTTCTGGAGCGAAGCCGTCGAGATGGCAAAGAATGAATGTTCTGGAGAAGGTCTTAAGTAAGGTGAAAGAGCTGGCAAACCTGGTTTAGATCTTTGTCTAAGATTCGAAAGCAGTGTTTCCCAACTGTGGCTACTTGGAAGAGGGGTGGACTTCAACTCCCAGAATTCCCCCTGGCCTGTAAGGAATTCTGGGAGTAGGAGTCCACCCCTCTTCCCAGTAGCCATGGTTGAGCTCTACAGGTGTAAAAAGGCACCTGTTTGGTTCTTCTCTCGCTCCACGGATCCAATTTGCCTGGCTTGAACTGTTGAAAGTTTGTGGTTCCTTGACCTGCCATGATGGGAAGACCACACAAACTCTAGAGCAGGGGTCCCCAAACTTGGCAACTTTAAGACTTATGGACTTCAACTCCCAGAATTCCATCAATCTTAAAGGGGCCACGGTTCGAAGGCTGGGGAATTCTGGGAGTTGAAGTCTACAAGTCTTAAATTTGCCAAGTTTGGGGACCCCTGCTCGAGAGACATGAGAGTAACAGAGTTAAAGAAAAAAAACAAAACCAAGAATACAACCCATGCTCTCTCCTCCACCCAAAACTGTTGAAAACAATGGGAAATTCACCTGGTCTACTCCATGGTTCTTATTTCTCTACAAATATTTTAAGAGCAGTTCTTGGCCCCCTAAATGTTGTCCATTAATGACTGAGTTATTTAAAACTGGGTTGAGTTGTATGGACTGATAGGTCGTAGGTTTTGCACCACGACAAAACAATACAGGGAACAATTCCTCGTTAGGGATGTACACCCAAGTGTAGGCCTCTACAAGGTCCTTACTCTACTTGAACAAGGAAATATGGGCAGCAGGTGCCCATTGAAAGGAACATCCACTTACAAAAATAAAAGAACTTGCTTAGATGACCACTTTCATTCACTCATCTGGACACTTCTTTCCAGCACTGATGATGTTCCCTAGTTGGGTCATGAGACATCTGCAAGAAAACCCCCAAGCTTAGACACCACCAAAGATCCCACAGTCCTCCTCCTCCTCCTCATTTTCCTCCTCTCCACAACCCCCCCCTCCCTTCTAACACTGATGACGTGACCTAGTTGGGTACTGAAACGTCTGCAAGAAAACCACCAAGCTCAGAGAGCACCCAGCACCCCAGAGTTTCTACCCTGAGCTGCAAATATTTTCTTCTGTTGCTCATAAAATGGGGTAAAACTCACTTAACAACTGTCTTCCTTTGCAACCAAAATTTTGGGCTTAACTACAGTTGCAGTGTGTCGACTACCTGTATTTAGTACAAAGTCACTTTCTAGATTTGAAAAAGAGAGGGAGCTCATGATTTTGTTGGGTGTGGATTTGCTAATTCAGAGTTTTGCATTCGTTCCTCGACTGCTTGGTAGACTCTGGAGTTGAAATGTGGAGAAAATAAAACATTTGGAGTCAAATTTTTCCCCTCCCTAAAGTTTCCAAAGCTGTTTTGGGTAGGGGGAAGCCCTTCCCCACCAAAGAGAACCCAAAGCTTCCTTTACTTTTACATTGGAAAAGGTGCAAAATCAGAAAATGGGATTTCTTTGTAAGTGGATGACCTTCTAAGTCAAGGGTCTCCAACCTGGGTCACTTTCAGACTTGTGGACTTCAACTCCCAGAGTTTCCCAGCCAGCTTTGCTGGAATTCTGGGAGTCAAAGTCCACAAGTCTTAAAGTGGCCAAGGTTGGAGACTCCTGACTTAAATGACCCTTCTGGTCTCTTCCAACTCTATCATTCCTGGCTGGCTGGGGAATTCTGGGGGTTGAAGTCCACAAGTCTGAAAGTGGCCAAGGTTGGAGACCCCTGTTCTAGAGGCTTCCAGATACACCACCTTTATCCTCCAGAGCAAAAGGTAAAAATTAGGGTAAGTGGGAGAACCCAAAGGGGCTTTTTTCAAAAGGCAACTGGATTTTCCTATTATTTTTTTTCCTCCAGTTCTTTAGAAGTTTCTTAGATGAGAAGTGAAACATTTTTGAGGAGGAAAAACCCAAGAAAATCCAATTGCTTTTTGGAAAACAAAACAAAACAAAACTTCTGGGATAACCATGGCTTAGAGCAGGGGCCTCCAACCTTGGCAACTTGAAGCTGGCTGGGGAATTCTGGGAGTCCAAGCCCTCCATCAAAGCTGGCTGGGGGATTTTGGGTGTTGCAGCCCACCAGGCTTCAAGTTGCCAAGGTTGGAGACCCCTGGCTTAGAGGACGGAGAATCTGTGGTTGGCAAGAACTCCGCACCAGTTCAATTGCAACCACAAGGAAGCCAGAACTGACAGTTAAAACCAGGGCGACTCCAGAATGTGAACAGACCAAACCGGACCCTAAAATGCAGAATCAGGAACCGGGATGAAATGGGTATCAAACCGGAAGAGGAGATGTTCCTTTGCAGCATTTCAAGTTCACGGCATAAATTTAAAAAACCAGCCTGGGGGATATGTCTTCTTTCCAAACTTAGCCCCCCCTCCTCTTTCCCTGGGGAAAGAGGATGGGAGGGAGAGGGTCAAAGTTGCACTTGTGTGGGAGGGAGGAGAGGGGGATGGGGGGTCTCCGTCCGGCTTCACTCCAGTTCCGATTCCCCATGGCCATCTTCTCCGTCTAGGCACCCATTCATCTTCAACCCGTCCTTCTCAGCCATGGTCTGCAGGTCATACTCCTCATCCAGGAAGTCCAGGGAGTTGTTGCTGGGCAGGCCCCGGAGCGTGAATTTGTGTGAGACTTTGGTCCAGTGCTCCCGGTTGCTGGCCACCCGCTCGTAAAGTTCGGACGACTTGGGGAACAGCTCCTGAAGCAGCCTGGAAGGGAAACCAGGATGGGCGTCAGACCAGGGGCGGTGTTCTGCCCCCGTCAGAGTCTGAATCCAAGGAGGAAGATGAACAGCTCTCAGGGAGCAGGAGTGTGAATCCGTTGGCTGTGGAGGAAACTGGGGAAGGGCAAAGTCTGACTGGGCAGAGCAGGGGAGAGATAGAACAAAGGAGAGGGAGTTCACAGAAAGACCCAGGCTCATTCCCTCTTCATCCTAGGGCATGCAGGGAGGAACAGAGAAGGGAGCAATGTGGGTTGTTGGCTTATGGGAGAGGAAAGGGCCCTGATTCCCTTCATTAGCTGCAGCTGGGAACACAGTGTTTAAAAGGAGATTGCGCACAGCAACTCGTGGGAAGCAAATCATGAGTTATCTTTTAATGTTGGCCACACACACACACCTCCCCGAGGTCAGACACAATTGTCATGCCCCTGTCAGAATCTGATTTGGAGGAGGAGGCCAAGGGCAAAGTCCAGGTGGGCAGAGCAGGGAGGAGGTAGTACAAGGGAGAGGGAGTTCGGAGGAAGATCCAGGCCCACCCCCTTTTTATCCTAGGGCACGCAGGGAGGAACAGAGAAGGGAGCAACATGGGATTCGTGGCTTACGGGGGAGGAAAGGGCCCTGTTTCCCTTCATTAGCCGCACCTGGGAAGGAAGTTTAAAAGAGATGCAAGCTGAGTGTGGCATCTGCTGGGAGCAAACATGTTTTATCCTGTGTTGACTTTGCTTATATGTGTTCCTGGTATCTTCCCAACCGTGTTGAATTATGGCTGTGCCTTCATTTCCTGTCTGGAAATGCCTTGCTGGACTAATGACCTCTTTTTGCCTTGATTGGACTTTAAGTTACAGTTTGTGTTAACTATGTTTTGGACTTAATTCTCATCAGCCAAAGGCTGTTCCTGGGAGAGTTTTTCTCCAATCAGAAGGTAACCAGGCCATTGGGGGCAAAGTTGGAGCTTACAAAGGGATTCCTACTTATTATCTGACTGTGTTGCCTTTGTGCCACGCTCCTTTGGGTCATCACAGGTTGGATTCCACTGGTTCGGCATGGTTCAGCCGAACCGGTTGCTCCGAGGATCATCTCTGAGTGAACTGTTCGCTCCGATGATCAGCTGTTGGGTTCACCTGCCCCGGCTCTATTCTGACCTTTATTTCCTTGTTTTCAAGCTCAGCTGCTTTGCGCGGCACAGCGGATTGCCGTGCGTCAGCTGTTTAACACACATGTGTACGCGCAAAGCGCACACTCACTGAAACAGTAGGAAAATTTAGCCTGCGGGGCTAAGAGGGAACTCGGATGGGGAGGGGAGGGAAATACCCTAAGGAGGGTCTCTGGATTGCCAAAAATCAACGGGACAGGAGCAGCCTGCCTGAAAATGTCCACCATCTTTGGGGGACTTTGGGGAGAGAGTTTTTCAAGCAGCCTGGAAGGAAGACCGTCTGGCCATCAGACTTCCCTGCAGGGCCAGAGAGGACTTGGATGGGGAGGGGTGGGGGGAAATACCCCAAGGAAGAGCCTCCAGGACCAGGAGCAGCCTATCTGGGAATGTCCACCACCTTCTGGGGACTTTGGTGGGGGAGAGAGCTCCCTGAAGCGGCCTGGAAGCAGGACCGTTCGGTTGTCAGTCAGACCTCTCTGCAAGGCTAAGAGGAGACTCAGATGGAGGAGACTTGCCAAGAGACGACGGGAGAGCCTCCAGGGCCAGGAGCAGTCTATCTGGGACTGTCTGCCACCTTTTGGGGAGTTTCTGAAGCAGCCTGGAAGGAAGACTGGCCGGCTGTCAGACTTCCCTGTGGGGCCAGAGAGGACTCAGATAGGGGAGAAATACCCCAAGGAGGGTCTCCAGCTTGCTGAAAGCTAATTGGAGAGCCTCCAGGGTCAGAAGCGGTCTATCTGGGAATGTCTGCCGCCTTCAGGGGACTTCAGGGGGAGAGGGCTTGCACACTCGTGTCCTGCTTGTGAGATTCCCCTCCACCCTGCATACCTTGAACCCAGAAGGGACAAACCCCTCCCCAGCCCCCTGCATTCTGCACACCTCTCCCCTTGCAGATGGCTTGCACGCTTGTGCCCCGCTTGTGAGATTCCCACGCACCCCATCCTGCACAACCCAGAGGGAGCCCCTCTTTGCATTCCTGCCTGCTTCCCCTCCCTCTGTAGAGGTCTCGCACACTTGTGCCCTGCTTGTGAGATTGCCTGAGGAACACGGACACACACACCCTGCACACATTGAATCCCCAAAGCCTGACACACACTCACTTGTAGATGGGCATGGCGATGTGTTCCATAAAGCTGATCTGAAGCTCAGGGATGTAAGCTTTTTCTCGGTCCATCATCTCCATCGGACGGTTGCCCATGGCTTTCTCCTGGAGAAGGAGAAGGAGAGAGAGAGAAAGAGAAAGAGAGATGAGAGAGAGGGAGAGATACAGAGAGAGATGACAGAGAGAAAAACAGAGAGAGAGAGAGAGAGAGAGAGAGAGAGAGAGAGAGAGAGAGAGAGAGAGAGAGAGAGAGAGAGAGAGAGAGAGAGAGAGAGAGAGAGAAAGAGAGAGAGAGAGAGAGAAAGAAAGGGACAAGAGAGGGGGGGAAAAAGAGATATAGAGACAGAGAGAGAAAGAGAGAGAGATGACAGAGTGGGAGAGATAAAAAGTGACGACAGAGAGAAAAACAGAGAGACAGAGAAAGAGAGAGAGAAAAAGAGATACAGAGATAGAGAGAGAAAGAGAGAGACACACAGAGAGAGGGAGAAAGAGAAAGAGATTTCCTTTTTTCGTCCATCGTTTCCTTCCGGCTTTCCCTGGTGTGCAGAAGCCTCAAGATGGAGTAAAGATCCCTTCTAAATCTCCACCTGAAGACCTTTGAGTAGTTCTTGGCTCTTTGGAGCAGAGGACAAAAGTTTTTTCCAAATCCCCAGATTGTATATGCTCTCTCACTCAGAATAGAGCTGGAAGGGACCTTGGAAGTCATCTAGTCCAACCCCCTGCCCAAGCAGGAGACCCTAGACCATTTCAGACAGATGGTTGTCCAATCTCTACATGAAAACCTCCACTGACAGAGCACCCACAACCTCTGGTGGCCAGCTGTTCCACTGGTTAATCGTCCTCACTGTTAGGACATTTCTCCTTAATTCCAGGTTGCTTCTCTCCTTGATTAGTTTCCATTTCTTGTTTCTTGCCTTGCCTTCTGGCGCTTTGGAAAATAAGTTGACTCCTTCCTCTTCTTTGTGGCATCCCTTCAAATATTGGAATATTGCTCTCCTATCCCCCCTGGTCCTTCTTTTCTCTAGATTAGCCAAACCCAAATCCTGCAGCTGTTCTTCCTGTGTTTTAAGTCTGCAGGTCTTTAATCCTCTTACTTGCTCCTCTTTGTACTTTTTCCAAAGTCTTAACATCTTCTTTGGAATTTGTGGTGACCAAAACTGAATGCACAGTACTTCAGGTGTGGCCTTACTAAGGCTTTAGAAAGCGGTACTGATACTTCACGTGATTTTGATTCTAGGCCTCTGTTTATACAACCAAGGATTGTATTGGCTTTTTTGGCTGCTGCCGCACTCGGCTGGCTCATGTTTCAGGGATCGTCCAGCAGGACTCCAAGGTCCCTCTCACAGTCACTGTTTCTGAGCCAGGTTTTGCCCAATCTGTACTTGTACCTTTGTACTCCCCTCTCCTCTTAGTAGAGGGATAATTCTCCTCCCAGGAGTCTTCCTTCTCAAATCTGGATTTAGAATAATTTGTTGACACTTGGAATGGGCACTAATCGGCATACGTTAAAATGAAATTTCTGACAACTAGTAAAGCATTCCTATGTCTGTTTTCGAATTGTCATAAGCAGGAGGGCGGGGGCGGAAACCGAAAGGAGCAGTATGGTAAATAAAACCAGAAGTACATTCCATACTTATCTTACAAAGATTGTACCTTGGCTATTGGATGTACTGCCTATGAAAATCCTTCATTGGAGAATGTGATTGATGACACCCAACCATGAACTTCCTTCAGTTGGAGAATCTGATTTATGACACGCCCAGGGAAGGGGAATGGGGGGGGGGGGGAAACAGGGTCATGGGTGACTGGAAATCTTTTGGATTCTTTTGAAGTTTATCTTGAGGCTCATGATTGAATTAGGGCAATCTCCGGAACCACCCACACAGCTCTCAGAGAGTCTCCGCCACTAATATACACTATATAACCATGACAAGATAAATAAATAAATAAATGCACACACGCACGCACACACACACACACACACATATATCTCCAGGTCTTGGCGTGTTCAGGTCTTTCCCCGTGTAAGATTACACGGGAATCTTACACAGAAAAAGACCCGAAAACACCAAAACCTGCATACCTGTACCTGTGAAAATCTACGAAAACAAATATATGGATATATATATATATATGGACTCAATGATTTTATTTTATTTTCACATACCAGATCTCCCTGGGAGAAGAATTCCTTATAGATCAGTTCCTGGAAAGGAAAGACACGGATTTAGAGCAAGGTGACAAACCCTTCAAATTCTTCAATCTGCACATTCTTTGGGGAGAGGAGAATGTCCAGAGAG
Organism: Laticauda colubrina; assembly: GCA_015471245.1. Classification (NCBI taxonomy): domain Eukaryota; kingdom Metazoa; phylum Chordata; class Lepidosauria; order Squamata; family Elapidae; genus Laticauda; species Laticauda colubrina. The sequence continues at coordinate 1,499,555 of BLBF01000006.1, read as the reverse complement.
GACATTCACACCCCTCCCCACAACATGCCACTCCTATCAAGCCTTGGATCAGGGCTGGGATTCTACAGGTTTGGGTGAACTGGTAGCTCTGAGGATCAGCTGGGAGCGGACTGATTCAGTTTGCTCCGACAATCAGCTGTTGGGCCCACCCACCTACCCGGGCTTTAGGCTGTGTTTTATATCCTGTTTTTCAAGCTCAGCTGATTTGCACGGCACAATGGATTGCTGCATATCAGCTGTTTTTTAACACTTAGGGATCGCTGGAGAAGGTCAGTAGCTAATGGTTTGCATGCGGCGCTCAACGAACTGGTTGTTACACTGGATGAATCGCACCCCAGCCTTGAACCCTTCAACTCCTGAGGAGTGACAGATACCCGTCGTGATTTCCTCAACCTTCTGATGCCCTGGGATCTTGCTCTGAGCTCTCCCAGACATCTTAACATACATGGTGTGTTGTGAGTTAATTTTGTGTTTGCTTTCTAGCAAACTTTATGTGACAGACTCAGGTAGCAGATTGCAGAATGGTAGATCTCTGAGTGAATCTGTGATTCTGTGAGCAGAATCTGTGATTCTGTGCCTGCCTGCTTTGCCTGCTTTTGGGTTAAAATTGCTTTTTTTTAAAATAAAAAATTCAATATTTATATAAATATGTATAATATTTACATACAAGCCATGCCCAGTCAGTCACAGGACCACCGAGCCACACCCACAAATTAGACCACGCCCACAGAACCAGTTTTTAAGACATTTGAATCCCATCCCTGCATGGAAGGGGTCTAAGCTATAACGTACCCAAAACTTTACGTCTGAATGCACTTCAGAAAAGTCATGACTCAAAGCAAGCAGGGCATTCTGGTTATTTAAAAACCCTACTCATGGTCAAGATGCCACTTTTGGTGCCCCAAAATGAAGCAAGACAATGAGGATGATCCAAAAGAGTTGCGCCACGATGAAAACCAGACCAGGAAAACCTCCGGGATTATTACAATCTGTAGCAGAATGGGATGGTTCCCACCCCCTCCCCAGGCACCCAAAGGGACAGGGGATGTGGCTGCAATGGGCAGGGGATCCTTTGGCCAGAGAAGGTGCCAGACTCAGGAGGAAGAGCTCCACCTTCCAAGGGAGGCTGGCACCCTCCAAGATACCAGCCCAGTGGATCCGGGGCTCCGTCCTCGGCCTCCTACTCACCGCGATCTTGCGGGTGGTTTTCCAGCCTTTGGTCTGGTCTGAGAGGTCACAGGAGGTCATGAGAAGGTACAGGAGGAGGCTGTGGTGCTGCTTGTTCCCCGGGTCGTAGCCAACTGAAAGAGAGGAGGAGGAATGGAGGAAAGGGGAAGGAGAGAAGGAAAGAAGGGAGGGGAAGAGAGAGAGAAAGAAGGAAAAGGAAGAGTAGGTGAAAATGTGGGAGGGAGGGAAGGAAAAGAAAAAAGGGAGGGAAAAGAAAGGAAGGGGGAGGGAAGTAGGAAGGAAAGGAGGAGAAGGAGGGAGGGAGGATGGGGGGAAGGAGGGAAGTAGAAAGGAGAGAGAAGGAAGGGAAGGAAGGAGGGAGGGAGGAAGTAGAAAGGAGAGAGAAGAAAGCGAGGGAGGGAAGTAGAAAGGAGAGAGAAGAAAGGAAAGAAGGGAGGAAGGGAAGTAGAAAGGATAGAGAAGGGAAAGATGGAAGGGAGGGAGGAAGGGAAGTAGAAAGGAAAGGAGGAGAGGGAAGGATAGAAAGGAAAGGAGGGAAGGAGGAAATAGAAAGGAGAGAGAAGAAAGGAGGAAGGGTGGGAGGGTGGGAGGGAGGGAGGGAGGGAAGTAAAATGGAAAGGAGGAGAGAGAAGGATAGAAAGGAAAGAAGGGAAGGAGGAAAAGGAGATGAAGGAGAAAAGAAAGCAAGAGACAGAGAAGGGGGAAAAGGCAGTATAATTGTCTCAATGTACACAATGCATTTTAATTTGGTCTGTTTGTTTCTTATCAGCCCTACATGGCATGTTGAACAGATCCACAACCTGCCAGACACAAAGAAAATCTACTTTTTTTTAATGGAAGCTCCTTTTTAAAAAACCAAACATCAAACTCCTGGCTTCCTTCCCCAAAAAAAAGAAAAGAAAAAAAAGGGGAGAGGGGAGAGAGGTAATTTAAAGAAGAAACTCCACTCGGCCTGTTTCTCCCTTGGAAGTTCTGCTAACCCCAGGGGAAAAAGTCCAGGGAGTTTCTCCATCTTCCAGGTCCTGGTTCTCCCAAAGGTTCCTTTTTTCTCAAGAAGCAACTGGACTTCCTTGTTTTTTTCCTTTGAAGACATTTTACTTCTCCTCCAAGAAGCTTCTTCAGCTCTGACTTGAATGGTGGGGAAGGGAAGGATTGATACTCCTTGCAGACAGCTGGTCATTTGCATCCTTGTTAGAGGGTCACTGAGGCCACTTGGAGGTTTATCTGTGTCCTCAGAGTCACCTGAGTGGTGCAAATTGGGTGTGAAGGGACAGAGGCCAGAAAACATCCTGCATCCATTTGCACCACTTAGGTGACCTTGAGGAGACAGAGAAACCTCCAAGTGGCCTCAACAACCCTCTCAAAGGATGCAAATGACCAGCTGTCTGCAAGGGTATCAATCCTTCCCTTCCCCACCATCCAAGTCAGAGCTGAAGAAGCTTCTCGGAGGAGAAGCGAAACGTCTTCAACACAAAAAAATCAGAAAGTCCAGTTGCCTTCTGAAAAAAGCACCTTTGGGGCAACCCCTGGAGAAGAACCTGAATTTGGGAAGCCTTACCGTCAGCCATCTTCTGCAAGTCTTTGAAGATCCTCAAGTGATGAGCGAGGTCGGTGGCCAGGATGATGTCCCTCATCAAATCCAGTATCCTTTGGTAATCCTGTGGGATCACGAGGTCCATCCTTCACTACTGACTGATCAAGAGAGGCTACCCTGTGGCCTCTCAAGAAGTCCCAGGTAGGGCTCCAAAACTCCATCCGCAGCTTGGAGAAGATGGTGGGACAGTTTGGGGGAACAATTGGGTCTCCAGTGACCAAAGACCTCCGGCCAATTTGGGAACTGGGAGTGATCTAAGTGCCAAGTTTCTCAGCCTTCAGAACTTAAAGAAGCGGGGACTTCAACTCCCAGAATTCCCCAGCTAGCACAGAAGGCATTCATTCCTGGAATTCCTGAGCCAGCACGGATGGATTTTACCTCCCAGAATTCCCAGCCACCAGTGGTGGACTTCAATTCCTAAAATTCCCCAGCCAGCATAGCAGGATTTTAACTCCCAGAGTTCCCCAGCCATACTTATGGATTTTAACTCACATAACTCCCCATCCATCAGAGATGGACTTCAACTCCCAGAGCCACTCAGTCACTAGAGGTGGACTTCAATTCCCAGAATCCTCCAGTAACCAGAGCTAAACTTCAATTCCCAGAATTGCTCATCCACAAGAGATAGACTTTAACTCCCAGAATCCCCGTCATCAGAGTCGGACTTCAACTCCCAGAACCACCCAGTAACTAGAACTGGACTTCAACTCCCAGAACCCCCCAGTCACCAAAGGTGGACTTCAATTCCCAGAATCCCTCATTCGTAAGAGAGGGACTTCAGCTCCCAGAGTCCTCCAGTGGCCAGAGGTGAATTTCAACTCCCAGAATCCCCCAGTTAGCATACCCCGGGGCCATCTGGGGAGGAAATGGGTGCCAAAGAAGCCAAGGTCATACCTATATACCTGTGTCATAACCTCCCCCGCTCCCTTTTTAAAAGCCCCCTCCCCAATTTTTCTCATGCCTCCGGATGAGGGTCAGCCTGCCCAGGAAAGCCCACCTTGCGAGAGAAATGATCAAAGATGTTGCAACCATGCGTGTTCAGGATGGCGATGGCTTGAGCGAAATGGTGTCTCTGAGACCAACAAAACACAACAAGGGAGAGATGTCAGCGAATATGTTGCGGAACGGCACTCGTAAGTCAGCCATTTTGTGCAAGTGCACATGGGGTCGTGCAGGAGCACGAGAGTGGCATACAGGTCGCCCTCGCCTCACGACTCTTTAGCAAGAACAAGAACCTTCTGAGGTTACAAGAAGGCTAAGATTGTCATCATCATCACCATTATAATTGGTCCTCTGACTTACAACCGTCGCAGCATTCCCCCCCCCCCCCAGGGCCATATGATCAAAATTCCTTTACCTCCATCACGGATCCTTCGGAACTGTACAAAGCTGCCAGGACGGATTTCTGGAAGAGGGAGAACGGAGGTAGCTTTCACTGGAGAGGTTGGGTGCAGGAGACCCTCCCCCAAGGGGGTGGATGAGGAGAAGCAGAGCAAACCTTGTCCTGGGTGGAAATGGCCACCACAACGTCTGCTAGCCTGGTTCTCCTGCTTGAGCAGGGGGGGCTGGACTAGAAGACCTCCAAGGTCCCTGCCAGTTCTATTCTGTTCTGTTCTACTTGAATTCTGTTCTGTTCTTTATACTCTCCTCTCCTCTCCATTCCATTCCATTCCATTCCATTCCATTCCATTCCATTCTATTCTATTCTATTCTTTATTCCAATATTCTATTGTATTCTATATTCTATTCTATAGTCTACTCTACTCTACGTTTTATTCCAATGTTCTATCCTATCCTATTCTCTATTATCTATTCTAAATTCTATCCTATCCTATCCTATCCTATTCTATTCTTTACTCCAATATTCTATTCTATTCAACATTATATTATCTCTTCTCTTCTCTTCTCTTCTCTTCTCTTCTCTTCTCTTCTCTTCTCTTCTCTTCTCTTCTCTTCTCTCTTCCCTCCTATTCTATTCTATTCTATTCTATTCTGTTCTGTTCTGTTCTGTTCTGTTCTGTTCTATTCTATTCTATCCTATCCTATCCTATCCTATCCTATCCTAAATTCAATTCAATTCAATTCAATTCAGTTCTGTTCTGTTCTATTCTATTTTATTCTATTCTTCATTCTGCTTTTCTGTTCAATTCTATTCTATTCAATTCTATTCTGTTCTATATTCTATTTTATATTCTATTCTACTCTATTTTTTATTCCAAACTTCTATCCTAGCCCATCTTCTATTCTACATTCTATTTTATTGTTCTCTTGTCTTCTACTCTATACCCCACTCTCTAGCGAGACCCACCCCTCATCCTCCCTTGCAGAGGGGGTGGGGGTGGGGGGTCTCCAACCTTACCGATGCCACTTGAAAAGAATTGTTGGTGCCTCGGTGGTCCAAGTCGTGGCACATGCAGGAGATGAACAAGGCAAAGATTTCAATGTCTCTACAGGGAAGGAAAAACAGAGGAGGAGGTCAGTTCGGGGCTGCATCGACAAAAGGGGCAGAATCAAAATCACGTGAAGTGTGAGCACCTTTTCTTTTGCAATGGCTTGGGAAGGCCACACCTGGAACACAGGTAGTCCTTGACTTAGAACAGTTCGTTCAGTGGCCGTTCGGTTACCGTGCCACTGGCAAGAGTGATTTATGTCCGTTTTTTCACACCTACAACCATTGCAGCATTCCTGTGGTGACGTGATCAAAACTCGGCCACTGACTTGTGTTTAAGGCAGTCGCAGTGTGCTGGGGTCATGTGATCCCCTTTGGCGACCTTCGGACAAGGAGAGCCAAAAGGGAAAACAGATTCACTTAAGGACCGTGTGATTAACTGTAGGGATACCCTTAACAACTTTGGCAGGAATGATCATAAAACGGCATAAAATTCACCCGCTAAGAACTGTCTCGCTGAGCTATTGAAACGTTGGCTCTGTTGTGGTCACAACACTGAGGACTACCTCAATTGTATCCCATTTTGGGCACCATGCTGTAAAAAAAAAAAAAGAGAGGTTGAAGCTCTGCAAAGAGTGCAGAGAAGAGCCACAGAGATGATGAGGGGGCTGGAGGATAAAACGCATGAAGAACAGTTGCAGGAACTGGGTCTGTCTCATTTAACGACAAGAAGGACTCGGGGGGAGGTGACGGCAGCATTCTGCAGGACGTTGCAAACTGTCATTAACATGGACCACTTGCCAAGCGTCTGAATTTTAACCGTGTGATTATGGGGATGCTGTAAAGGTCACAAGTGTGAAAAAAGGGCCATAAGCAGGGGTGGGATTCAGCCGGTTTGGGCTGGTTTGAACGAACCGGATGTTAAATTTTCATCCGGTTTGTTGAACTGGTAGTTGAAACGACCGGCTGGCCCCACCCAACCCACCCCTCCCGGGAGTCTCCACGCTTCTGTTTTGGATGCAGGTAAGGGCAGGGTCTGGAAGGGCCAAAAACGGGCCAAACCAGAAGTTCTGTAAGTCCAGAAACAGGCCTGTTTCTGGCCTCTGGAGGCCCTCCCAGAGGCCCGTGGGAAGCCTCCAGACTCTGGGGAAGACAAAAAAAATGGCCCTCCCAAAAGTTCTGGCAGGCCACGCCCACCACGGCCACGCCCTCCCAGCAACCTGACAGAGAACCAGTTGTTGGGATGTTTGAATCCCACCCTCAGCCCTAAGCCCCTTTTTTCAGTGCTGTTACAACTTCAGTCACTCCACAAATGGTTGTAAGTCAGTGGTGGCGAACCTTTTTGTTGTAAGTTTTGCTGCACATGCATGCACAGCACCCCTGCTATGTCCCCTTACCTGCACTGCGCAGGCGTGCACCTCCCAGCTGATTTTGGGCAAAAATGAGGCCGTTTTCACCTTCCTGGAGGCTGGAGGAAAGCCTCTGAAACCTTGGGAGGCTGAAAAATGGGCCCTTTTCAGCACTCCCGGTATTTCCAGAAGGCCTGTTTTTTGGCCTCCAAAGGCTGCAGAGGCTTCCCTCCAGCCTCCGGGGGGTCAAAAATGGTCTCATTTTTGCCAAAAATGGCAGAAAATCAGCTGGGAGGCACGCACATGCACAGCACACGTAAGTTTAACTGGGGCTCATGTGCCCACACAAATGGCTCTGCGTGCCACCTGTGGCATGCATGCCATAGGTTCGCCATCATGGTTATCAATTGAGGATTTCATTTTGCAAGATTTCCCCCTCAAGGTGAAGAAAAAAGAAAGGAAATTGTTTTTGGAGACCTTCCGCCGTGTCTTTGCTGGGTTTGGAAAGCTGGCACCCCGACTTCCACAAGCTGAACAGTGAACCAAGAGTTGTGGGTCCAACCTCAGCTTGTGTTGTCCCAAGAGATGCTTTAAGATCCTTTTCATGTGTCCTGCAGCCCAGTAGGGACTCGCTCTCTGACGAACCCCGGGCCTAAACAAAGCCCATCATCCACGTCCACTTACTCCAGGTAGTTGATGAGCTCCAGATTCTTGTACAGCAGGTAGCAGAAGTGGGAGACGGAGAAGGCGTGCATCCAGTTGTGATACGGAGGGTCTCTGTACCCCTTTTTTACCATGAGGCAGAATCTGATGAAAGTGACAAAAAAGAGAGTCACTTAGAGTTATTTAAGACCCCCAAATGTAAGACCGAGCAGCCATTTCCTGTCCTTAAGAGGTTCCTTTCCTTGCTGTGTCTTTTCCACAAAATGAAACAAAAACCCTAAACCCAAACACACACTGCCCAAGAATAACAGAACAACAGAGTTGGGAGGGACCTTGGAGGTCATCTAGTCCAGGGGTTGCCAACCTTTTGGACCTCAAGGACCACCAAACTCATCATTTTAATTCCCACGGATCAGAGACCCTGTGAAAATCCCCCCAAAAAGTCTGAAGGAAAATCCCCCACCCTGTTTTCCTACTGATCGGTTGTTCTTTATTTGGGATCGCAGGATACCGTCTCCAGCTCCGCTCTCAGGGGGAGAGAGAAAGAGAGAGAGAGAGAGAGAAAGGAGAGACTTTTGGCTTCATGCAAGGAAAACAGCAGAAGCTGCACAAATCTGTCTTCCTCTCCCCCAAACTCCACCAGAAATGAGTCTTTGCCGGCGCAGCCTCTTGGAGCAGGAGGCCTTGCAGAGTCCCAAAGACTCAGTTCTGGTGGAGTTTGGGGGGGAGAAAGAAAGACTTTATCCGCTTTCCTTGTGTGCAGCCAAAAGCAGAAGAAGAAAGAAGCAGAAAGAAGCAGAAAGAAGCAGCCCGGTGGCCAGGCCAGGTGAATAGTGCAAGTTTCCCCCTTCTACCCTTTCCCCCCTCCCCTCACTACCCCGTGTTGCTCACAATGCAAGCGATGCAAGCCTTATGTTCCCGTGGGCCATGTAGGCAGCGCAGCCTTGTGTTCCCACACAGCCTGAATTAATTGTTTTGGGGGGGACATTTCTCTATGGACCACCAAAATTTTCTCATGGACCACCAGTGGTCCATGACCCACCGGTTGGCGACCCCTGCTCTCATCCAACCCTATGGCCAAGGCAAGAGACCTATATTTGGTCACAAAAAAATGTTGAGGAACTCTAGAAAGAGTAAGCAGAGAAGAGCAACAAAGAGGATTAGGGGACTGGGGGCTAAAACATACGAAGAATGGTGGGTGGAATTGGGAATGTCTAGTTTAATGAAAAAAAGGACTAGGGGTGACATGATATCCAATATTTGAGGGGCTGCCCCAAAGAATAAGAGGGGGTCAAGCTACTTGCCAAAGCCCCTGAAGAGGCAGGAGAAGAAGCAACAGATGGAAAGGAGAGAAGCAACCTGGAACTGAGGAGAAACTTCCTAAAAGTGAGGACAATAAACTAGTGGAACTGCTTGCTACCAGAAGTTGTGGATGCTCCACCACTGGGGGATTTTAAGAAGAGACTGGACATCTGGAATGGTAGAGGGTCTTTTGCTTGAGCAGGGGCTTGGTCTAGAAGACCTCCAAAGTCCCTTCCAACTGTGGTATTCTGTTACTTCTGGATCTTCCTGCCCAACCAGTCAACCTCACAGATCTTTGTACTCCAGTCCAGAAGAGGCCGTGAAAAGCTGCTATTCCATGACTGAAGGATCAAGCTTCAAGGGCTGGACCGCTATTTCCTTAGCGGGCTGACCATTCTTGAAAAAGAGACCACCAGGTATAAGTGTCCCACCCAGTTTGCCTCTCTAGCCTTACTTTGTCCTTCTGTCTTGGTCCTTTAAGGTACTCCAGAAAAGAAATATAACGAATACTAAGGCTATTTCATTGTGGGGTCCTTGGTGCCCTCTGAGCTGGGTGGTTTTCTTGCAGACGTTTCATGACCCAACTAGGGAACATCATCAGGGCTATCATGATCACCATCACCATCCATTGTAGTAGTTGAAGTGATTTCATGATAAGGAGGAGGAGGAGGACTGTGGGGTCCCTGAGCTTTGCAGTTTTCTCATAGGTATTTCATGACCCAACTAGGTAACACCATCAGTGGTAGAAGGGAGGAGGGTTTACTCTTATTTTTACATACTAATAAACATCTGCAAGAAAAGCATCAGGCTCAGAGAGCACCAAGGACCCTACAGTCCTCCTCCTCCTCCTCCTCCTCCTCCTCCTCCTCCTCCTCCTCCTCCTCTTCCACTCTGCAAACCCCATTTCATGACTCAATTAGGGAACATCATCAATGTTATAGCACTAATATTTATACACGTATAGCCATGAAAGGTCTGCAACAAAAGAACCCAGCTCAGACAGCACCAAGGGCACCAGAGTTTTCTTCCTCCTCCTCTCCACTCACTTCTAGCATAAAGCCCCTGTCACACTGCACCAAGGGATGCAAAGAGGATGTAAAACGGACAAAAAAGCTTGCCATCCGTTCGAAAACGCGATGTACTCACTGCCTCCGTTTTGCTTCCTCTCTATCCGTCCAGCATCCGTTTACTGACATTTCATCCGCTCCGAAAGTTTTGAGCTGCTCAAAACTTTTGAGTGGAAAATGTATCCAATGCGTCCGTTCTGCATCCGCTAGGCATACGGGGCACATCCGTTCTGCATCCGCTATATCCGCTAGGCATCCGCTGCGCATCCGCGCAACTCGCATCCACTCCAGCGGTAAACGGACGCAGGGAGGAAGTGGAACGGACACGGAACGGACGCGCAGCATTAGTAGCACGGACGGAGAAAGGATGAAAGCGGATGCAGCACGCAAAGAAAGCATTTAAAATGGAAAAAACGTTCGCAGAGGGGACCTATCCGCTCCCATCCACTTCCATCCGCTAGGCTTCCGTTCCGCATCTGCTTTCTATCCGCTCTGCTTCCTCCCCCCGTCCGTTCCTTTCCGTGTTGTCCGCTCTGGTTATGTAAATTTTTGCCCCTTTTGAGAGCGGATAACAACGGATGGAACATTTTTCTCGTCCGCTGTGTCCTTTTTACAAACGTTTTGCATCCGTTGGGCAGTGTGACAGGGCCTTTAATGATGTTACCTACTTTGGTCATGAAATATCTACAAGAAATTGCCAAACTCAGACAGTACCAAGGACCCCACAATCCCCACAACTCACACCACTTTCTAGCATTGATGTTGTTGCCTAGTTGGGTCATGAAATGTCTCCAAGAAAACCACCCAGCTCAGAGGGCATCAGGGACCCCACAGTTCTCCTCCTCCTCCTCCTCCTCCTCCTCCTCCTCCTCCTCCTCCTCCTCCTCCTCCTCCTCCTCCTCCTCCTCCTCCTCCTCCTCCTCCTCCTTTCCATATAAATCCCCCATTCCCTTCTAGCACTGATGATGTTACCTACTTTGCTCACAAAGCAACCTGGCCCTAGTTTCGATTGCACTATTGCAGCTCCCACCTTAACCTTTTTTCAACAACTCCTTGCGGATCATCCTGTCACCTCTTGAGCTCCATGGAGGAACCAGGACTCTCTGTGGCTTTCCCAAGCCCTGGTCCAACGGGGACACCCCCCCCCCTTGGGATTGGCCAGGCGTGCAACAAGCAGGAAGGATTGTGCCCTTTCTGCTGTGAATTCTCTCAGCCGAGCTGGCACATTAAATAATGCATTCAACCTGATGTCCAAACAGAGAAGCAGAAATCAAGTCCTTTTATCACTTTGGGATCCAGAGGAAGGTAAAAGAAAAAAAAAAACTGGTTTGTTCTCTTCTCCCAACCATACCTGACGAGGGTTTGACGGTCGATTTTGTAGCTGCTGATGAAATTCATGTCTTGCAGCATGCTCAGAATGGCCTTTGGGGGGAAAGAAAGAAAGAAAGAAAAAGAAAGAAAGAAAAAGAAAGAAAGAAAAAGAAAGAAAGAAAGAAAGAAAGAAAGAAAGAAAGAAAGAAAGAAAGAAAGAAAGAAAGAAAGA
>BLBF01000006.1:1468187-1480685 GCA_015471245.1 Laticauda colubrina | reverse complement strand
CCCCCCCCCCCCCGGTAGTTTTGGCTGTTCCTCAAGCATGACATCCCCTTCCCTCCCCCACGAGGGGCTGACTGTGACCACTAGGCCCTCCTGCCCAGGATGAGACTCACATTTCAGCGTTGCTGAGATTCCTGGCTTCCGTGATTATCTCCTGCAGCAACACGGAAACATCATCTGAAAGAGGATCGGAGCAGGGAAAAGCTCAGAAAACCAACCAATGGACATATTTTGGGGCTGGGAAGGGGGCTTCTTCCCACCACACCTCCACTGGAAAGCCAGCTCCTGCCAGCCCATCCCCAATTTCAGGGAATACGGCCAAATCCTCGTCAGAGACTCTCCGTGGTGGGTCTGGAGGCAGAGATCTCCCAGGTCGGCCCCTGGTTCCTCCTGCCCTTGGATACCTACCCAGGTGAGTGAAAAGGTTCTTGGCCACTTGCAAAAGAGCCTGTGAAGAAGAAAGACAGGTGAACACTCTTGTTCTTTCTCAGCTCCAACATGGTGGGTTGTTGGGGTTTTTTTTGGGGGGGGGGGGAAGAAGACATACTGCTACCTCTTCTCCCAATCCCAAACTGCCTGCAGAATAACCGAATATCAGAGTTGGAAGGGACCTTGGAGGTCTTCTAGTCCAACCCCTTGCTCAGGCAGGAGACCCTATACCATTTCAGACAAGTGACTCTTCTTAAAAGACTCCAGTGTTGGAGCGCTCACGACTTCTGGTGGCAGGCAGTTCCACAGGTTAATTGTTCTCACTATCAGGAAGTTTCTCCTTAATCCAAGGTTGCTTTTCTCTCCGATGACATTCATCCAATTGAACATAGAAACATAGGGCTGGAAGGAAGGGACCTTGGAGGTCTTCTAGTCCAACCCTCTGCCCCAGCAGAAGTCCCTATACCGTCCTGGACAAATGGCTGTCCAATCTCTTCTTGAAGACCTCCAGTGATGGAGCTGAGCACCCATCACTTCTGGAGGCAACCCACTCCATTGGTTAATTCTCCTCACTGTTTTCTCCTTCGTTCCCCATTGCTTCTCTCCTTGATTCATTTCCATCCGTTGCTTCTTGTCCTGCCTCTCTTCAGGGGCTCTGGAGAAGAGCTTGAACCCCCCTCCTCTTCTTTGGGGCAGCCCAGAGGTGGGATTCAGCCGGTCCTGACCAGTTCTGGAGAACCGGCAGCGGAAATTTTGAGGAGTTCGGGGAACCGGCCCACCTCACCTCGGGCTGGAGGTTTTGCGGTATATCCTTCCCCTGCCACGCCCACCAAGCCACGCCCACAGAACACCACGCCCACAAAGCCACGCCCACAGCTGACCGGCTGGGTCCCCTTTGGTTGCCCTGCACAGGAGAATGGAGCTGGAAACCAGGTTAGTGGGGAGGGGAGGGAAAGGAGATTTTGCAGTATATCCTTCCCCTGCCGTGCCCACCAAGCCACGCCCACAGAACCAGAAGTAAAAAAAAAATGGAATCCCACCACTGGGGCAGCTCCTCAAATACTGGAAAACTGCTATCATGTCATTCCTGGTCTTTCTTTTCATTCGACTAAAGGTAAAGGTTCCCCTCTCCTGCATTCAGTCTTGAGGGGCTGCAAGAACCCAGGGAGCCACTAAAGGTAAAGGTAAAAGTTCCCCTTGCACATACATGCTGGCCCTTTCCAGGTCTAGGGGGCTGTGCTCATCTCCATTACAAAGCCAAAGAAGAGCCAGCGCCGTCCGAAGACGTCTCCGTGGTCATGTGGCCGGCAGGACTAAACGCCCTCGAAGGCGCACCGAATGCTGTTCCCTTCCCACCAAAGGGGTCCCTATTTTTCTACTTGCATTTTTTTACCTGCTTTCCAACTGCCAGGTTGGCAGGAGTTGGGACAAGGAATGGGAGCTCACTCCGTGACGCGGTGCTGGGGATTCGAACCGCCGAACTGCTGACCTTTTCTGATCGACAAGCTTAGCGTCTTAGCCGCCGAGCCACCCACATCCTTTTTCATTAGACTAGACATACTAGACAATTTCCTAACTTCTTTGTGAGGTCTGAGAGCCATGCCTACAGGAGATATCTCAAAGCCTTGGAGGAGTTTTAGCAGAATAACACAATAACAGGGGTTGGGAGGCGCCTTGGAGGTCTTCTAGTCCAACCTACTCAGCCAGGAGACCCCATACCATTTCAGAAAAATAGTTATCCAATTGAGTTTAATGGATTTTGACCTTCAAAAGTCCCAGGAGCTGAAGTCCAGCTTGTATGATTTGGTTGCTTATTTGTACCCTCTGACTATCATTAAGTGTTGCACCTGATGATTCTTGACTCTTGACGAAAGTACCTTTTCTTTTATGTGCACTGAGAGCCTTTGCACCAAGACAAATTCCTTGTGTGTCCAATCACACTTGGCCAATAAAAGAATTCTATTCTATTCTATTCTATTCTATTCTATTCTATTTTATTCTATTCTTATTCTATTCTCTCCTCTTCTGTTGTCTGAAAGAGCACCTCCTCCTGCTATCTGGATCTGAAGCCTTGCAACCAAGACCTTCTCCAGATCCATCCCATCCCCTAAATGGAGGAGGTGAAGTGGGTCTTCTCTAAGGAGGAGAGCTTTTTCTGTGGTGGCACCCCCTTTATGGCATCCTGGCACTCCTGTTACCATCATTCTCGCCCCGGGTGAAGACTTTTCTATTTGCTATCCTGGACCTCTTAATCTTATTTTAATTGTGTTTGCATCCTGTGATTTTAGATTTAGACGACAGCCTTTCTGTCATCCCAGGCCTTTTAACTGGCTTAATTGTATTTTAATGACATTTTAATGTACATTGTTTTAGTCTTTTGAATGACTGCCTTGCAGCTGTCTCATCTCCACTGAGCAACGTCTTTATTTTGCACTTTATTTGATTTTATGTGTTTAACTGCATTTTTATTGTAAACTACCTAGAGATCATTATCTGTCAGGCAGTTTAAATTTATTTATTTTTAACAAACAAAGAAATGAACCAATTTTATTTCCCCATCTCCCGAGATCATGACAGGTGGAACAGATCTGAAAGCTTGATCCCTTCAGGTGAGGTTCCCACATCTGCATTCACACTATGTAGACCTGACTCTTGTTAAGCTGCCTTCTGCTGTCTGAATATGTGATGCCCGTCCAGCTCTCGGGTTGAGCTTCTGGTTCAATCTGTTGTGGGTATATGCATATTTATTTATTTAGATTTATTGATTTATTCTGTCATGTTTATTAGTGTATGTTAGAGGTGTAGACTTTTTTGAGATATACATGCAATGAAATATCATTTTCATGAATGCCAATTAGTGTACATTCAAAGTGACCATAAAGTTATTCTACGTGCAGAGAAGAGCAAACAAGAGGATTTAGGGATCTGGAGGCTAGAACATATGAAGAATGGTTGCAGGATCTGGTAATGGCCAGTCTCGTGAAAAGAAGGACTAGGGGTGACATAATAGCCGTCTTCCAATATTTGAGGGGCTGCCCCAAAGAAGAGGGGGGTCAAATTATTCTCCAGAAGGTTGGAGAAGAAGCAAAGGATGGAAACTAATCAAGAAGGGAAGCAACCTGGAACTAAAGAGAAATTTCCTGACAATGAGAACAATTAACCTGTCAGAATTGTTGTCAGAAATTGTAGGTGCTTCATCACTTTTTAAGAAGAGAATGGACAGCCATTTGTCTGAAATAGTGCTGGGTCTCCTGCTTGAGCAGAGGGATTGGACTAGATCATCTCCAGGGTCTCTCCTATCATTCTATTATTCTGTGTTGTGTGAAGGTAGGAACCTTTTTCAGATTTCCTTGATCCACCGGTTCCATTCCTCAATGCATTTGCAATCAAGTTGATTCGATTATGGGCCACCGAGTTGCTGTCAACTCTCAGTATCCATGTAGATTCGTCCCGTAACAATCTGTCCCTCACCTGGTTTACAGTAAATTAGCATTTGGCAAACATGTGGCATGCAGCTGTTTAGGGTTTGAGGGCGAAGTTTACCAAAGGCTTGCGATGTTTTTCTGAGCAGGACCGCAAGAGGGAGCTCCGACACAGTTCTGAATGGGTTGTGCGCAGGTTGGGAGCTGAAAGTTCTTTGCATGTGTGTGTGTTTGTGTGTGTGGGGGGGACTTGAGTGTGTCACTTGAGACCTTCAAAAAGGGATTGGACTGCCATTTCTCAGAAGTGGAGAAGGGGGTGGTGGTTGGACTAGATGACCTACAAGGTCCCTTCCAACTCTGATTATCCGTTATCTGTCTGTCGTTTTCCTCTCCTGCATTCAGTCTTGATGGGTTATGAGAACCCAGAGAGCACATAAAGGTAAAGGTGAAAGGTTCCCCTTGCACATCTGTGCTAGTCGTTTTTGGCTCTTGGGGCCGCTGCTCATCTCCGTTGCAAAGCCAAAGAAGAGCCAGCACCGTCCGAAGATGTCTCCGTGGTCATATGGCCGGCAGGACTAAACACCTTCAAAGGCACACAGAACGCTGTTCTCTTCCCACCAAAGGTGGCCTCTATTCTTCTACTTGCATTTTTTACCTGCTTTCGAACTGCCAGGTTGGCAGGAGCTGGGACAAATCACGCAGTGCTAGGATTCGAACTGCCGAACTCCCGACCTCTCTGATCGACAAGCTCAGCCCCTGAGCCACCTATCAGAAGAACCACTAGGGGAGAGCAAAGAGAAACAAAGTCTCTGGTGCCCTCTGGAGGTCATTTAGAGTATTGCAACCCAAACCAGGCATTCAAGTTTTTTTTCCGACACCTACAGATATTTCTAACTCCTGGGTATTTGAATTATAAGTGCTTCCAAACTCACCACATCTCAATATTAGAAGAAACTTGGTTATCTTCTCCTGAGGAAGTCGGTAAAGTGTACAGTCACTTGTCTGAAATGGAACCTTGCCAAAGCCATCTTGGAGGCTTCGGGGTTGCCACACACAGCAGTGGGAGGGGTGGGGGAAATAGTTTGATGGGGTTTTGTAGCCGAAACAATAAAGTTATCGTGTAGGAACCAAGGACAATAGCACCAGTGGCGGGCCAGAGGAGGAGCCAGTAACCCAGCAACCAGCCAGCACCTGGATTGGACAGCGTGACCAGTGACTTGGGGAGGGGGAAGGGGAAAACTTTTACTTTTAAGTAGGTAAAAGCCGTGGGAAATCTCAGAGTCAGTTTTCACCCCTTTGTGCCAATATGACGTGTCCAATCTTTGAGGAACTGAAGTGCCTTGGAGTTTGCTTTCTACGGTGACAGCTCGTTCTCGGGGCTACCTGGGGACAAGAAAGCCCAAGAACTGGTGGGGGGGGAGGGTTTGTACCCCTTACCTGACACTCCCACTTGAGTTTCTGCTCCTTCTGGAAGGCCAACGTGCTGGTCAGCACTGTCGATGTGTAGCAGAAGCAATGTTGGATTTTGTAGACATCGGCTTCAGTGTAGCTGCGGGAAACGGAGGAGAGCAAGAAAGAGGATTAGGGAACTGGAGGTTAAAATATATGAAGAACATTTGTAGGAATTGGATACGTCTAGTTCAGGGGTCTTCAACCTTGGCAACTTTAAGATCTGTGGACTTCAACTCCCAGAATACAACTCCCAGCAAAGCTGGCTAAGGAATTCTGGGAGTTGGAGTCCACAAGTCTTAAAGTTGCCAAGGTTGAAGACCCCTGGTCTAATTTAATGAAAAGAAGGTCTAGGGGATACATGACAGCACTGTCTCAATATCTCAGGGGCTGCCCCAAAGAAGATGGAGTCAAGCTATTCTCCAAAGCCCCCTGAAGAGGCAGGAGAAGAAGCAACGGATGGAAACCCACCAAGGAGAGAAGCAACCTGGAATTAAGGAGAAATTTCCCGACAGTGAGAATCATGTCAGTGAGAATGGCTGGAACAATGACAGATAATACCATAACAGATGATGGGGGGGGTACAGCTCGCCCTCAGAAGTTGTGGGTGCTCGTTCTATCAGGGGAGCTTTTCAAGTAGAGACTGGACAACTGTTTGTCCGGGATGGAGTAAGGTCTCCCATTCGAGGAGGGAGTTGGACTAGAAGACCCCCAAGGTCCCTTCCGACCCTACGAGTCTATCATTCGTTGGATGCATTCTTTACTGATCACATTTTCAGCTGGTCCATGCTTGATGTTATCCAGCTGTAAGATGCCCAGAAGGACCAGGGGGACCTGAGAGCGTCTTCCCATACTTGAGGGGCTGCCACCAAGGAGAGGGGCTCAGCTTATGGACCAAAGCTCCTGAAGAGTCAGGACAAGAAGCAACAGATGGAAACTCTTCAGGGAGAGAAGCAACCTGGAACTAAGGAGAAACTGCGAGGACAGTTAACCAGTGGAACGGCTTGTCTTCAGGGTTGGACTAGATGACCAAACGATCCATTCCCACTCTTGTTAATCGGTTCAATAAGTGGAACTGCTTGCGACTAGAAGTTGTGGCTGCTCCATCCCTGGAGGCTTTTAAGAAGAGACTGGACAGTCACTTGTCTGGAATGGTTCAGGGCTTCTTGCTTTGAGCAGTGGGTTGGACTAGAAGACCTTCAAGGTCCCTTCTAACTTTGTTACTCTGTTATGCTCTTATCCTTCCTTCCTTCCTTCCTTCATCTTCTCCTCTCCTTTCTTCTTTTCTCCTTCCTTCCTCCCTCCTCTACTTCCTTCCTTCCGTCTCCTCCTTTCTTTCCTTCCTCCTTCCTCTATTTCATGCCTTCCTTCCATATCTCCTTCCTTCCTTCCTTCCTTCCTTCCTTCCTTCCTTCCTTCCCCCCCCCCCACCTTCTCTACTTCTATCCTCCCTTCCCTTCCTTTTTCATCACTGGAGGCTTTTAAGAGACTGGACAGCAACTTGTGTGGAATGCTATAGGGTCTCCTGCTGGAGCAGGGGGGTGGACTAGAAGACCCCAAAGGTCCCTTCTAACTCTGTGCTTTGGTTAAAGATTCTATCCATCTGAGTACGACCAACTCCCCAACTCACCTTTCTCCACCAAGTTTGTTGAAGGCACAGGCCAAGGCCACCACTTGGGAGGTGGCTCTGCTGACCACAGGGACACACAGCATGGAGGTCACCTCAAAGCCCAACATGGTGTTCAGTTGCTTGTGCTCCTCCTGGAACGAAAGAAAGACAATGTGGGTGTGAATCAACCTGTTCTGACCAAGGCTTCCTGAGACAGCAACAAACACACGCTTAGTCCCAAAAATCCTCTTTTTATTTCAACGGCTGTGAATTATAGTCATAATCACAGCCCATAATGAGTCCCAAACAATTTGTGAACAGTCCCACAGGTCCTTCGGGATAAGGCTGATAAGCACCCACCTTTATCTCCCTTGAAATGCTGCCGACAATTAAATTGCCAGTTAGCTGTACGAGGCCAAACTTGTCACCATGGAGCTTCAGAGTTTAAACCGACCAGAACAAACAAAAGTTGCTTCCTGCAAAGGCTCATGTCCCTTTGCTCCTCCTTTATTCTCATCGGAGGGGCCTATCATCTTCCAGCCTTCCTGCTGAGTCACCCCTTTTGTCTTAACTGTTCTTGCATTCTGGCAGCTCTGCGCATGCACGTACTGGGAACAGGCTCCCGCTGTTCCTCTTCCTCGCTGCTGTCAGATTCCGGAGGCCCTGGAGTCAGCACATAACTCCCAGATGGCCCTGGCCCCATCTCTATGTCAGATGCAGATCCCTCGTCCGAGCCCTCCCCAGACTCCAGAATTGGCCCATGTTCCTCCCCACTCTCCGATTCTGCTGCCATCTCCACTGGCCACTGGCAGACCACAACACAACCAGCTGTGGCTTCTCCTTTTCATCAGATGCCCCATGATGAGACCCTCGTTCATGAATGGGCGCAAAACAACCAGAGAATCCATAGTTCTTTCCCCAATGAATGACTTGAATTAAAAGGCACAAGCCTTCCTGATGGACATCGCATGATAAGTTGCAGGCAGTCCTCGACTTATGAACAAAATTTCTGTGGTCAGCAGGACAGCTTTATCCCATTTTATGACCTTTCTTAACATAGTTGCTAAGCGAATCGCTGCAATTGCTAAACTAGTAACAAGGTCGATAAATGAATCTGGCTTCCACATGGACTTGGCTGGTGAGAAGATCACAAAAAGAGATCACGTAACCATGTGATGCTGTAACCGTCATAAATATGAGTCAGAATAACAGAACATTCTCTCACTCTCTCTGTCTCTCTAAATCTATCACTCTAATCTATCTATCAGCTATATCTATCTATCTACCTATCATCTGTCTGTCTGTATATCTATCTATCTATCTATCTATCTATCTATCTATCTATCTATCTATCTCTATCTATCAATCTATCATCTATCTATCTATCTATCTATCTATCTATCTATCTATCTATCTATCCAGCTATCCAAATATCTATCTATCATCTATGTATCTGCTATCAGTTATATCAATCTATCTATCTATCCTCTCTCTCTCTCTCTCTCCATAATCTACACCCCCCTCTCTCTCATATATCTTATCTATCTTTCTACCTATCATGTATATCTTATCTACCAATTTCATAGAATCCTTGAGCTGGAAGGGACCCTGGAGTTCTTCTAGTCCAACCCCCTGCTCTGTTGCCAAGCATCTGCATTTTGATCACATGACTATGGGGATGCTGCAACGAACAAACATGTGAAAAACTATCACAATAAGTCACTTTTTCCAGCGTGCTGTAATGTTGAACAGTCATTAAGTGGTAAGTTGAGGACTACTGGAAATTATGGCCCAAAGGGAGGAACCCAACCCTATATTTCTGATGGACCTACCAAGCTGATGTCTTGCAGGATAAGGGATTGCTTCACTTCCACAACTTTTCCCAAGTGTCCAACGGTTAACTGGGTGGAAAACAGAGGGAGGGAGAGAGGGAGGGAGGTGGGGAAGAGAGATCATGAGAACAACCAAACATAGAGACTGGGGTGGAAGTAGGACTTTAGACTGAGGAAACCAAGCTTTGGTGGAACACCCGAAAGGCTGGAGAAGTCCTTTGATGGGACTTTTGGAGAAGAAGACTCCCTTCCCAAGGTAGAGGTCAACTGTTCAGAGTACTGCAGCGTAAATTCAGTGCCAGAAAAGTAAACACAGATGGCTGAAGCTTCATTTAACTTCTTTATTAACAGATAAAGTAAATTTTACAATACCAGTTGTAGATTTCTCCAACATGGAGCCAACTCAAACAGAAGCAGACAAGTTAGAGGTTGAGAGCAGAGCTCTCGCTTTCAGCAAGCAAGCAGGTTAGTTTCTCTTTCACTTTAGAACTGAGCACAGAACAGAGATAAACCAGGCCCAGATTCTCTCTTTAAGTTTCAGCCCTCAACTCAGCTCTCGCTGGCTGACCTTGTTACTAAGCTTTATTCCAGTTCGTGAATATACTCTGACATCAACCAAGGCTCTTGGGATTTTTCTTGCCTGCCTTAAGATTCTATGAGATGTAAGCTGCTCAAAATTGCTAGAGAAGGACATGGACAACAAACCATGATCCAACAAAGGAGAATATTTGTAGCTCGGGGTTGACATGAGGTTGTCCTTGTTGCTCTCTGAGCTTGTTTTCTTCCAGACGTTTCATGACTCAACTAGGTGACATCATCAGTGACTGATGTTACTTTGTTTGGGTACTGAAAGTTCTTCAAAAAACCCAACAGGCTCAGAGACCACCAAGGACCCCTCACAAACCATAATAAATCCCAACCGAGAAACAAATGCCGATCTTCTCGCATTTTAATTTTATGGCGTTTCCAGCAGGAGAACCTCAACGTCGAGGTGCGTCAAGGGAAAAAAATGCCACCTGCCTTGTGCCAGATGTTCTTCTCGCCTTCTTAATCGTGAGAGTTATGTCACTGGGATTTCACAAGACTTAATTAACTTTTGACTGACGGATGGAATTCAGAATAATCTGTTGCTTCATTTCTAACCAAGGCCAAATGTACTCCAGGTCAGAAAAACTGGTGGAGACCACCCAACGGGCCTCCTTCATATCTGCATTATGACATTGCGCACATCTACTATCTTTTGCACATCTTTTATTTTCTTTGTGAAGTCAACTTGGAGCTCTATTAAGGCTGCAAATGCTTCTTTGTGTGTGTGTGTGTGTGTGTGTGTGTGTGTGTGTGTGTGTGTGTGTGTAAGACATGACTTGTCATGCCTTTTTTGGAGTCTGATCCTGAGGGGGAGATTGAGCAGCTGACAGGGAGTGGGAGTGGGGCTCCAGTGGCTGTGGAAGAAACGTGAGAAGGGCACAGCCTGGCTGGGCATTCAAAAGCAGACCCCAGCCCATCCCCTCTGCATGCTAGGGCACACAGGGAGGAATGGAGAAGGAATCAACATGGCTTACGGAAGAGGAAAGGGCCCTGATTCCCTTCATTAGCTGCAGCTGGGAAAACAGGATATAGAAGGCGTTTGCACACAGCACCTTGTTGGAAGCAAAGCGTGCATTATTTCTGTTTGTCAAGTCTTATCTTGGTTTTGCCATCCTCCCAACTGCGTGTGCTTCATTATCTTTTGGAAGTCTGCAATTTATTATCCTGGCCTGTCTTGTTAATTGCTACAGTGTGGTTTGTGTTGGTTTTTTTATTTCTAATTTATTTCTACTTTGGGTTCGGACTGCATTTCTTCCCTTTGTAGACTGTTTTTGGAAGAGTTTGATCTCCCATCGAGGATAATTGGACATTGGGGGCCAAGTTGGAGGCATTGAAGGGAATTTATCTACTTTTGTGATTTTGTTATTTTTGTGCCACGCCCCTTTGGTTCATCACACTATTCTAGACAAAATTAGCAATCACAACTTGAGCCCGGGGTCGGCTTCAAATGTTTTAGCAACTGGTTCTCTGACCCAGTTGCTGGGTGGGCATGGCCTAGTCAGCCTCCTGCACCATGGGGGGGAGGTGTTTCACCCTCCCCGGGCTCCGGAGACCCTTTGGAGGCTGGAAACGAGCCTGTTTTGGGCCTTCCAGAACTTCCAGGAGGCCCCTTTCTCATCTCCCAGGGCTCCAGAGGCTTTCCTTGAGTCTCCAGGAGGGTGAAAGCAGCCTCCTTGGGCTCTGGAGGCCCTTCAGAGGCCGGAAATGGGCCCGTTTCTGAACCCTGTACTTACCTGGGATCCAAAACAGGCCACGTGGGGACTCCCTTGAGGGGCAGGGCAGGGTGGGAGGGGCAGCCAGGGATGAGATTTGCCGGTTCGCCCGAACCGGGATGAATCAGTAGCAGCCCAGGCCTGCTTGAGCCTCCTAAGGAGAGGGGCAGGTTGAACAACTTACCGGGAAGCTCATGTCCTCCTCCAAGACTTTGTCTCCCACCACCTGCAAGAAAGAAGGAGAGAGCAATTGAGAAGTGGAGGAAGGAGAAGGAATCTGAAGGGATTGGCAATTGGAAACGTGGAAGACTTGGAGGAGTTTATTCCTTACAAAAGTCTGTTGGGAGGAAGAGTGATAGAAATTTGGGCTGGCCGGGAAAAAAACAACCCTCCTGAATTTTTCCCTATCATTTCCCATCCCATTAGAACAGGGGTCTCCAAATGTGGCCACTTTAAGGCTTGTCGACTTCAACTCCCAGAATTCCTCAACCAACATAGCTCAGGGCAGTGAAGAACCCATAACTCCTGGAGCCAAACTGTTCCATCCATCTATCCATCCATCCGTCCCTCCCTCCCTTCTTCCTTCCCTCCCTGTCTGCCTGTCTATCGATCATATATTTTTCTCTCTTTCCTGTCTGTCTGTCTGTCTCTATCTCCATCTCCATCTCCATCTAGTTCAATCTATCCCTATGTCTCTATCAACTTCCTCTCATATGTCTGCCTTTCTCTCTCTTTCCTATTTGTCTCTCTCTGCATCTCTCTCTCTCTATCTTCATCTATTTCTAGATTTAACTATCTATATCCCTTTTTCTGTATCATCTCCCTCTCTCTTTCATATGGCTGTCCCTTTCCTCTCTCTCTCTCTCTCTCTCTGTGTATCTCTCTCCATCTCTCTATCATCTCTATCATCCATCCATCTCCCTATTTCTTTATCATCTCTCTCTCTATGTCTGTCTATCTTTCCCCCCCCTCTCTCTCTCTCTCTTCATGTCTCTATCATCCATCTCTATCTCTATCTCCATCTCTATCATCTCTCTCTCTTTCATCTCTCTCTCTCTCTCTCTCTTCATCTCTCTCCATCATCTGTCTATCATCCATCCATCCATCTACCTATTTCTTTATCATCTCTTTCTCTCTATGTCTGTCTGTCTCTTTCCTGTCTCTCTCTCTCTATTTCTCTTTCTCTTCATGTCTCTATCACCTCTCTTTGTCTGTCTGTCTGTCTGTCTGTCTATCTATCTATCTATCTATCTATCTATCTGTCTATCTATCTATCTATCTATCCTATCTATCTATCTCTTTCCATCCATATCCATATCCATATCCATATCCATATCCATATCCATATCCATATCCATATCCATATCCATATCTAATCTATACCTATACCTATACCTATACCTATACCTATACCTATATCTATCTATCTATCTATCTATCTATCTATCTATCTATCTATC
>BLBF01000006.1:1455204-1468177 GCA_015471245.1 Laticauda colubrina | reverse complement strand
CTATCTATCTATCTATCTATCTATCTATCTATCTATCTATCTATCTACTCTTTCTCTTCTATCATCCCTTTCTCTCCCCTATCTACTTTTCATCTCTTTCTATTGGTTGTGTCTGTCTCTCTTTATCTCATCCAGTGTATATAGCTGCCCATCTTGCAAATATTCCAGGAAGTAAGATCAATAATTAGACAAAAAGCATTTCCTGAATTGAGGTAATTTCTTTGAGGGAGAGAATGCTAAATTGAATATTCAAGGTCTTATTCCATTTTTATTTCTAGCTGCTAAGAGAACTTTACTAAACGAACAACGGAAATGTAAAAAACAGTTTACAGTTGAAAAATGGTGCTCAAAGTAAGGACTGTGATTGGCTGAGAAAAAGAGTAAGAGATAGAATTTAAAATTTAAAGACAGAGAAGCCAAATCACAAGTTTATTGATTCTGGAATGATGACAGATTATTCATTCTGACCTTGTTTTAATTTTGTTTTTAATCTCTGTTTTTTTGACTCTTTCATACTATTATATTTTTTAGGGTAAACCACCCAGAATTTCCTAAGTGACGCGGACAGCATAGAAATTTGATCCTTAAACAGATAAATAAATATAATAAAATGTAACAAATGTGTTTTCTGATTATTTCAAGTACTGAAAAGTATTTCAAATATTGTAGTGAAAAATGAAATAAAAAATTATATTATATTATCAAACTCAGGTCACAACCTTTGCAATTTATACTGCTCTCAGCCAAGGAAGGTGTTAACAAATGTTTTTTTTGAATATTCCGAGTATTGCAAATTGGTAATGTTACAATGAAATGAAAAAAGATAAAATAAATATTACATTAAATTAAATTCAGGTTACAACATCTGCAATCCTTTACCCCATTCTGAGCCAAAGAAGGTGTAACAAAAAAAGTTTTCTGAATATTTTGAATATTGTTAAGTTGGTAAACTTACAATGAAATGAAATCAAATGAAACATTAAATTGTATTATTGAATTAAAATTACAACTTTTACCACTCCAGACACCCTCCTTAGCCAGCTGGAAAAAACAAAGGGCAGATTCGGCCACCCCCATGATGAATAGCTAATGGGGTCTGGGTCTTCTATGAAGGTGTCATGTGTTCTAACTTTGGGTTGCCCAAAAAGCACTAAGCCGACTCTCTCTCCTGGCAAAACCCCTTTTATTAAATGAAGGTGAATTTCTTGCATTCACATTCAGCCAAAGGCCTGGCCAACAGTCTTTCAAGGGTGTAATAAGGAACACAGACCTCATCTAGCTTGGAGAGCTGCCAAGTAAATATTTCCAAACGCAGTGCTGACAAGGAAGGACTCAGCACAGAGTCTCTGAGATGCAGACAGAGCTTACATTGCTGCAACAAACAAATTGTTTCCTGCCAAAAGACCCTCCCCTTTTGCTCCTCTTTTAATCCCTGTGGGAAGGGCCATTCACCATCCACCTGAGCCTTTATTCCTGAGTTGATCCTTGTTCTTTAACTGTTCCCTTCCTCTGGCAGCTCTGTGCATATGCACACTGGGAACAGGCTCTAGCTATTCTTCTGCCCCACTGATCTTCGACTCCAAAGGCAGCTGATAACTGTTGGATGGCCCTGGCCCCATCTCTGCCTCCGACACAGAGCCCTCGTCAGGACCTTCCCCGGACTCCAGGACTGGCCCAGGTTACTCCTCAACCTCCTCACTGTCCAGCTCTGCTGGGTCGCTAGCAGGCCACAACTTCATTCAAGGAAGTCACAGCGTAGACTTTGGCCAAAGAGATCTCACTCACCTGACAGAAGAGCTGATTGTTGTCCTCTGAGACCAAGAGAAGACAGCAACACTGAGACTGGGTCTCCTGCTTCAGCTGGAGGAGAAGGAGAAGAAGAAGAAACATGGAGCGTCTTGAACAAGACCAGCATAGGGTGGAGATGAACAAAGATGATCAAGGTTCTTGAGGTTGAAACATCTGATGAACATTTGAGGGAACTGGGAATATCTATTTTAATGAAGAGAAGGACTAGGAGTGACATAATAGCAGTCTTCCAATTTGAAGGACTGTCATAGAGGAGGTTGACTTACTCTTCAATGCAGTAACAGTGCAAAAGAGTTGGAAGGGATCTTGGAGATCTTCTAGAATCTAGACCAACTCTCTGCTCAAGCAGGAGACCATCCACCATTCCAGACAATTAGCTGTCCAATCTTTTTTTTTAAAACCTCCAGTGTTGGAGCATTCACAACTTCTGGAGGGAAGCTATTCCACTGATTAATTTTTCTCACTAATTTCTGCTTCATTTTAGGTTGCTTTTCTCCTTGATGAGTTTCCATCTGGCTTTGGAAAAATGGGTGGAAGATCATTAAAGAGAGATCCCATCTAAAACGAAGGAGAAATTTCCTGACAGTAACAACATTTAACCAGTGGAACGACTTGCCTTCAGAAGCTGTGGATGCTCCATCACTGGAGGTTTTCAAGAAGAAATTGAACATCCACTATGGCCAATATGGTTGTCCCAAAGGTGATTTTTCAAGAGGCAACTGGACCGTCTTGTTTTTTCTTTGAAGACGAAAAAGATGAGACGCGAAACGTCTTCAAAGAAAAATCAGAAAGTCCAGTTGTCTTTTGAAAAATCACCTTTGACACAACCATGACCTGGATGGCTGAGAACCTCCATAGACTTTTGACCAATATGGTAGTTTCCTGTATTGAGCAGGGGGCTGGACTACAAGACCTCTAAGGTCCCTTCCAGCCTGAAGATTCTATGTTGTGTGGACTTGAAACAGAAAGGAAAGAATTATTCCTCTAATGGAGGTCAGGAGACGCAGTGGCTCAGTGGCTAAGACGCTGAGCTTGTTGATCAGAAAGGTCGGCAGTTTGGCGGTTCGAATCCCCAGCACCGCATCATGGAGTGAGCTCCCATTCCTTGTCCCAGCTTCTGCCAACCTGGCCATTCAAAAGCACGTTAAAAAATGCAAATAGAAAAATGGGAATGCCTTTGGTGGGAAGGGAACAGCGTCCCGTGTATCTTCAAATGTATTTAGTCATGCCAGTCACATGACCACAGAGACATCTTCGGACAGTGCTGGCTGTTCTTTGGCTTTGTGATGGATATGAGCACCACCCCGTAGAGCCAGAAACAACTAGCACATATGTGCAAGGAGGGGAACATTTTACCTTTATCGATGTCAAAGTTTACTTAGAAACTAGACTAAGCTAAAATTTTTCAATCTTGGCCACTTGAAAGTGAGTGTCAACTCAAAAAACATTTCTATGCCTATTTTAGTAGTTGCCATAAAAAAAAGCGTGGGGGGAGGAAGGAAATCTGGAAGAGCAGTATAGCAAAGCAAAAGTACATTCCAACTCTTAGCTTTAAAAGATTGTAACAAAACTACCAGAGTTTTTGCCTGTGAATATATTCAATTTGGAGAACGTGATTGATGACACCCAGCCGATGAAGGTGCTCAATTGGGGAATCTGATTTATGACACACCCAGGGGGGAAAGAGGGGAAACAGGGTCCCAGGGGACTGTAAATGATGTCGGCCAGAGTGGGCTTCATGCAGGGCAGGGCCATGATGTTGCCTCTAATGAAGCCTTTGAAGCTTTTTGAAGTTTGGCTCCAGAATCATGATTTAATTAGGGTGATCGCTGGAATCTTGACAGTGGGTGGACTTCAACTCCCAGAATTCCCCAGCAATGGGAAAGGCCTGGCACCCCCTTCTTAATGGAAGGAAATGCTAATTACTCACGTAATTAATGACTTTGAGCTGGAGGGAGGCTGCATCCAGATCGTACAGT
This sequence comes from Laticauda colubrina, assembly GCA_015471245.1. Lineage (NCBI taxonomy): Eukaryota > Metazoa > Chordata > Lepidosauria > Squamata > Elapidae > Laticauda > Laticauda colubrina. Next base: position 1,464,389 of record BLBF01000006.1, on the reverse strand, counting down.
TCCCCTGAAAGACAACAGATGCAGATTTTTACAGGTTGAGTAATTGGAATGACAACATTGGCACGGTCGACACACAATGCCAGGTGGCACGCATCGCACCATAAATGGTGGCACGGCCGTGTAAAACAAGAAATAAAACATTCAGCCATGTCAACACCTGATAAAAACAAGACAGTTTCCTTCTTTTCCAGCGGTCACCAACCAGTGGGGCAGGGACCGTTAGTGGTCTGTGAGAAAATGTTGGTGGTCCGCAGAGAAATGTAGCCCCCCCAAAGCAATTAATCCAGGCTGCATGGGAACACAAGGCTGCGCTTCCCACATGGCCCGCGGGAACACAAGGCTTGTGTCGCTTGCAATGTGAACAACACAAGGGAGTGAAGGGAGGGGGGAAAAGGGTGGAGGGGGGATTTGCCCCACTAGCCCCACATGCCTGGCCTGGCCTGGCCACTGGGCTGCTCCTTTCCACTTCTTTCTTCTTCTGCTTTTGGCTACATGCAAGGAAAGCAGCCAAAGTCTTTCTCTCCCCCAAACTCCGCCAGAAATGTCTTGGGGACCCTGCAAGGCCTCCTGCTCCAAGAGGCTCATTTCTGGCGGAGTTTGGGGGAGAGAAAGAAAGACTTCTGCTGCTTCTGCTGCTTTCCTTGCATGAAACCAAAAGTCTCTCCTTTCTCTCTCCACCCCTGAGAATGGAGTTGGAGACGGTATCCTGTGATCCCAAATAAGGAATGATCAATCGGTAGGAAAACGGGGTGGGGGATTTTCCTGCAGACTTTTGGGGGGGATTTTTCCAAGGTCTCTGATCCACGGAATTTAAAAGTATGAGCTTGGTGGTCCCTGAGGTCCAAAAGGTGGGTGACCCCTGATCTATATGACAGACTGAATTGCACAATGCAGCAAATACAGATAGAGGTGGCCCTGGACTTAGCACCACAATTCAGCTCCAAATTTCTGTTTTTTATGGGCATATGATTGCCTCATTTTATAACCTTTCTCGCCACTGCTATTAAGCGCATCGCTGCAGTTCTTAAAGCCAATAACATGGTCGTTAAGTGGAACTGGCTTTTTCCATTGATGTTGCTCATTGGAAGGCCACCAAAGCGGCGACCATCATAAATACAAGTCAGTTTCCATGCCAGTCGCCAAAAATCCAAATGTTGGTCATGTGGCCAGGTGTGTGTGTGGTGATGGTGGTGGAGGAAATGCTGCAATGGTTGTAAGTGCAAAAAATGGTCATTGGTTGCTTTTTTTCAATGCCATTGTGACTTCAAACAGCCACTAAAGGAATGTTTGAAAGTCGAGGATTTCCTGCATTATAACTGGTGAAGTTTGCTTCGTTCCTTTAATCAGGTCTGGGGAACTACGGCCCCTTTATAGCCTGTGGATTTCAACTCCCAGAATTCCTGGGTCTGATTGAGGACTACCTAGGGGTGGACTTCAAATTTTTTTAGCAAGGGGCTCTCTGCCCTAATGACTGGCTGGGTGGGTGTGGCTAGGTGGTCATGTGACTGGATAGGTATGACCAGCTCAATGTCGCTTCTTTGCCCTAATTACCTTAAAAATGATAAGATACCAAAAACTTGTTTTATTATTTTGTGCATTTAATACTTAAAGAAAAGACTGGGTGAAACCAGGCTTATTAGCAGTGACTGTGACGGTGATCTTGGGAGTCTTAGTGGAGTTTCTGGTGAGTTATGTGATTCTTATTATTTGGGAACTAATCCCCTCGGAGGCTAGTGGCTACCCTATCTGATTTTCTTAATGGCTCTCCCTCACAAGCATCAAGTGGATCGTTTATCTAGCTTGCCACATTGTTACCAAGTGTGAAATGCTCTTGTCTGAACACCCAGAAGTTCAATTATGCCTATGAAGAGCTTTCCCTGGCTGCTTCTCTTCCTGAGTTTATTGGGGAATCTCCGAGCCCCACAAAGTCTTAACTAGGGGGCTCTCCCGAGCCCCTGCGAGCCCCCAGCAGCCCATCCCTGAGACTACCTGTATACAAAGTTGGTTAGTGAGGGTCTCTCCAGCCCTTTAAACTCTGTCCTTACCACACAACTGCAGGATCTTGCTGTCCAGCTCGCTGTAGCTGCTCCTGGGAGGCTCCACGGGTTTGGCCTGGCATGGCTGCAACTTCTGAAGGCTTTGGAGACGCTTGTAGGAGACCAGAATCTGAAAGAAACCACATTCACAAATGAAGAAGTCCCTTCTGTTTTAAAACAACCTGGTTTAGCTTTCAAAAAGGGGTTAAGTAACTCATCGGGAAATGGAGAAGTCCTCTTGGCTACATTCACACAACGCTGGGTGCCGAATTCACCCCTGGTCTGGGTTTTTCACAAGGTTGGGTTTGCCTGGTAACTCCAACCGAGCTCCAGAATAAGAATAGAGCTTGGGGGGACATTTGAGGTCACCTAGTCCAGCCCCTTGCTCAAGCAGGCGAGCCTACACCATTTCAGACAAATGGCCATCCAATCTCTTCTTAAAAACCTGCAGTGAGGGAGCATTTACAACATCTGGAGACAAGCCATTCCATGAATTAATTGTTCTAACTGTCAGCAAGTTTCTCCTTAGTTCGAAGTTGCTTCTCTCCTTGATTAGTTTCCATCTGTTGCTTCTTGTCTTTCCTTCAAGTGCTTTGCAAAATAAGTTGATCCCTCTTTCTTCTTTGGGGGATCCCCTCAAATATTGGAAGATTGTTATCATGTCACCCCTAGTCCTTCTTTTCTCTAGACTGGCCAAACCCAAATCCTGCAACTGTTCTTCGTATGTTTTGGTCTCTATTCTTCTCTGATGCGGACCCATCAATAACAAATATCATACTTTAAGGTTAAGGACCAACATCCCACAGCTCTTGGATGCTTTCTTTATTTACCCATCATTCAAATGAGACAAAGGGAAACTAAAATGGAAACAAATGGAGCAGGATGCCTCCTCACCCAGATAAGCAGGGATGAATCCCAGACAAACACTCCAACAGAAAACAATACCCTAATCAAGGAAACGACAGAGGAGGCGAACGATCAAGCAGACAAACAATTAAGCAGGAAACAATAGTCTAATCAAAGCACCATTAAGGAGAAAAACCACACTCCCACCAAACGCGAGCAGGGCAAGAGACTAGGATATAAACAGAGCAAACCCCCACCGCTCTCTATATTCCTGCAACCAGTTCTTCATATGTTTTAGTCTCCAGGCCTTTAATCATCCTAGTTGCTCTTCTTTGTACTTTTTCCAAAGTCTCAACATCTTTTTTTGTAATGTGACCAAAATTGGTTGAGGTATGTATTACAGGTGTGGCCTTCCTAAGGCTTTAGAAAGAGGTACTAACACTTCATGTGGTTTCGATTCAGTGCCTGTGTTTATACAACAGTCCAGGTTGGACTGTTGTACAAACCTCATCTCCAGTTTTTTACCAATCCTGGTGTAAAGCATCCTGTGTAAACACAACTGGTGTGGACACTTGATACAGATATGGATCAACAGGGTTGAAAGGGACCTTGTAGGTCATCTAGTCCAACACCCTGCCCAAGCAGGAAACCCTACACCTACACCACAAATGGCAGTCCAATCTCTTCTTGAAAGCCTCCGGGGATGAAGCTCCCACAACTTCTGAGGGTAACTTTTCTTCCATGGGTTGATTGTTCTCAGTGTTCAGGAAATTCCTCCTTATTTCCAGATTGAAACTCTCCTTGTTCAGTTTCCATCCATTATTTCTTCTCTGGCCTTCAAAGGTGCTTTAGAAAATAGCTTCACTCCTTCCTCCTCTCTGTGGTAGCCCCTCCCTCAAATGTTTTAAAACTGCTCTCCTGTCTCTCCTGGTCCTTCCCTTCCCTAGACCAGCCAAGCCCAGTTCCTGCAACCGTTTATGGTATGTTTTAGCCTCCAGTCCCCTCATCATCCTGGTTGCTCCTCTCTGCACTCTTTCCGGAGCCACAACCTCTTTTTTATAGTGTGATGACCAAAACTGGATGCAGTATTCTAGGTGTGGCCCTACTAAGGCTTTACAGAGTGGTATTAGTACCTCCCTTGATCTTGATATGTATCCCTCTGTTAATACAACTTCGGATTGCATTGGCTTTTTTGGCGGCGGCTGCACACAGCTGGTTGTCCATTAAGACTCCAAGATCTCTTTCCCAGTTCCTGCTACTGAGCCTGGTTTCACCCAGTCTGTGTGTGGACTTTTAGTTTAATGTGTATAGAAACAAGCCTTCAAAAGTTAGAACTGATTAAATTACAGGTGGTCCCTGATTTATGATTGGTATTGAGCCCCAAATGTTAAGCAGGACAGTTGCGAAGTGAGTTTTTTGCTCCATTTCACGACCTTCCTTGCCACTGTTGTTAAGCGAATCACTGCAATCGTTAAGTTAGTAACATGATATTTAAGTGAATCTGGCTTCTCCCTTGACTCTGGGGGTTCAGAAGGTCACAAAATGACATGACCCCCCTGTCATAAATATGAGTCAGTTGCCACTTAACTTTTTTTGGGGGGGCTTGACGATGGGATTTTGGCCTCAGTTGTGGTTGTGAGTCGAGATTTACCTGTCTTTCCTTTTTTTGGGGTGCCAGGAGGCAGAAGGAAGGGGAGGGAAAAGATTCCCCTAGGGGTGGGATTCTACCTGGTCGGATTGGTTCTATAGAACCAGTTGTTATAATTCTGCTCAGTTTGGAGAACCGGAAAATCGCGCTACTGGCTGGCCCTCCCCCTCCCCCTTATTCCTTACCTGGCATGCATGCCATCCAACTTGCCTGCAATTGGTAAGTTGCTATTTTTCCTTCCCCCTCAACCATCAGCTGTTCTGCTGTACCAGGAGATTTAGATTAGCTCAAAAGCAGGAAATCCTTGGATTTCTTGCTTTCTAACTCATCTAAAAGCAGAGCTGAACCTTCCTTAGGACTGAAGCTTCTATTTTTCAGTGCAGACTCAATTAGCAGATTGCAGAAAGCTAGATCTCTGAGTGAATCTGTGATTCTGTGAGCAACTCAATCTGACTGGGCGCTTTGCCTGATTTGGGGTAAAATTACCCTTTTTTTAAAATAAAAAATTCAAGATTTACATACATGGTATGTTGTAAGTTAATTTTGTGAGTTTACTTGCAAACAAATTTTATGTGACAGACTCAAGTAGCAGATTGCAGAAAGATAGATCTCTGAATGAGTCTGTGATTCTGTGTGCAACTCAATCTGACTGCCTGCTTTGCCTGATTTTGGGTAAAAGTTGCTTTTTTAAATAAAAAAACCCCCAATATTACATAACTATTATATAAATATTAACATACAAGCCATGCCCAGCCAGTCACATGACTATCAAGCCACACCCAAAATTTAGGCCACACCCACAGAACCAGTTATTTAGAAATTTGAATCCCATCCCTGGATTGCCCCCTTCCCAAGTTCCTCAAGGATTTTATAAAAGGTGGGTTTACTTACATGCTTCTCCAAAGCCCGGAGGTTTTGCTCATCGGAGTCAGAAAGTTGCCCGCAGTAAATCTGGGGAAATTAAAGTGAAGAAATCAAAAGAGGAATGGATATACTTTTTTAAAAATAAATTTCTTATTTTATATTTACAATAAATCCATCTTTCATTCAAACAGTGTGACGACTGGGAACATATACCTTGTGCTAAAAGTTATAATTGATACTTTTCTTGCCATTACATCAATAATTACATTTTCTTTATAAGCCATTATTATTTTTATAACAGTCTTAACTTATTTCTCTCTGTTTTCATCTACTCAATTTTAACTTGTTTTATTTTCCAACCATTGGTAAAATAAATCCCATACGTAATATTCCGTTTCTTCTTTTTCTTCGATCACCAGTGTTAATCTATTCATCTCTGCACATTCTAATATTTTCTCAATCACCTTTCCCTCTATCGGAATTTTATCACTTTTCCAGTTCTGAGCAAATACAATTCTGGCTGCAGTTAATACATGATTAATTGAATATGCTTTTCCTTTGCTATAACATTCAGGCACCATCCCTAATTGGAATATTTCAGGTTTCAAATCTGTATGTTGCTTTATCATTTTTTCCAACCAGGTATGTATTTTTGTCCAATATCTTTTAGTTTCTACGCATGTCCACCAGATATGGTAATATGATCCAGGTGTCCAGTGGCACTTCCAGCATTTAGTTAATTTGTCTTTAAACATCTTTGCCAATTTTGCTGGTGCAAAGTGCCATCTATAAAACAGAATAGAATAGATTTCTTTTATTGGCCAGGTGTGATTGGACACACAAGGAATTTGTCTTTGGTGCAAAGGCTCTCAGTGCACATAAAATAAAAGGTACATTTGTCAAGAGTCAAGAATCATCAGGTCCAACACTTAATGATAGTCACAGGGAACAATAAGCAACCAAATCATACTGCAATAGAATAAAATTATAATTAGAACTAGAATATAGAATAGACTAGAATAAGAATAGAATAGACTAGAACTAGAATAGGGAATAGAATAGAACAGAACAGAATAGAATCAGGAAAGAATAGAATAGAATAGAATAGAATAGAATAGAATAGAATAGAATAGAATAGAATAGAATAGAATTTTTTTGGACACACAAGGAATTTGTCTTTGGTGCAAATGCTCTCAGTGCACATAAAAGAAAAGATACATTCATCATCAAAATATCTTATATAAATTTTCTTTATATCCTGTCAATATTGTTCATTTATAATTTATTTCCCACAGTTTCTGCCATGTATCTAGTTCTATAATATACCCAAAATTTTTCGGCTATGCTATCATTGTTTTCTTTACTTGTTTTTCTTCTAGTTTGACACCTAGTAGATAACAATACACTTTCTTAATCAACTTGTCTTCCGAGGAACGGACATACTGAGAGCATGTGCAGAGGGCCAGGCTGAAATTAACAAAATGACATTGCAAAGGGGCAGGAAATGGGAGCCAAAAGGACCCAAAGTACTACAAAGCCCATTACATTGTAATCAAAGCATTGTCCTTGACACAAGAGTGGTTCTCAACGTTGGCCACTTTAAGATGGCTGGACTTTAACTTTGTTTCAACAGTTTTGATTATTAAAAATATGCATGTCTATCTATAAGCAGCTCATCCTCAGTCTATGATCACAATTGAGCCCAAAATGTGTTGGTAAACCATTAGTAAACCTTCCACCAAGATGCACATATTCAACTTCTTGCTCTATTTTCTCATTCTTTATATGGGATATACAGTATATCTATATTTCTTTTCCCTGTTGGACACTTTGGTCTCTGAAAGATTAGTTTTTATATGGCCTGTTTCACCGTACCATCTGTTTATATTTGCTACAAGTCATCTGAGTTTTCGGAGACTTTTCTATCCCCAGCATAGAAAAATGCATAAACATTAACATGCCCAACAAACATATCTCTGACATCATCATAAATATTTTCTTATGAACCTATTAAACACCCAAGAGCACATCAGATAACAGATAATCAGAGTTGGAAGGGACCTTGTAGGTCATCCAGTCCAACCCCCCGCCCAAGCAGCAAACCCTACACCATTTCTAACAAATGGCAGTCCACTCTCTTCTTGAAGGTCTCAAGTGATGGCGCTCCCACCACTTCCGAGGGCAACTTCTGTTCCATTGGTTGATTGTTCTCCCTGTCAGAAAGTTTCTCTTTATTTCCAGGTTGAATCTCTCCTTGTTCAGTTTCCATCCATGATTCCTTCTCTGGCCTTCAGGTGCCTTGGAAAATAGCTTGACCCCCTTCCTCCTCCTCTCTGGATCAGCCCCCCAAATATTGGAAGATGCTCTCCTGTCTCCCCTGGTCCTTCTCTTCCCTGGACCAGCCAGGCCCAGTTCCTGCAACCGTCCATCGTATGTTTGAGCCTCCAGTCCCCTCATCCTCCTGGTTGCTTTTCTCTGCACTTTTTCTAGAGTCTCGACATCTTTTTTATAATGTGGTGAACAGAACTGGATGCAGTACATCCCTTAACCTTGTTTTACAACTTACTCAAAGTTGAACAACTTGCTTAGTTTTCCATTCTCGTGCATGTTTCCACTTCCATTAAGTGCTTTTCCTGATTCCTCAAAGAACCAAATCACCAGGATGATCAAAGGCCTGGAGATTAAATCATATAAAGAACGGCTGCAGGATCTGGGTATGTCTAGTCTGATGAAAAGAACAATTCGGGGAGACATGATAGCAGTATTCCAGTACTTGAGGGGCTGCCACAAAGAAGAAGGGGTCAATGTATTTTCCAAAGCCCCTGAAGGCAGGAGAAGAAGCAATGGGTGGAAACTAACCAAGGAGTAGAAGCAACCTGGAATGAAGGAGAAACTTCCTAACAATGAGGACATTTAACCAGTGGAACTGCTCGCCACCAGAAATTGTAGGCCCTCCATCACTGGACGTTTTTAAGAAGAGTCTAGACAGTCACTTTTCTGAAATGGTGTAGGTTGAGCAAGGGGCTGGACTAGAAGACCTCCAAGATCCCTTCCAGCTCATTCTATTGTAACTCCCGGAATTCCCCAGCCGGAGTTGCTGTTAGTGAGATAGGCAACAGATAAAGGTAAGAATTCAAAGAGATAAAAATCAAAAAAAGAAAGAAATAACGTATTGTATTGTTCACAAGAAAGTCCAGCTGCCTCCTGAAAAAGCACCTTTGGGAAAACCATGGCCTGGATGACTGGGAATCTCTACAGAAAGAGAATTTTAATGAATAAATGTAGATTGCTCTGTTTTACTTTTCTTTGGATCAATTCATTTACATTCATATTTTAGTTAATAAATAAACATATTAAAAACTAGCACAACAGGAATGTTAGTGTACTTTATTTATTGAATTGTTTTTTAATTTACTTTATTAATTCCACTAATATATATATTAGGAAAATAAGGGGGGCGAAATTCTGCCTTTGCCTACCAGCATCCATCGGTATTCACCTGGTTAGCGTCCTGTCAGTGTGTGTGAGAGAGTTGAGGGCTGTTTGGAAACTGAAATTGTATTTGCTGGGTGAGCAAGAAGGAGACAGCAAGGAGCCTGGGTGTGACTCAGCTCAACTTTCTGTCCTAAAGCTGCTTGCTGCTCTGAAACTGAAACTGAAACTCCTCTGCTTGTGTTTTGCATTTGGAAGAGATTTCTTTCCAGGTGGGGAGGGGGAGTAGAACTCTTTAGCATCAGAGCATGGTAATAATAATAATAATAATAATAATAATAATAATAATAATAATAATA